>JABTTQ020002341.1:600000-768287 GCA_016081115.2 Rehmannia glutinosa | reverse complement strand
TAGTTATATTTATTATATTTATGTAATTAATGATTGGTGAGGAGAATTTCTCCGAGAAAACGGATCTGACAATTGTCCAAGATGTACACCTGCTTAACATATCGCAAATTTTTGACGATGTATGCACAAGATCACTAAGATAAGATAGCATATCGAACAACCAATATGTTGAAAAGGAACTTTCAAGCCGATAGGGAAACCTTGAAACACTCGCGAGAGACAAGTGGCATATTATATGAGTTTTTTTACAAGAAACTGATATTATATGTCGATCCGATGAACCGGCTACGGCATGAAGCCTGCAGTGAAAATGCCCATGTAATCATGATTCCTTATGGCGTACTGCACGGAACGAGATACTTCCATACATCTAAGATCTCAAATGATCACGAGAGATCCAAGACGGTGCGTAACCATAGCAACCGCCATATTCATCTACCAACACAAGTTCATCATATCCAAAACCGATGGAGACGATGGTGAAATATCGGGCGAAACTTTGAAACTTCATGATATTCGTAAACGAAGTTAAGAGCCTGGAGGACGTATCAAGTTCATCCGAGGAAAAAACGCCTTGATTTCGAACATTGCCCTATTTACACCAAAAAGGGAACCGGTTATACGAAAAATGACAGATGATGAGAAGCTTATCGCTATCATCAAGGAAAATCCGTCACTAACTAAAAGTGATGGATATGGAGAAGATAAATCTTAAAGATCTACATGACCTAAAGCGTAATCCTTTCAGGATAAGAATTGTAGATTTAAAGATGAACACAAAAAGATGGATCGCCTTTGGTTACACTTGACCAACATGGAAGACCACATCCACCACCACCAAGAAATCCCAATGTTCTTAAAGTTGGGTTCAAATCATGGAGACCATGATGAAAGAATGCCTCACGTTGGAGATTTCACCACAAGGAGCGAACCTCTACAGAACGGACCACCTTCTGAAGGCCAAATTTATACAATACGCCTTTATAGAAGATCACAACTTGATCCGATACATCCATATAGATTAATGCTAAATCTAGATATCCCAGATTTTAAAAATCAAGTTCTTATTGATGAGTGGGCATCAACTTTGAGGATTGCAAAATTGCCCTCGATCTTACGAAGGAAGGATTCATCTTACTTCTTGAGATGAGTCTTGAAGGATCTGTAAGATTGCATGTGATATGACCAAAAACAAATGCTGAAAGAGCATGGTCATAGCCGAGAATCATTGAAAGGAATTGTCGATAATATGGCCAAATTATTCAAAATTCATTTTATCGACATGCCACTTTGAGGTATTAGAAGAAGAAAAAAAGAAAAAGATATAAACAAGCCCTCTACTACCTCCTCGAGTTACATGATATTTGTCACATCGACGAATATATCAAGTTGTTCACCAAGTACCGATGGAAGTCCAAGGGGGAGACAAAGAAGCTTCACAACTATTCTTTGCAAAGATTAGTCCCGGAGAGAGATGCTTATCAGGGAATACAAGAGTGCATCAAATTTGAATCAAAGATGGAGGCCAGAAGAATGTGATTCCTGAAGGCCAAGTTATCCGAATGGTGCCACCAGGCAGCACTATATAGGAATTACAAGAGATTACGAGGAATTAACAAAGTAGTTCCTCTATGTTGTGTAGACGATGATATCCCAACAGTTGTGGGAGGTCAACCATGGCGGCATAGGAAGAAGAAGGAGAGAAGCTATCCATACCGACGGGGAAGTAGCAGCAATAGAAGTAGGTCTTTGTGGAGACCTAGAAGGTTTTGGTCAAAATAGAAGGCCCGAAGTTAAACATCAGGGCAACGACCAAAGACCAAGCAGAGCGGGCCTCTTTTCATCGTGTTCAAATCAAGGAAGTACCGTGCAGAACTCAAGAAGAACTTTCAAAGAGCTCATACCGAGCTAATGAAAGTTTCAAAGATTGTAATTGTTGGACGTGCGGAGCAAGAGGGCATATCTCAATGGATTGCCCGGATAATAAAAAATGAGGAGTCGACAATTGCCGACACACGTAAATCGAAGGTTGTCTACTATCAAGATCTTATACGTGTATCAATTTGAGGATATACCTCGGATGAAAGCATCTATGAAGAAGAGATCTATTGTGACAATGGAAGTGAATCTAGTTCAAAATCGTGAGTGAAGAAGAAATTCTTCAAAGGCAGTCGAGGAGGATATGTCCGGATTCCTCTCTCACACTACGGTTTCTCATAAGACTCTTATGAGAATTATGAAGGAAGATCCAAAGCTTCAAATCTATGATGGTTTTACAATTGGAGCGATGGAAAAGGCTTTGGATAAGATTGGTTTAAATAAATAGAAAACACCAAATTATCCACAGGGTAACAATCGGAGAATTTGCCATTCCAATGGAATTTACCGTAACCTAATCGAGATGCGCTTGGTCCCGCATCGATAAGTTCGTGAGATCAAAAGCACGATAAAAGAGAAGTTGCCAACACACTTTCATGGATTCATATTGGAGACATAAGAGTTATTATTAAGGCGACATTCAAGGAAGGATTAGATTCACCACTCAATCTTGCTATCTTTGACAAGCGAATCTCAAATATCAAAGATTCATGCCTTGAGCAAGCGATTCTGAAATTTGTATGCGGAAATTAGCATTTAATGTCTATCCTGTAAATTGCATGCAACTGGAAGATCGAGATTTCAATAGAGTCCTAACCCTTCATCAAGATTTCAAAAGAATAGATTTGATGAAAGAAGAATAGACCTTACTCGATTACATACAAGATTTCTATGCTCTCTCGAATACACATCATTCAAGTATTCTTGAGAAAGGAATTTATTGAAGTCCCAAGAATCTTTGAGGACTTTGCCAGGGAGGTTCTACTAGAAATTATTGAGTCTCCAACTATAAAAGAGATCGATATGAAAATTCAAGATCAACCAGTCTTCAACAAAAGTAGAAGTCTCAGAGTTGAGCCAAGAAGGATGTCTTTCCAACAAGACATAATGATAAGCGATGGCCGTTGGGAAGAAAAGAGACAGAGTACGATTGCCGCATCCCGTATGTTTTCAAGACACAAGAGAGCTTAAATGTCCTAAAGGATGGAGATAAGTTGAAGTAATATTTGACATCACTCAAAAGGATAATATTTTTCCTTGTGATGTTCTATATTATCTCCAACAACCTATAGTTGGAAGGTATCAAGGAAACCTAAAGATGGGTGAAATTGAGTTGACTATCACAGGAACAAAATCGCAGATCAATTAATACCGGGTATTTAATTTCTTGAGGATCATAAACCTTGGGAAAGATTACAAGATGGAATGGAGTTTACAGTGGCTGATAAAAGATACAGAATCAGATGACCACTAGTCCATTCTCCTTATACATTTCGATTGGAATGCTATATGCTAAATATAAGGCAGATATTTTGCCGCATATATTGATTCAGGCGAGAATATGTACTTGCAAAGCTAGAGGTCTTTCCTAAAGAAATTGGAGAAGATTTACTATTATTTTGAAAGAGATTTCCTAAAAGGATTCTTATCCTTAAAAGAGGAATCAAACAAGCAGAAATCATGATCGGAGGCGCAGTAGACCCCATGGTACAAAGTGAAGATGCCACCAATCTATTTCCACGATCTGAGAGCAGATGTTTTGCTAGGAAACAATTTCCTACAAACATTTAAGAGATTCACATAAAGTTAATGAGACAAGAAGACTTATTTTCACAACATTATGTGATCATAAGATTATTGTCCGAAGATCGGGAAGCATTTTTGAAAAATGCCTATTAATTTTCGCAGAAAGCGTGATGATGATGCCAAACTTGAAATCCAAAATGGCGGATAAAAGAAGATTTGGTGATGTCTTATTATCCTTTCGACAATACGGTTCAAGGAAAAAGATACAAAACGATGGGATAATAACTTGTATTCATTCGAATACAAGAGAGAAAACGAGTACCTCCGAGGCAATTGCGTATAAATGATGAGCTAAAGGAGAATCCACGAGTGATGTTACCATAGAAGAACAAATATCACTCGAGGATATCATGAAGAAGATCCAAAGGAATTATAATGAAAATCCTTGGCATGGCCTGATAAGAACGAGCTCAAAGCTTCCTTTAAGAGTTAAACCAGAAAGGAGTACGAGTTCGTGAGATTCAAACCAATCCTTATAAATCGGGAGGATCATGAGGATATGCAGATGATACTTAAGGAACATCTTGACTTTAAGTTGATTTCACCAGGAGTTTCTCCATATAGCAATCCAGGATTTTTTTGTAAGAAACCATGGAGTAATCAAAAGAAGAAAACAAGACTTGTTATTAATTACAAGGGGATTAATAACATTTTGAGTTCGATGGATACTATATTCCAAGCGTAGAACATTTGGTGAATTGTATCAAAGGTGCCAAAATATTCTCAAAGTTTGATTGCAAGTCCGATTTTACTGATCAAGATGGAGGAAGAAAGTAAGAAGTTCTCGACTTTCTCACACCACAAGGACATTATATTTGGAACGTGATTCCTATGGGATTAGCTAACGCACCCCCGGATATATCGATGAAGATGGATAATCTCTTCAAGGATTATATCAGTTTCATGTTTGGTATATTGATGACATTCTTATCACATCAAAGAACATGAAAGATCATCTCAAACACTTGGAAATATTTTCGGATGTTTGCCACGAGGAAGGATTAGTGCTTTGAAAAGAAGGCGGTGATTGCTACAAGACAAAGTCGAATTCCTAATTGAAATTGATGAATCGAGTCATCCTACAAAGTCATATTGAGAAAAGATACATGGATTTACAAATATACTTGAAAGACAAGAAGCAGCTTCGAGTTTTCTTGGAGTTGTCAATTTTGCCGAATGTTCATAAACAATCTAAAGACACTACACAAAGGTATTTAGCCCATTGCTAAAAAAGGATGCTACATTCAAATGGAAGATGAACATTAGAAAGGAATAAAGCAACTTAAAGAAGTTTGTAAAAAGCTTCCAAAACTTGCAATTCCACTAGATGAAGATGAGCTAGTTCTATATACGGATGCCGACTATTGGTGGCGTAGATTCTTACAAAAGCCACACCAAACATCGAAGTTCCATGCGTAGATATTGCGGCGGTCTTTTTTACGACAAATGAAGCAAATCGATGGCATATAAACGAAAAAGAATTCTTTTGCGATCGAAAGGCTTTCAAAAAATGGTCTCTATTTTTATCAAGCTAAAAAGTTTACTTTAAAATTGATAATTCAAGTGTCAAAGGCTTTTCGAAAAATAAAATTGAATCAAAACCGAGAAAGGCTAGATTACTTAGATGGCAAGTCAATGTCAATATTATGATTATGATATTGTCATTATAAAATCTCATGAAAATGTTCTTGCAGATTTTTTGACACGAGATGGAAGGACGCGTTGCTGACGAGGTCCTTAAATGAGTAAGACATCTCAGGGAAAACCTGGAGAGTCTAGAACGAGATTTTGGGACGTTATGTCTCAACGCAGTGTTTGGCCGGAAAACTTCAACAAGCTAACCAGAAATCCGTTTCTAGTCAAATAAGGGCATGCTAGTTCGCTCAAGGACAATTGTTCTTAGCGCTGCAAGGACCTCTCCTCCAGGCCGCATCACCTACGATGCAAAAAGGGGCGAATAGAGAACGGGGCTCTAACCCAGAGGTTATGAATTCAAGTACCATAATCACAAGTGTTGATGTGATGCATCCCCCGAGGATGTACAAAACTAACGAATGTTGAAGCTCCTAAGTTTCACAACCCGAGTCTTAAAGTCAACCCAACATCTCTGAGGTAAAAGAGGGAGAGTTGAATCTTAGGCTACAGACAGGAAAATTTAAGGTTCAAACTGTTGAGATTAAGAGTTCTCTAGTGCAGGTATTTCAACAACAATGGGAGAAATTGGTTACAAGAAGATGTATTAACCCAGAAAAAAACAATGGTTGATATCTCAGGCAAGTATCCCATAGTTTGGATGAAACCAGGAAGTCATCCAAATGAAGTTCAAGAATGGTATAATTTTGGAGCTTTAGCTTCAATTTATACTTTGTATCACCCGGATTCCCAAAAATTTCAAAATTACCAAAATGGATTGGGGAAGCAGTTTATGAGACTTGGGCCAATAATCCACACTTGGCCATAGGAGATATTTTGGAACTATATTTTATCAGTGCAACTCCCAAACCAGCGAGGAAAGGCTTTAATGAAGCTTTTCATTTCATCAAGCTAAGAAGACCTGATGGAAATGCTTTAAAAATACATTAAGGCAACTTCACGAGGAAGTACCATTTTAGTAGGAGCAATTTCAAAGACGAAGCTTCTACACAACGAGCATGGTGTCTTTGGGTTTGTCTAACGAAATGGACAAAGTCAAATATCCATTCAAGTTTTTTCTTAGACCAAAAAACGGATCTTTCCCTACCAATTCGATGACAGATCAACAACAATATTTGCAAGAGGAACTTTTTGAGACAGAGAAGAATTCTCTGGGAAAACAAGATTTCGCGAGCAAAGAAACTTACGAAATTCTATAACATGGCTCATGTTGGCCAGTTGATTTACCTGATCTCACAAGATACCCCAATGGGGAGAAAAGAACCCGAAGTTTGGGAAAGGATTCCACCCAAACCCGATCGATAAGACCATGCACCGAAAGGACAAGGGCCCACCATAAGACGCGTTATCCCTGGGACCACGCAAACTAAATTTTTAAAAGATTTCCGACAAACATCATCACATGGCCGAGTCACGGGAAAGAAAAACGAAGAAAGTTCAAGCGAAACAATAATTCAAAAGTATGACGTGAGAAAATGACGCCTTACATCTCAACAAGATTTGAAGTCCGCATTTGAAGTCCTGACTTACCTATAAATGGCAAGAGTTGAAGGAAGTCGGGGCATCGAACATTTCCCTTAGTTTTCTTATAATAAATTCTCGAGAGAAAATTTGTAATATTTGAGTGTTTTGGTTTTAAGTTTTATGTATTTACGAGTGCAAGACTCATATATGAGAGGCTAAACAAGTATTCTCCTCCCAAAAGGAGATTACGATGTAATAAATTTTCTTTAAGTTCTTAATAAATAAAGGCTTTTGTTCAAAATGTGTTTATAATGTACTATTAGTATATCCCTTTAAAGAATTACTTTATACGCTGGAGTAGGAAACGAACTAAAAATTTGTCTTTGAGCGATTCTTTGAAGGAGCTCGGATAACTTGTAGATCATCTTCCCCGTTAGTTGAAGTTGAACAGTGAACTCTTTTGTCAAAACGGTCTAGTGGGCAGATTTTCCGACCGTGGTGTTGTGAGCCATTTCACCCTGGTGCGGTTCGATCAAAGAAAGGTATGAATTTTAAAGGGATAATTTAATTTTACTAAGCATGTTGAGCCTCGATATGGTCGTAATGGACTATATCCAATTTTAAATCAAAACCCAGGTTTGGTTCTTATGCTCGAAAATCCGAACCAAAAATTTATAGGAGTTAAATTCATATTGATTAGATTATATGATAGTTATAAATTTTGGGTGTCGATGCAATAAATTGGAGTTTAGATGGACTTCTAAAACTATTAAATAAATTTGCCAAAACTAGGGGCAAAATTGTCCATATATGGTTAGGGGCAAAAATTCGCATAAGACAGGGGGCATAGTGAAACAAAATAAAGTTTGGTAGGCACACCAAAAAGGCATAGATCGGAGGGTAAATTGTATTTAGCTCTAAAACGCTTTTGGTTCAAAATTGGCTAACTAGGGAATCATGAGTTCATAAGTAGGCTTTTTAAGTTAAGTAGGCTAAAACAAAGATGGCCTCAAATCATTTTAAAAAATTGCACACACACATGGCTTCAATAAAGATACCAAAGTATGTTCTAGAATTCTAACATTCATGAATGACACACCCAAGAAACAATAAGACTGCATAAGATAAAGCAGTTCAAGGCACAAAAGCTCACAGATTTATTTTTCGCAACATGCTCAAATACCCAATTTTCTTAACTAATGTCAAACAAATAAAAGATATCTCCTAACCTAGTCATCGCATTATGCACAAAAATATGTAATCTTATAAAATTAAATGCTCATAGTAAAAATCGTACGGAAGCTTTGGGCACCTTTGAAAAATCTTGATTAAAAATCACACAAAAGCAATTAAACGTGTGTTCGCCAAAAAAAATTGGATCATACAACTGCAAGTGTACAGTGTAGTTTATAGAATAATGGAAAGCAAGGTCGTATTCCTCATGGATTGATATGTAAAACACTTAGGCTATAATAACATCGCATTCCAATTTTATTGAAGCGATCGAATATCTAATTTAAGTAAAATCGAAAATAACAATAAAAATAAATAAATTTGCGAACCCCACTAGTAATTTCAACAACTACAAGAGCAACCTTAGACACATAATCTCAACATGTTTCTTTAATATAAAATCCAATTAAAGTTTCAAAACCAATTCATGCAATTATATTGGTTCAATTCCTAAGATAGTTTATTCCCCTTCTCCGGATGGCGCATAAACAGTAGATTAATAACTATTGTAGGTCTCCCGACTCGATATAATTATTATTAACTCCCAAAAGATTTATGAATTGAATGACTCCCCACAAACAGTTGTAGGTCTCCCGACTCGATACACCCGTTTATGTCTGAATTTGATTTCCGTCTTTATTAGAACTCTTCTTCTGAATTTCGCACTCACAAATATGACATGCAAATTATTGGCCAAATAATAACTAATTAAGAATAAACACTCAAATTCATAAAATAGAAAGCATGAATCAATTAAGAAAGCAATTAATCAAGATTTAACATGAATCCACATTTTTTATTATGCCCCTAAGATCCGAAAGATTAGCCAAACATTGATTACAAATTCATAGACAAATTAGAAATCAACATTATGATATTGTTTAAGTACAGACAAGAGATCTAGACATAGAAAGAAAACTCCTTCTTGTCAGGATGGATTTCCCTTCCTAAGCCTTCGAAGCTCTTGTGCTCCCGTAGATGCGAAAGGCCTTGTGGTGTGCTTCGCGACCTAGCCCTCCTCTCTCAGAAGACCTTGGATCTTGTATTCGTGTGTAATTTTATTTGTTGTATGTGGTATGGATGATTGATTTTTTGTGCAAGCCTTGGGTCCCTTTTATAGATGCTTGGGTCCCTTTCAACAGATATTTCTTTGATTAAGCTCCGTTTCGTGTAAAACGTTATAAGAATACGCAATATCATGCCCTTCTAAGGAAACCAAGTAAAAACACATAAAATATACATGCAAATGTATCAAATATATATCATTTTAAGCCCTTAAATGTACGTATATTTTACACGCATCAAAATCCCCCTAACGTAAAGTATTGCTCATCCTCGAGCAAATTAAATTAAGAAAAATGACATCAAGGGTTAAAAAGAACACACAAGAACTATATAAATATTTAATCTCATTTGACTTCATATTCAAGTAAACCACGCAATTCATTATCAAGGAGTCATCTTTCATAAGCTCGGCATAATTAATACTCTCTCGGGTACTTGACATCGCGACTCACAAGTAGTAATAGTGTATCACTCATCTCTCAAGTTGTATGGTAAGTGTTTATGCTCAAAATCAGTTCAATGAATGTAGAACTACCATAGGCTTGCAAATCGTCTAACATCTCTACCACTTTAGTGTGCACGTACAATCTAAGAATCAAAAAGGACTTTTATTAGGTTGTAATGTAGGCTCTTTGGTAAGGGTAGAGAAAATTTAGATTAAGTGACCTGATTTGAGCAAATAGAATTTAAGCACACAAACTTGTAATTCACCAATCCAATTTTAGCATAATACTCATTCTTTCAAGATATTTTCTTTTCAACTCAACTCCACCCTTATTTCTCCTTTTTCATTCTTATGCATTTTTGCCTCTTTTCTTTTTTTCTTTAGCCTCAATCTCTCAATTTTTCAAAATCTTCAAAAATTTCAGAATTTTCTTTCATTTGCTCGATTTTCTCTATATATTTTTCAGAGATTTTTTTTTCTTTTTCAAGCTTCATTCTTATTTCATCCACCTAGATACTGCTCATCCCTCTTTCTTTTGCCAACTTCCTCTCTTTTTCATAAATTTTCACATCTTCCCCAAACTTGTTCATTTTCTATAAGCTCAAGAAATTTCAGGGGTAAAATCATTTTTTTATATGGCGTGGCTGACAATAAAAAGTTTTGTCTCAAAATTGGCTAACTAGGGAATCATGAGTTCATAGGTAGGCTTTTTAGGCTAAGTAGGCTAATACAAAGATGGCCTCAAGTCATTTTCAAAAATTTCACACACACATGGCTTCATGAAGATACCAGAGCAAGTTCTAGAAATCTAACATTCATGAATGACATACTCAAGAAAAAAATAAGACTGCATAAGATAAAGCAGTTCAAGGCACAAAAGCTCATAGGCTTATTTTTCGCAACATGCTCAAATACCCAATTTTCTTAACTAATGCCAAACAAATAAAAGACATCTCCTCAATTAGTCATCGCATTATTCACAAACATATGTAATCTTATAAAAATAATGCTCATAGTAAAAATCGTACGGAAGCTTTGGGCACTTTCGAAAAATCTTGATTAAAAATCACACAAAAGCAATTAAACGTGTGTTCGCCAAAAATATTTAGATCATACAACTGCAAGTGTACAGTGTAGTTTATAGAATAATGGCAAGCAAGGTCGTATTCCTCAAGAATTGATATGTAAAACACTTAGGCTATAATAACATCGCATTCCAATTTTATTGAAGCAATCGAATACCAAGTTTAAGTAAAATCCGAAAATAACTATAAAACTAAATAATATTGCGAACTCCACAAGTAATTTCAACAACTATAGGAACAACCTTAGGCACGTAATCTCAACATGTTTCTTCAATATTAAATCCAATTAAAGTTTCAAAACCAATTCATGCAATTCTATGGGTTCAATTCCTAAGATAGTTTATTCCCCCTCCCGGGCGTCGCATAAACTATAGATTAATAATAATTGTAGGTCTCCCGACTCGATACAACCCATTTATGTCTGAATTAGATTTCCGTCTTTGTTAGAACCCCTCTTCCGAATTTCGCACTAACAAATATGACATGCAAATTATTGGCCAAATAATAAGAAATTAAGAATAAGCACTCAAATTCCTAAAATAGAAAGCACGAATCAATTAAGAAAGCAATTAATCAAGATTTAACATGAATCCACAGTTTTGATTATGCCCCTAAGATCCAAAAGATTAGCCAAACATTGATTACAAATTCATAGACAAATTCGAAATCAACATTATGACATCGTTTAAGCACATACAAGAGATCTAGACATAGAAAGAAAATCCCTTCTTGTCAGGATGAATTCCCCATCTAAGCTTTCGAAGCTCTTGTGCTCCCATAGATGCGAAAGGCCTTCTGGTGTTCTTCGCGACCTAGCCTTCCTCTCTCACAAGACTTCGAATCTTGTGTTCCTATGTAATTTGATGTGTTGTATTGTGTATTTATGGATCTGGATTTTCGTGCAAGCCTTGGGTCCCTTTTATAGATGCTTGGAAAGATCTCTTGTAGAGTTAAAACGGGAAAAGAACTACGGAAGAAAACGCAATTAGCAGAGTCCCATACGGCCTGGTCGTGTGGCACCCCACGACCGTGTGGTGTATTGCGTTGCCCTTTCCCACACGCCCGTGAAGGCTTACACGGTCTGGTCGCGCGGGCTTGATTCCGTCCCATGTTTCTTCCCTCTTCTTCACACGGTGTGTCACTCCACACCGGCATTGTCAGCCGTGTGACATCACATGGTCCGGCTGTGTGAAGTGTTTTTGTCCATTTTCTTCGTCGCTTTGATATTCTCTTTGCATTCGTCAGTCCTATCTGAGCATTCCAACTGATATTTTTCCATTTTAAGCCCCGTTTCCTGTAAAAAGTTACAAAAATACGCAGTATCATGCCCTTCTTAGGAAACCAAGTGAAAACATGCTAAATATGCGTGCAAATGCATCAAATATATATCATTTTAAGCCCCAAAATGCACGTATATTTACACATATCAAAATCTCCCAAACTTAATGCATTTCTCCTCCTCGAGCAATTTAAGAAACATAATATCAAGGGGTAAAAACGAACACCCAAAAACACTATGAACATTAAATAGCATTTGACTCCACACTTAAGAAAACCATGTAATTCATAATCAATAAGTCATCATTCATAAACTCCGCATAGTCAATACTCTCTTGGGTACTCAACATCGCGACTCACAAGTAGTGTATCACTCGACTCTCAAAAGTGTACGGATAGTGTTTACGCTCAAATTCAATTCAGTGAAAGTAGAACTACCATAGGCTTGCAAATCGTCTAACATCTCGACCACTTTTGTGTGCACAATTTAAGAATCAAAAAGTACTTTTCATTTGGTTGTAATGTAGGCTCTTTGGTAAGGGTAGGGAAAATTTGGATTAAGTGACTTGACTTGAACAAATAGAATTTAAGCGCACAGACTTGCAATTCACCAACCCAATTCCATCAAAAATTCATTTTCTTTTTCAATTCCACTCTTATTTCTCCTTTTTCATTCTTGGGCCTTGTTGCCTATTTTTTTTTTCCTTTTTCTTTCTAGCCTCAAGCTCTCATTTTTTCACAATTTTCAGAATTTTTCATTTCTTTTGCTCGATTTTTCCATATATTTTCCAGAGATTTTTTTTTCGAGCTTCATGTATTTTTTCATTTACCCAGATACTGCTCATCCCTACTCTCGGTTGGCCTTTTCCAGCCACTAGAACAAGTAAGAGAACTTACAATGAATGAGCTTAATATTCGTGTAATAGGAGACCATTTCGCGCGGTTCGGGAGGCACCGTACGGCTCCCAAGATCATTCCAGTGCCTTGGTTTCCACCTCTACCTGGATGGATGAAGGCCACAATATTCAATAGCTTTAGGCATTAGCTTTTGCTCCTTGTTTGACTGTTACTGTCTTCCTAACCGCAGTGAGAGTAGGAGCTCAACCTGTTGTTTTTTGTGTTCCGGTGTTGTGACGTCTACCCTATCGGAAAAAGATAGCCCCCTTATCCTCCAGCCAGCAAAGATTCCTGTCCCCATGAAAACAAAGAGAAAAAATGGAGATTCGACGCATAAGCTCATTTCGTTGAGCCAGGAGAACAAGAGGTTAGTTGATATCGAGGGGTCTATCTATGATGACGATGTTGCTTGCAAGGGCCTGCTTGAATAAGTAGGCTCCTTTGGAGGATCTAGCCCTGTATGGAAACCAGTTTTCGATTGAGTGCGAGATTCTTTTTGTTTTTTATCGGAAGAGCTTCAGTAATTTATCTTCAGTCTTAGTGCAATCAGTGACTTTCTTGCCTTAGGTCGATCAATCTCTTGAATTGTGTACATTTTTGGTTTTATCCCTCAGGGCATAGCTTAAGAAAAGAAAAGCAGGTTTCGGAGCTTAGATCCGGGTACACACCTAGAACAAGCCTAGGAAGCAAGGAGCATAGAAGCTCTCTCAAAGCGTAGAGAAAGCAGAAAGTAGATATTATCCAATCCCATTGATCCATAAAGGTTAGTTGATTGGCCTACGTTTTCCATGTCTGGTAATTGATCGATCCCCAACGCATTTTGAACTATTTAAAATAAAAATCTGTGAATTTCGGGATTGAATAAAGAGAGTCAAAACTACAGTACAAGCAAGAACTATAGGGACGTCAGTGATTCTGTTAGCAGATGAATTCTCAAGAGTTTCAAACAGAAATGGTATCACATCACTACATTAAGTATTCACTCGCGGATGATCTTTTCTACACTAACCCATAGGGACTCTATCTCTCAATCTCCAAGCTCTCTGCCTCTATCTATTGCCCCTCATTTGTTGGCCGAAAGAAAACTTTCTTCAAACTGCCCCTGGATGGAGGATAGTTCATTTCTTTCACCGCCTTCCCCGGAATCAAGGTCTCACGATGAGCCAGAGCATGAAGCTCATTCACACCAGAAAATACTTTATTTGAAGACGGTGATGGTGCAAATACATTCCGTGCTTTTAACCCAACTCAAGCTGAAGTAACCGTTGAGTACTATGGTGGCGAACTCAATGGAGTTAGTTATAGTGATCCTCTCTTTTTTTCCCACAAATTTCACCACATCTCCCCCAAACTTGTTCATTTTCTATAAGCTCAAGAAATTTCAGGGATAAAATTATTTTGCAATTTTAAAGATCAATGTGGCTAAGAATAAAAGTTTTGGCTCAAAATTGGCTAACTAGGGAATCATGAGTTCATAGGTAGGCTTTTTAGGCTAAGTAGGCTAAGCAAAGATGGCCTTAAATCATATTCAAAAATTTCACACACATGGCTTCAATGAAGATACGAGCAAGTTCTAGTTCTATCAATCATGAATGACACATTCAAGAAAAAAATAAGTCCGCATAATATTAAGTCGTTTAAGGCCAAAAGCTCACAGCTTATTTTTCGCAACATGCTCAAATACCCAATTTTCTCAACTAATGCTAAGCAAATAAATGACATCTTCCCAATAATTTATCACATTATTCCCAGAAGTATGTTATCTCATTCCATAAGATGCCCATAGTAAATCAAACGGAAGTTTGGCATTTTCAAAACCTTGATTAACAATCACATACAAAAGCAATTAAACGTGCTAAAGTGATAATCGTGCTAAAATAAAAACAAAATAATCAAAAATATTAAAAAAAATCGATTTTTTATGCTCTACATGCAGTCCTAAATGCAGTGCAAAATGCAAGATGCAAGAAAGTACTAAATTACGCATTCTTGACAACCCCCCAAAACTTAAAATAGGCTTCGTTCCGAACATATGAGGACATTATCAAAAGAAAAGAGGAATGCGTAATAAGTACTTACATGGATCAACGTGGTGGTGGAAGTGGAGGGTAGTGGCCTGTAAGATATGCCATCGTCCATAAGAGACATCATCTCGCATACATATCTTTCTTTGTTGGGTGATGTCGTTGAATCGTTTGGAGTAATCCCGGTGATACTCATTAGCCGTAGCCGTCAGCCAATCGATACATGTCATCTATCAATTTGCCCACGCCAACTTCCACTCTTTTGAGCCTCTCACTCATAGTCAATGGCCGATTACCCCGCCTGAGGATTTCGACATCTCCTCATTGGCTCATCATGCTCTTCTTGGCGAAGAACCCCTATTCCACCCTAAGCAACCAGATTATCTCTATTTCTAATGGATGTCGCTTTGGGGTTAGGAAAGCCTAACCTTTGTTCTATCTCTGCGTGATTGAGCCGCAATCACGCCCATCAAATTTTATCATTTTCATAGAAGTTAGAGCGGTCGGATCAATCAATTTAGGCCCCACGGCCTCTCATACCCATCCAAGTTAATATTGAAATATTCGGCGATAGGGGTAATCATCCCCCACTACAAATTCCACCTCTCTAAGATTTTCTTATCCTATCAAATTGCCAGGCTATCATCATAGCCTATTTGTACGATTTAGATTCCCACATTATATCCTGGAGGTGGATGCAAAACATTTTTATTGTTAGCATAAGAGAAATTTTCATGGTTTCGCAACCCCGGATGATAGTAATTGGGTGTCTGATTATTTCTATAATTGTTGTTGAAGTTCCTTCATTAGCCCACAAAGTTTGCTTCTTCTTCAACAACAACATGATCTTTTGGAGTCACTTGTTGCATCGCATCCAGTTTCATATTCAGCACGAATACCTGTTCTGTGAGCATGGTGACTTTCTCATCTTGAACTTCTTCCACACGTCGGACAGTAAATCTCTCAGATGGCCATAGATAACTATTGTTTGCCATCTCTTCAACAATTCTAGTGCCTCATCTGGATATTTCTCTAGTAGTGCACCCCCAGATGCAACATCTATAATCATTCTCGTGTTGCCACTCAAACCATTATAGAAATACTGGACCTGTTGGTAGTTGGGATATCCATGTTGAGGGCACTTGCTTAGCAATTCCCATAATCTGTCCCATGTTTTATATAGTGGCTCAGAATCTAACTGCCTAAACTCGGTGATTTCAGATTTTAATTTCAGCATTTTACTACGGGGAAAGTATTTGGCTACAAACCGCTGACTTAGTTCTACCCAATTTGTTGCTGGTGGTGTTAGAGAGCATAACCATCCCTTAGCCTTATCGCGTTGAGAGAATGCGAAAGCGTGGCATCGAATGATATCCTCAGAAACACCATTCATCTTATTATCAAAAATTTGTAAAAAGTGCGCCAGATGCGCGTTTGGATCTTCAATGGCTCTGCCCCCAAACTGATTCTGTGACACCATCTGGATCAATGCTGGTTTTAGTTCAAAGTTGTTTGCATTGATCGGCAGACAAGCCATACCCCCATAAGTCGAACTTACCTCCGGTTGGAAGTAGTCCCTAACTGCCCTTCTCGTGGGCCTTTCCACTATCTAGTCCTGTACGTCTGCCCGAAGTGGGCGCTCCTCATTATTTCTATTGTTCACTGCGTTTGGATTAGTCTCATCTGCCATTGCTTTAGCTCTTTTCCTTAGTTGTTTTGCTATTTTCTCAATTTCCAAATCAATGGTATTGGCTGTGTAGATCTGGAACAGGTGATCATGCACTATCTTGCACTTAACAAAAACAATGTTAGAACAAGAAGAAAAAAAAATAAAATAAAATAATTTTAGAAAAAATCAAAAAATATCAAAAAAATATTATACAAAAATGCTTCAATTAAGATTGAAGTACTTATTACTATATCTAAGTAGAATCTTTCAATCCCCACAACGGTGCCAAAACTTGTTCGCGAAAATATTTGTTGGATCTTACAACCGCAAGTGTACAAAGTAGTTTATAGAATAATGGCAAGCAAGGTCGTATTCCTTAGGGATTGACTACGAAACACTTAGTCTATAATAACATCGCATTCCAATTTTATTGAATCGACCGAATATCAAGTTTTTTTTTTTTATCAAAATCAGAAATTAAAGAAAAATAAATAAATTCACGAACCCCACAAGTATTTTCAACTACCATGGAAGCAACCTTAGGCACTCAACATGTTTCTTCATTATTAACTCAATTTAAAGTTTCAAAAACCAATTCATGCAATTCTATGGGTTCAATTCCTAAGTAAGTCTATTCCCCTCGGTGTGGCGCATAAATAATAGATTAATAACAATTGTAGATCTCCGATATGTTACAACTATTATTAACTCCCAAATGATCTATGAATTGTATGACTCCCCACAAATAGTTGTAGGTCTCCCGACTTCGTTACACCCATTTATGTTTGAATTCGATTTCCGTCTTTGTTAAATATGACATGGAAATTATTGGCCAAATAAAAAGCAATTAAAAATAAGCACTCGAATTCATAAAATAGAACACAAGAATTAATTAAGAAAAAAATTAATCAAGATTTAACATGAATCCTAAGATCCGAAAGATTAGCCAAACATTGATAACAAATTCATAGGCAAATTCGAAATCAACATTATGACATCGTTTAAGCACAGACAAGAGATCTAGACTAAGAAAGAAAACCCCTTCTTGTCAGGATGGATTCTCCTTCCTAAGCATTCGAAGCTCTTGTACTCCTCCCGTCGATACAAAAGGCCTTGTGGTGTTCTTCTTGACCTAGCCCTCCTCTCTCAGAAGACCTTGGATCTTGTATTCCTGTGTAATTTGATGTATTGTATGTGGTATGGATGATTGATTTTTCGTGCAAGCCTTGGGTACCTTTTATAGATGCTTGGAGAGATCATTTGTAGAGTTGGAGCAGGAAAAGGACACCAAAAAATGTGTGACAATGCACCACATGGCCTGGCCATGTTGCCTCACACGTCCGTTTGGGTTTTACTCAGCCCAACATCACATGCCCATGTAGGTCCCATACTATCAGGCCATGCGACTTGTTTCCGTCCCCTGTTTCTTCCCAACTTCACATAGACATTTCATTTTTCACACGGGTATATCACACGGCCATATGGTCCCACACGGTCCGGTTGTGTGACATGTTTTTGTCTTATTTCTTTATCTTTTCGATCTTCTCTTCGCACTCGTCAATCCTATCTGGGCCATTAAACTGATATTTCTTTGATTAAGTTTTGTTTCCTGTAAAAGTTACAAGAATACGCAGTATCACGCCCTTTTAAGGAAAACAAGTAAAAACACATAAAATATACATGCAAATGTATCAAATATATATAATTTTAAGCCCTTAAATGCACATATATTTTACACGCATCAAAGTCAAAAGTTTTGGTTTGAACTGGAATATCACTACACTTTTTTCAAACTTGGATATGTAGACCCCTTGTCTTTCAACAAAGATTTCTTCTTCAACAATTTGAAGTTATCTTTCTTTCACTGAGTGTGTTGGATCGATTTCCTTTGAATTTTAGGATTGCGAATTGAATATAATGCTTGAGAGTATTTTGGTCTTGGTTGCAGGTGTAAGTCCAAGCGGCTACGATAATCTAGAGGGGGGGTGAATAGATTATCTCCATCTTTTCAATATCGCCCTCTTTTTCGAACCGAATGCTCAAAGACAATAATAAAGGTGCAGAATGTAAACAACACATGTCGATTTATAGAGGTTCAACCCACCTAGGGCTAATCCTCTACCACCCCAAAGATATCCGGATGGATTTCAAAAAGAAAAAGAATTTTATTAATTACCAAAATTAATACAAACTCAACTTACAACACCTTGAAGAGCACCACACTCTTCTTCAACACCACCTTTGGAGATTACCACAATCTCCCTTTGAAGATTACCACAATCTTCCTTCAACGGCACCTTGTGAAGATTACCACAATCTTCAACCTTGAAGAATACCAAATTCTTCAACACCTCAATAAGAAGATCACCACAATCTTCTTTATCACCTAGATCATCCAAGTGTGTTCTTACCACAAGAACACTCACAAGGATATCTTGTGTTGAATGATAACAAAAAAATCAAGATTACAACTCAATAATGAATATTACAATTTGAGTGCAAAGTGTAATCAAGAATAGCCTAGACCTCAAGGATGTGAAAGTGATAAGCTAGGCAAAGTTACAACAAGAATAATAACAATGAAGAACAAATATTTGCTTGAAGTGTATCTTGTTGTATTGTATCTCAATTGTTGTATTGGTTGCTCCAAAACTTCCTCTATTTATAGGAGATGATTGATCAATAATAGGCTCTATTGGGGATTGAAAATCTACTGAGAAAAATACAATTAAAATCAAGAATATAGCTATTTAGAAATCAATCCCACATTTTAAGGAAATTTGTCTTTGTCAAACGGTCATATTTTTTGACAAAGCACGCAGGCGACCGGTCGCATTAAATAGAAGTTTGAAACGAAACACATCAATTTTTACAGAGGGCGACGGCCGACGCGTACCTACCTCGACCGGTTGTCCCTATCATCAACCTAGGTCCCCCCCAATGGTTTTAGAGAAAATCGGGTTCTTTCAAAAAACAAACTTGCGGTGCAAATTCGGTCGACCCGGCGGCCGACCGACTGCATGATTTTTCTTACGTCTCATTTTCTCGTTTCAAAAATCATCTTCGTCACGGTTGCCCTATAGGGCGACCGGTCGACCAAGAGACAAAAATGTTGTCCAATTTTTATCTAAAATAAACTTGAAGAAATACTCCGGAAAATTTAAAAACCATTTAAAATTATTTAGGAGTATTTGGACAGTAATTAAAAACATTGTTTTGGTGTAAAAATAAAATCATCAAAATTAAGATAAAAACATGTATCAAACAATCTCCCCCTTTTTGATGATTACAAACCAAAACAATTTTTAGAAAAATTAGAGGGACAATTTTAAAAACAATTTTCCGGTAAAAACATCTAACCGTTTGGAAGCAACTAAAATTTCCAAAATACATAAGCAACCAAGTAAGGGAGTAAATATATTCAATAATAAGTACAAGCTCCCCCTATCAATAAGCACATCAAGAATAATGTAAAAGTAATTTAAACATAAGCTAAAAGCTTAACTTTTACATATTGTTCAAGAGCTTATAAGCTCTCCCTGTCACCAAAACAACATTAGACAGGTATAGACAAGTATATAAGTCCATCAAGCAACAATTGGACTAAAAATAGATCACAACTTATGGCTTTTATGAGCCATAGCATATAGCTTTTATAACAAGCCTTTATTAGCTTCTTTGAGCTAATTTCCTGTTTCTCCCCCTTTGGAATCATCAAAAAGAATGTTAGGATGATAAAAACATCATACAAGTTTATCAAAGTGAGCCAACAATACGATTTATCAACCATTGAAGAATTAAGCTTAGAATCCAAGAGAAAATGGGAGAAATGTATCATAAGAAATCCATAAGCTTATTTGTTAGCCAAAAACATGATCTCAAAAAGATTTTAAGACATAGGAAAATAAGAGAATCATGTATGTGATGAGATTTTTATTGACGCATTATAACGAACACTTGGCGGGCGTCAAAAATTTGAAAAAAATATATATAGCCCTTGTAAATGAAATCAAGCCAAGTTGTTCATATCATCACCAAAAGTAATTTTCAACATGTACCCAACAAATAATAGGCATAAATAAAGTAAATTCTCAAGGGTTCAACCCAATTGAGATAATTTAGGCCAAAAAGATCAAGGCATTACGAATGTCCCAAACAATCCATCTAAGCATAATGATTAAAGCATCTCAAATGCATCTAAGCAAAAATTAAAAGAAGCACTTTTACCATCAAGTACTTCATACCAATTATCAAACAATGCCATATTAGAGTATATTTACCATCGAATACTCCATCAATATCATGATTGTAGGTCCCAAGGGGTGTAAGTGTAAGGTTTAGAAGGGGTTTGAATAAACCTTACCAAATTTTCGATTTAGTCCTTTTAAATCTACAAAGTTAATTCTACAATTTGTGTCCTTGATGGACAATCGAATTAGTCACTCAAGAGAGTTAATCTCTCAACAGACTTAGGTATTTGTTGATGGAGTAACTCAAATTGTTAACTACAATTTAACTCAATTGTGGTTTTATTTTTATTGGAAGACTTAACACCCTTAAGTTTGATTAAGCTAGATTTTAGAGCTTGATTTAGTACTTATAAATTATCAAATGGATAGCAAATTTATCGTGAGATATAAGCAATTAAAAGTGCAGAATTTAAATCTTTGAAATGTAGATGACACAAAGAAAGTTTTTATAGAGGTTCGAAGATGGGGTAATTCTTCTACTCCTCTCTTCTCCAACTCCCGGAGGAATCCACTAGGTAATGATCGGTTTACAAAGTGGTAATGATCCCGGATACAAGTCTTGATCACAACAAAATTGACTTGATCCTTTGGGACTCGATGAGACGCCTTGATCACTCGGTGGCTTCTCGTGCGACTCGGCTTCTTCACAGGCGCAGGCGGCTGCCTTGCTACTCTGACTCACTTGCTCAAGCTCTTTGGATTTGATCACGAAGCCCTCCAAAAGCTTAAGACTTAGTTCAACCTTGAACTTTTCTACAATCCTTCCCGGAATGTAGACCCCTTGTTTTCAAAGGTTTCCTCTTCAATCAAGTTGAAGTTCTCTTTCCTTCACGGTGAGTGTTGGATTGATGTACTTCGTAATGTAGGCTTGAGGATTGAGATTGTTTCGATTTTTACGATATGCTTGTGTATCTTACGTATGTGTCATTCATGCATCGCCTTTCTCAAACAATCTCCTCGGCCTTTTATAGTGAACTTTCAAAAATTTGCCCGTTGAAGAGATAGGCTTATTTTTTGAAAGTCACTTTGCGATCGTTGGCTTGTCTTGTTGCGATTCTTGGAATTGCCGTTTCCTTGTATGAATTGTTCTTTCACCTTTTGAGTTCGACACGGTGTAGTGCTTCCCATTGGTTCATTCCTTTTGCACGCTCTGGGGAGTGAGCACTCCAAGAAAGGTGGTATGGAGATATTACTTGTTTAAGTAAATCTCTTGATTTACTCGTACAACGGTTCTTTTTCTGATTATCTCGACTTGACCGCATTTCCTTGCTTTCCCCAGTGACTTAGAGTCGACTTCAATCATGGATGACTCTTCTGTCACTTCAACTTGAGACTTGCTTTTCTTGAGTTGACTTGATGATGCTCCACTCACCAGATCTCACCGCTTCTTCAAAGAGAGTTCTCGTCTACTCCTCTTTGCCATATTCAATTTTGTTTCACGGAAGGTCTTCCTTCCAGTCTTGGTTGTCTTTCATATTATGGCGTAGGTGACTTAACTCGGCTTGGCGGCTCTTATTTGTTACAATACATATTACGCCAAGAATTGGGGAGCCAACTTTCTATTCTAAGTTTTACATGGCATTCATCAAAATCTAAACAATAAAATTCCTAACAATTTCCCCCTTTTTGATGATGCCAAAACTTAGATCATACAAGGATGCAAATAACAAAGATACATACGATAGTGTATTGACATAGAATGTATGCATGAGAATCAAACTTTTTATTGATCATATCATTCTTGTCCTTAACACAATTTGTTTACAAGGTGTATCGAGTATATAATTGTCTTCACAAAAAAAAAAAGAGTTTGTAGCTTTATTACGGAAGACTTACATTGTATGTATTTACATAATAAAATACATGAAGGGTTGGACAACAACACTTCATCTCCTTCATTGTCTCCTTCTTTCATCTTGTTCAGCATCTTCTTCTCTTCTTCTCTTCTTCTCGTCGTCAATTTGCCTTCTTTTTCTTTTCATATGCCTTCCTGGGCAACTTCATCATCTTTTCTTAATCTTTCCTGTCTCTCCGCCATAGCCGAGTTTGTCTCTTGTTTTCTTCTTCTATTCTTAGTGCATACTCGGCGTTAGTTCTTGCCACTTTCAAATTTGCCACTTGGTCAAGCCCATTGATAGATCCCTCCTTTCTTTCCCGGATCTACGTGTTCAATATTCTTGGGCGAGAGGCCTGGGTCCAAGCTTCTTCCTCCATCACTGCTTCTTCCTTCCTCTACCTGCGGGCGTATCTTGTCTTTGGGGTCTTCTTCTTTCGGTGATTGACTAGCGAGTGACCAAAGCAGAGTGATCGCTTAAGTCTCACGCTGTCGGCCTTCTTCACATAACGTGAGACCCTTTTCCCCAAGATCTGAGTCCCAAGCTTGAGCCATGGACATATTTGCAAAATATCCTTCGATTCGAGCGTTTTGAATTCGTCAACTGATCGTGGCTCTGTCCCCGACATCTGAAATGGCATACGTGTCTCTCTCTTTGGAATGCCTCCATGTTCTTTCAAGATGTTCATCACCCACGCATCCATTCTTCCTTCCACTTCCTTCATCCCCGCTTCAATTGCTTTTCTCTTCTCGGCCATAGATACAAAGTGTTGGAGTGGCGAGTCACGGGAGTTTGTGCTTATAATGTCACCGTGACAGGACCTGTTGAGGGGTTTGTGCAATCATCAATGTTACATCTGCGATCCTTCCCCTCAACAAGCTTTCCTTTCTTCTGTTTCAAGACCTCCTCGAGATGATTTTCCCTTTTCAAATTTTGCTCCTTTCTTTTCGGCTTCAGATTTTGCTTTGCTTTAAGGTATTCCTCTTCCCCCTTTTGGCATCATCAAAGGATAGAGGAACCCCGGGGAACATGTCTTTGGCAAGCATGAAGTCGAAGTCTTCGATGGTTGAATTCGCTTCAAGTCTGCTGCGTTGTATGCGGCAGACGGAATTGAACGAGTAGCGTTGGATTCACTGAAATCGGCTTCATCTCACCATGAGAAGGCTGAATTTTCTTGTCATGTGTTCTTCCAAACGCGTATATCATTTGCATTACGCTCACGCAGCACTTGATCTCGGCGGTGTGAGCTTCATGCATATGCTCAATGTGTTCCTCGACTTAGTTTTGCATCGGCATTTTCGGCTCTCCACACCAAGACTTGTTGAACAATTGTCTCAAGTATCTCACTGTTCCACACGCATTGTTTGCTTTCTTTGTTGCCACCATTCCCTTATCCGAATCAAGTATGCCTCAAATCAATCAGTACATGGTGGTGGCATCTCTGTTGTCCAATCGCATGTCCAAAGAGGCTGATGCCTCTCCATCCTTTCAACCTCGGCAAAAGTGCCTTGAACACTTCTCGAACTTCAAATGATTCTTCTATTGCGGTGATGGCCATACAAAGATCGGTCATAATCAGTTTGGAACAATGGTGTCTGTTGGAAGAACAGGAGGCTGGTTTGTGATAGCGTGCTTGCTCATTTTCTCGACTCTTCGTGGAGTTCGGTATCTCCAGTGAGAAAGGAAAGATTCTACAAAAGATTCATCACCGCCGACCGGGGGATGCTTCGATGATGAGCGGTGCGCGTGAAGTTCTTTTGGGAATCGATCTGCTGCGCCTTGAGGAGCCGGAGCGGTGGTCTCTGGTTCACTGGGTTTGGTTGTGAAGTAGACCCGCTTGCGAGCCTCAAATATCTTAACTTCGTTGGTCTCACCGATTTTTCCATTTCAATGGACTTGTCCTCGGCCTTATCGCAGCGTCATCGGACGATGATGAGATTTCCATTGGTGGCTCATCATCAAAATTAAAAGTTTGACGAGTAGTCTTGGGATCGACTTGCTCGTGCCGGAACATCCGCACTGAGCCTTTTGGATTTGTCATGGGGGTTGACTCGGCTTCTTCTTCGCCTTCCGATCCCGAAAAAGTGACATCGTGGTTGTCCTGGGAATCATGAAGTGCGCGATCTCCTTCTCGATGGGTCGATGATTGCGGGAGGGATGTTCTCTACTTGACCTCTTTACCCCGGGAAGTCTCAACCTCCCGTGGCCTTCATTTCTCCAAGCGGTCTCTCTTTGCTGCGAGGCTTTGTCCTCCCTTTCGACAATGTCGGTCACCGCTGTCTTAGGGTCTTCTACATGGCATCCATTGGAGTCTCAACCCCATGGATTGCACTTTCATCGCCCCAGTGTTAACTCCCGTACATTCCTTCCTCAGTGCCTCGACCGCATCGCAGCGTAATTAGCCTTTCAGCCAGGCGATTTGGCACCTCACCGAGACAGTCTCTCAATCCCGAGCTTCGTTGATGGCAACTTCTTCAAGTTCTCCTTGTGATTGTAATTTCTCTTCTTCGCCTCCTAGATTCTTTGTGGAGTCATCTGCAGCATCCTCCGACCTTGCTGCGGTGGAGGAGTTTCCCCTCGGTGGCGCACCAATTTGAGTGACTTGGAGTGGGGTCACTCGTCTCCGGACTCATTGTTTCGATTGATGGTTCAACCCGTTGGGCGGTGGTAACACACCTTCAATAGGGGTTGGCTCGCTTGACCGGGTCCCCACTATCCCGGTTTCATCGCCATCTCCTTATTGCCTTCTTCCGAGTGAGTCGGGAAGTGGTAGCGGAACATCGGTGGCTATTTGTTGAACCACTCCCATTGGATCGATTTCGGTTGTGTTCGGAGGACTCTCCTGGTCCCTCCATCGATCTTTGCTCGTGAAGGATTCTTGATTCATGCAATGCTTCTGCATTTGCAACTCTTCTCGTAGCGTGACATTCTGCAGTTCCTCGTCACTTTCGTGAGAAGACATCAAGAAGAGGATGTGTGTGTTCTGTGGTGCGGAGATAGGACGGATGCTTGCCTTCTCACGTTCTTCGGCTTCTTCACTCGCTTTTCTCTCTCCTTGTCCTTGTAGATCTGCAGAATGTCTATGCGGTTGTCTTCATCCGAGTCCGGGAGCACGTGAGTTAATCCAAGGAAATTTAGCGATTCCTCTTCTTCTTCTATGAACTCGAGGCCATTGAACTGTTCCTTGACTTGCTCAACTTCCATTTTCTCCACTCACGCAGACGGTTTTGGATGTCCGGTAAGGTGGAGATAGAACCATTACATCACTATCCGCTGGGCCGGTTCTTCTTGTGCTTCACCAGTGAGCTACAAATGTGTCTTCGGTTGCCTCTGTGATCACCTTCAGAGACTTGGTCATTTCATCAATTACGTCTGGAGACTCTACTTCTCCGGTAGTCTTGATTTGTGCTAGGCGAGAATCGACCACCGGTTTCTCTGTTCGACCGCTTGACGAAGTCTTATTCGTCTCCTGGTTTGTACCGGGGAATTTACGGTTCGGGCGGTGTCCTCTCGAGTCTTGGGCGGCTGGGCCGGTCTTTGTGTTTGTTTACGAGGAGCCGGCCGTCTAGGCTTGTCGCTTCTCCTCCTTTTGACGATCGGAGAAGGTATTTGTGAGTCCTTCTCGACCCATTCGCCGCAGGGCGAGACACGGCCGGCGGGGCGACGCCGCTGGGGGGGATCATGTTTGTTTTCTTCTGCCGCAGGGCGTGATCTTCTTAAACAAGTAGGGCGCTTTCTTCTTGGTCGGGAGGAAGAAGAGTATCTTCGGGTCACCGGTGATTCCCCTCACCGTGTCGGCTCTCTTGGCGTATGCTCTCTTCAGTGCGCCCGAGAGAGGTTAGCTCAACATCCTCTTGTTAACATGGAAAGCCTTCCCATGTCTAAGAGGACTCCTTTCACCTCCAATAGCCGCCAATCACCAGGCCATATCCCGGATCCTCCAAATGTGCCATCTTCTTTGAATGACTTGTTCCCCACGCTCGGCAGAAATCTGCTTTGTAGATAAACTCAACTGGGATTTATCTTCTTTTCTTCGATGATTGCAGCCATCACAATCGGCTTTGCCTTTGTGATTGGTCAAAGTCACCAAATTTGATGTCGATACATTTGGCAACTATGTCCAACAATTTGTGATAATCCTCCTTCAATCTCTTGTTTCTTGTGTATATAATTTTATCAAAAAAGTCGGACTTGGCTATCTCTTTCTATCGTCGGCCAAGTTTACATCACCTCCTTAATCTCGATTGCTCCTTCTCACGGTAGTGAGCAATATTCACCAAATCCTTGGCGGTGATAGTCACCGCTTCCCGTGAGCAGATGACTTGATTCCTTCATCGTGAATCTCGGCATTCACGTAAATTGTGCGACCTCCTCCACATAGGTCATCGGATATTCCAGCGTTAGAAACGGTTTTAGTCCGGACGTTTCCAACTTCTCGGCGATTTTCTTCACCAGGGTGTCGTCGGACCCTGCTTCACCATTCCGTCGAAATCCACCGTCGAACCGTGTGGATTTGCTTTCCTAGCTTGGTAAAGTCATAAGTTGGTGCCATTTCTCGAATTGTTTCAAAGAAAAACTCAAGAATTGATTTGAAGGTTGATAGGGTTTCGAGAGTATTTTGCCTTTGCTTTTGAGAGAAAGAGATGAACAGTTTTTAGAAGTGTGAGAGAGAAACGGACGAAAATGGTTTAAATATGGTTTATGAAAGGACGTGCGCAGACGGTTTTGAATTGTGATCGAAATCAACGGCTTGGATTTCGCGCCTATTGAGCATTTCACATCTCGTATTTAATGCGGCAGCATTTATATCCAATCATAAGCTTAGTGTGCGACTTTATGTCCGACACATCATCATTATCTTTGACGTGTTCCTTAAAACATTCCCGCTTAGTCAAAACGACGGCGTTTTTGTCACTTTGCTCATAAGTCATTCACTTATCCCTTAGCCGATTTACCTCTACTTCTCACGATTCTCTTAGTGACTCAAATATCGGTGACTTGGTGTAGTTGTCTTTCCGACTGGTGATTAATCGAAATGACTTCTATTTTAAGCACTTTTTCACCTCCTTTTCTTTCCATTTCTTTTCTTTGGTTCTTCCGTGTCTCGGCTTAGTTCAATTAAACCCAACTCATGCTTGAGTTCTTCAAATCTTGACTCACATTATGGTTTTGTGAAGATGTCGGCTAGTTGTTTATCGGTTGAGATATATTCCAGGATGATGTCCTTCTTTTCAACATGATCTCTTATGAAGTGATATCGACATCAATATGCTTTGTTCTTGAATGCAACACAGGATTTTGAGTGATTGCAATTGCACTTGTGTTATCACACATGATTGGAATTTCTTTTTCTTCAACTTCATAGTCTTTGTTCTTTGTCTCATCCATAGGATTTGGGCACAACAATGCCCGCATGAGCTATGTATTCTCGCCTCCGAGAGGTGGCTATTGAGTTTTGCTTCTTGCTAAACCAGGAAATTAGTCTGTTTCCTAGCATTTGACATGTGCCTGAAGTGCTCTTCTGTCCACTCGCATCCAAAGATAGTCGAATCAATAGCCAATTAGCTTGAATCCACCTTCCTTTGGATACCATAGGCCTCTTCTTGGCTTCCTTTCAAGTATCTCAATATTCTCTTAGTCTTTGTCATATGACTTTCTTTTTTGGAGCGATTGAAATCTTGCACATACACCTACAAACAAAGGTGATGTCCGCGGCTGCCGGCGTGAGATAGAGCAATGATCCAATAAGTGCTCGTATCTTGTTTGATCTACAGGCTTGCCATCCGCATCCATGTCCATTTTGACCGATGTGTTCATTGGTATTTTTACTGAAGACTTCTCTTCCATACCAAACTTCTTCATTAAGTCTCTCGTGTATTTTGTTTGACTTATGAAGGTTCCATCCTTCAATTTGTTTCACTTGGAGTCCAAGGAAGAATGTCGCTCTCCCATCATGCTCATTTCAAATTTACTTTGCATGAGGTTTGAGAATTTTTCACACAACTCTTTGTTAGTGGATCCAAAAATGATGTCATCCACATATATTTGAACAAGCGGTATACTCTTCTTGTCTTGAATTACGAAAAGTGTTCTATCTACTTTTCCTTTTGTGAATCCATTTTCGATCGGGAATTGTGACAGGTATCATACCATGCTGCGGGTGCCTGTTTCAATCCATACAGGGCTTTCTTGAGTTTGTATACCTTGTCTCCAAGAGTCTTACGCTCAAATCCTGGAGGTTGTTCAACATACACTTCTTCTTCCAATAAACCATTTAGGAATGCACTTTTTACATCCATTTGATATACAATGAAATTCTTGTGAGTCGTATAGGCAAGAAACATCCTTATAGCTTCCAATCTTGCTACAGGAGCAAATGTTTCATCAAAATCTATCCCTTCTTCTTGACAATATCCTTTGGCTACTAGTCTTGCTTTGTTTCTTACCACGCAGCCTTCCTCGTTCATCTTATTTACGAATACCCATTTGGTTCCAATAACATTTTGATGTATGGGTCTTTGCACTAATTCCCATACTTTATTTCTCTCAAACTGATTCAGACTCTTCTTGCATAGCTTGAATCCAATGTGTGTCGAATGCTTGTGACACATCTTTGGGCTCTATTTGCGAAATGAAGCATGTGAACATTGCTTCTTGTTGAGTTCGGATCTTGTCTTGACACCTTCTCTTATATCTCCAATGACAAGTTAAGTGGATGGTCTCTCGGCCATCTTACGTCAGGTTGGAGTAAGTTAGCTGGATTCATCGACTTGTAGGCGTGTTCTTTGGGTCAGCTCTCTCGTGGTCACTTAGCTGCAAATTTTCCACCGCTTTTGAGATTCAACTATCTCATCTTCTTCTCGAATTGATAATCCCACCTTCACTTGAGATAGGGACTCTTCTCGTATGGTTGGATGATTTAACTTATCGGTGACTCTTCAATGTCTTCTCCATTTACATTTGGCTCATTGAATACTACATGAATGGATTCCTCTCTGTAACCATAGTTCTTTTGTTGAGTATCCTGTAGGCTTTGCTTTCGGATGAGTATCTAAGAAGATACCTTCATCGACTTTAGCATCAAAGGCCTTTAGGTTGTCTTTGCCATTGTTGTGAATGAAGCATTTACATCCAAATATTCTCAAATATGCAACATTTGGTTTTCTTCCGATCCGGATCTCATAGGAGTCTTTGTCACCGTCTGTTTATCATACATCCTGTTTTGGGTGTAGCAAGTTGTGTTGATTGCTTGACCCAAAATCTTTTTGTAACCCCCTTGACTAACATGGTCCTTTTTGCTTCTTTGAGGTTCTATTCTTCTCTTCTCGCAACTCCATTCTGTTTGTGGAGTCCTTGCAGGTGATAGTTCATGACCAATACCATTCTCAATACAAGATCGAGTTATTATTCCATTGACAAACTCGATTCCTCTATCCGATCTTATTTTGATAATGGTTTGACTCTTCTCATTTTGAATCCTCTTCATCACCGTGGTAGTTTTTGTAGGGTTTCTTTCTTCTTGCACATGAATATTGTCCATGTATATCCGGAGTAGTCATCTACTACCACCAAGGTGTATTTCTTTCCACTTATCTTTTTTGGTTCCACTCGGGCCAAATAGATCCATATGAAGCAGATCAATATTCTTGTTGAGGATGGGCATGTCTTTTCTTTGAATGACGACTTGATTTGTTTTCCTTCGACATGCATCACATATACTCTCCTTTTGTATCTCGAGTCCGGAAGTCCTTCTACCGGATGACTTCTTGCCACTTGTTAATTGTTTTGAAATTCAATTGACTCGACTTTTTGTGCCACGAAATGACGATTGATTGTGCTCTTTTGCTAGTAGGCGAGTGTCTTTGGGTGTTGCGGTTGACCAATCCACTACATACATATTCTTACATCTACATCCTTGCAAAGACAACTTCATTTGATTCAATATCCTTGATTTGGCATATACCCATGTTGAATCCAACATTGTAGCCACTTGTCACAGAAGCCGATCGATACTCGATAAGTTGAAGTTGAGTCCTTCAACATATGCAACATCCGTGATTTCTAATCCATTCCTCTTGATGGATCCAATGCCTCTTATTTCACCAGGAGCTTCATTTCCTCCAAATATGACTTTGGCTCCTTTGACTTCCTTGAATTTTGACATATTTCTCTTATTTCTGTCATATGCCTGGAACAGCCACTATCCATGTACCAGGTTCCTTGGCACTTTCACTTGCTTCCTTGAACCCGCAATCAAGGAAATTAAGTTTTAGGTACCCATACTTGTCGGTCCCGAGGGGTTAGAATTGTAAGATGATCCAACCAACCTATAGCCAAATGATTTGACTCTGGGGGGTTGCCATCTATCGATGCCATAATCATAATTAATCCTGGCAAATTGCTTGGGGATTCTAGGTTCATACAAATTGTCTCTTTTGTCCGTATGCCTGCATATGTGTTTTAGCAATTGCCTTCCTTGGGTAGTTGTGTTGTTTTTGAGTGTAGTGCCTAGGTGCATATGTGTGTTTGATAAAGCTCTTATGCTTTTGGAATGGCCTTTCTTTGAGGTCTGGCCTTTGCCATTTGGGCTTATATTCCATAAGTCTATCTTTGACGATTCACATTATTCCAATCAACTTGGCTTGGATATTTTCTACCATTCCCATCATATGTGTTTCTTTTATGGGTTTTAAGGGATTTTTGGTAGCTCTGCTTCTTCTTTACAGAGTATTTTACGCTTGGAGTTTCTTTGAGGACTCGGTGAATCTCTTCTCACTGTCCTTTCAAAGACACTCAATCAGGTCATTTTCCTTTTCCTTTGTAACCAAGGCCGATTTGCTTAGTATTGTGCTTTGGAGTGAAAGTGTGTGCAACATTTAGAGTTTTGGATTTTTCGGACTCTTTATGACTTGAGGATCCTTTTTCCAAAATTATTCTTGAGGTTTGACATGGCACAGAGGAATTAAATCCTAAGCTTTGTCTTGTCTCCACATTCTCTTTGACTCATAATGAGATCATCCAATGATTTAGATGCCTTAGTGAATGAGGCAATAACATTCTTGAGGTCATTCTCCTCTTTTCTATAGCGGCAATTTCTGCTACTAATTTAGCATTTTCACCTTTAAACTTTCATTTTCAACAACTATTTGACTTAGAGTACTCGGCTCCTTAGTCGACTTTGAGTTTGACTTTTGAGTAGGCTGTTTTCCTCATTCAATAGTGTGTGTGAGGATTTAATGTGTTCAAAATCTTTCATCATTTTGCCTAATGAATCATAAAGATCGAGGTGATGAAGTGTGTGTGTCACATCACTATCACTAGTGTAATGCGAGTTTGTTGAGTTAGATTGTACCTCATCTTCTTGATCTTGTTCTTTGGCCATCAAGCGGATCGGGGCTTCTTCTTCGAGTCACTTGAATAGTCGGCTTCATTTGCTCTCTCACTGTCTCTCTTGACTTGTCGTTTGTCTCGTGATCTCTAGCCCATCATTGCCTTTTTCTTTTCTTGTCTTCTTTCTCTCAAGACCTTTCTTTCTTCTTCATCCTTGTACTTGTTGACCACAGGATATGAGCAAATGGCATAGTGACCTGGTTGTCTCACAGTTCAACATAGATATTCAGCCTTTTGATCGGCTCTTTCCATTCTTGAGTTGTCACCCTTTGATACTCAACTTTTTGATGATCTGTTCTCTTGGTTGGCCTTGTCTTCCTTGATTTGGAGGGAGTGAGTGTCTTCCGGAAGATTCACCCTTTCCTCTCTTGTAGTTCTTGTTAAAGAACTTGTTAAATCTTTTAACCATCGTGGCTATTTTTCTTGGGTCAATTACTTCTTTGACCTCGGCTCTCTTCCCATCTTTAACAATTAGAGCTACTGTTTTGGGTACAACCTCTCTTCCTGGTCTTTTCTTCTCGGCTCAAACTCGTAGGCTTTGAGGTCGAGAATAGTTCATGGTTGGATGTCTTTGATAGGTCCATGGAATGTCTCGGTGCCATGACCTTCATTTCCCATTCACCGGAAGACTTTTTAGGATCTTCATACACATTTTTCATACGTGTATATTCCTTTCCAAGTGTAGATAGCTCGTTTGTGATTTCGTGAACCGAGCGTCTAGTTGATCCGGGTTCTCTCCGAGATCATTTTGAAATTCTCAAACTTAAATAGACCACTGATAATTTGTTTTCTTTGATTTGCTCAGCCTTCACAAATCAATGTCAACTTGTCCCAGATTTCCTTAGCCGTTTTATGCGGATTTGACTTTATTGAACATGGCTTTGTCAAGGTTTTGTAAAGAATGTCCTTGGCTACATTGTCCAGTTGTATCTTTTTCTCACATCATTTGTCCACTCGGTTCTTGGTTTTTCAACCATGATCGTGCAGGAGCAAAGATCTTCTTCTCCTTTGCAACTCTTCGACAAATTGTGTTCACCTTTAATATTTGCGAGAGGCCCATCTTCTATCACTATCCACATCTCATCATGTAATGCTTTGATAGATGAGCCTCGCATACGAATTTTCCAATCATCAAATTCTTCGATAGTGAACATAGGGATGCGTGTCAAATTTGCTTCCATGATAATGACTTTTAATAAAATGAGTTTTGAAGGTTTAAGTACTAAAGCGGACTTTGAAAAGTTTGGAGATCTAGTTCGAACCGGTGCGGAGGGTTCAATGAACCAACCGCCCGATACCACTTGTAGGTCCCAAGGGGTGTAAGTGTAAGGTTTAGAAGGGGGGTTGAATAAACCTTACCAAATTTTCGATTTAGTCCTTTTAAATCTCAGAGTTAATTCTACACAGTGTGTCCTTGATGGACAATCGAATTAGTCACTCAAGAGAGTTAATCTCTCAAATGCACTGGTGAGTTGTTGATGGAGTAACTCAAATTTGTTGGCTACAATTTAACTCAACCGTGGTTTTATTTTCAAATGGAAGACTTAACACCCTTAAGTTTGATTAAGCTAGATTTTAGAGCTTGATTTAGTACTTATAAATTATCAAATGGATAGCAAATTTATCAATATATAAGCAATTAAAAGTGCGGGAATTTAAATCTTTGAAATGTAGATGACACAAAAAGTTTTTATAGAGGTTCGAAGATGGGGTAATTCTTCTACTCCTCTCTTCTCCAACTCCCCGGAGGAATCCACTAGGTAATGATCGTTTACAAAGTGGTAAATCCAGATACAAGTCTTGATCACAACAAATGACTTGATCCTTTGGGACTCGATGCTGAGACGCCTTGATCACTCACCAAGCTTCTCACGACTCGGCTTCTTCAGGCAACGCTTTGCTTGCTTTCTGACTCACTTGCTCAAGCTCTTTGGATTTGATCACGAAGCCCTCCAAAAGCTTAAGACTTAGTTCAACCTTGAACTTTTCTACAATCCTTCCCGGAATGTAGACCCCTTGTTTTCAAAGGTTTCCTCTTCAACTCAAGTTGAAGTTCTCTTTCCTTCACAGTGAGTGTTGGATTGATGTACTTCGTAATGTAGGCTTGAGGATTGAGATTGTTTCTGATTTTTACGATATGCTTGTGTATCTTACGTATGTGTCATTCATGCATCGCCTCTTCTCAAACAATCTCCTCGGCCTTTTATAGTGAACTTTCAAAAATTTGCCCGTTGAAGAGATAGGCTTATTTTTGAAAGTCACTTTGCGATCGTTGGCTTGTCTTGTTGCGTTCTTGGAATTGCCGTTTCCTTGTATGAATTGTTCTTTCACCTTTTCGGAGTTCGACACGGTGTAGTGCTTCCCATTGGTTCATTCCTTTTGCACGCTTCGGGACCGAGCACTCCAAGAAAGGTGGTATGGAGATATTACTTGTTTAAGTAAATCTCTTGATTTACGTGGCAACGGTTCTTTTCTGATTTATCTCGACTTGACCGCATTTCCTTGCTTTCCCAGGTGACTTAAGTCGACTTCCAATCATTGGATGACTCTTCTCATCACTTCAACTTGAGACTTGGCTTTTCTTGAGTTGACTTGACGATGCTCCACTCACCAGTATCTCACCGCTTTTTCAATGAGTTCTCGTCTACTCCTCTTTGCCATATTCAACTTTTCACGGAAGGTCTTCCTTCCAGTCTTGGTCAAATCTTCTTGCATATTATGGCGTAGGCGACTTAACTAACTTTTGCCAGCTCTATTTGTTACAATACATATTCTGACAAGAATTGGGAGCCAACTTTCTATTCTAAGTTTTACATGGCATTCATCAAAATCTAAACAATAAAATTCCTAACAATTTCCCCCTTTTTGATGATGCCAAAACTTAGATCATACAAGGATGCAAATAACAAAGATACATACAGATAGTGTATTGACATAGAATGTATGCGCAGAATCAAACTTTTTATTGATCATATCATTCTTGTCCTTAACACAACTGTTTACAAGGTGTATCAGAGTATATAATTGTCTTCACAAAAAAAATAAAGAGTTTGTAGCTTTATTACAGAAGACTTACATTGTATGTATTTACATAATAAAATACATGAAGGGTTGGACAACAACACTTCATCTCCTTATTTATCTCCTTCTTTCATCTTGTTCAAGATCTTCTTCTCTTCTTCTCTTCTTCTTCTCGTCGTCACCGCCTTCTTTTTCTTTTCATATGCCTTCCTGGCGGCTTCATCTTTTCTTAATCTTTCCTGTCTCTCTCCCGCCATAGCCGAGTTTGTCTCTTGTTTTCTTCTTCTATTCTTAGTGCATACTCGGCGTTAGTTCTTGCCACTTTCAAATTTGCCACTTGGTCAAGCCCACCCCAAGATAGATCCCTCCTTTCTTTCCTGGATCTACGTATTCAATATTCTTGGGCGAGGCCTGGTCCTGCAAGCTTCTTCCTCCATCGCCGCTTTTCTTCCTCTACCTCCGGGGCGATATCTTTGTCTTGGGTCTTCTTCTTTCGGTGATTGACTAGCGAGTGACCAGCAGAGTGATCACTTGGGAAGTCTGCTGCTGTCGCTTCTTCACATAACGTGAGACCCTTTTTCCCGAGACAGTCCCAAGCTTGAGCCATGGACATATTTGCAAAATATCCTTGATTCGAGCGTTTTGAATTCGTCAGTGATCGTGGCTCTGTCCCGACATCCGAATGGCATACGTGTCTCTGTCTCTTGGAATGCCTCCATGTTCTTTCAAGATGTTCATCACCCTGCATCCATTCTTCCTTCCACTTCCTTCATCCCTCGCTTCAATTGCTTTTCTCTTCTCGGCCATAGATACAAAGCAGAGTGTTGGAGTGGCAGAGTCACGGGAGTTTGCTGCTTATAATGTCACCGTGACAGGACCCTCGTTGAGGGGTTTGTGCAATCATCAATGTTACATCTCGCTGATCCTTCCCCCTCAACAAGCTTTCCTTTCTTTCTTTCAAGACCTCCTCGAGATGATTTTCCTTTTACCGCTTCCTTTCTCCTTTCTTTTCGGCTTCAGATTTTTCTGCTTTAAGGTATTCCTCTTCCCCCTTTTTGGCATCATCAAAGGATAGAGGAACCCCAGGGAACATGCTGGCAAATCTCATTAGTGCAAAAGAGTTTTACAAAGTTCATAAAAATACAAAGCAACATGAAAGAAAATGCTAAAAAGTAAAGGGGTGGGGACATCATTCCTCGTCCGAAGAGAAGCAAGATCTGGGAATAAAGTCTTTGATGAATTTCTTCAACTTGCCGATTGATTTTTGCATTTTGGAGGTCTTTTGCTCCAAAGCCTCATACCTCGCCTCATGAAAAGCCCTTAAATAATCAAACTCGGCTTGGGTGTACCTTCTAGGCGGTTGAGCACCGGTATTACCCTCCGGATTGCTCTGTTCGCCTTCCTCCGCCAATCTCGTGGCCTCGGCATCATCAAAGAAGTCGTTTGGATCAGGGGAATCTTGACCTCTTCCTCTAGTCATTTTAGTTGGTCGGATGTCCATATTCTTGCGCATAATGACCATTTGGGAGATGTTATCAATGTCAAAGTCATTTTGAAATACCTCCGAGTTACACTCCGACGAAGGTAGTCCCGATTGTATAAGGAGTTTACAAATCCAATTTCCCATAACCAACTTCTTATTTCCTTGAGTGATGGACTCGATTAGACATTGAATAAGTATGGCGCCAAAGTTAAGTGGTTCCCTCCTAGAAATCTTATAAGTCAAAAAATAATCCATGTTGCTAGGCATTTTACCCGCCTTTCCACAAATACAGTAGGCGACAATAACAGATAAAATTCGGTGCTCAAGTGTCATCGCCAACAGAGAATATTTTGGCCATACGCCCAAATACGTCTTAACTTCTTTCATAGACACCCCCAACATTTCATCATTCCAAATACCACAAGAGAAATAGTCCCAACCACCTTCTCTAACATGTAAAAGCCGACAAATATCATTAGGAGTCCACCTAAAATGACGACCCCTTACAAACAAATTTACAGCAATCGGCTTCCTTTGATCATCATATTGCACCCACCTATTAGCATAAAAATGTTGGATAATATGATCATCATACAAAATATATGCATGCTCCCATAAAAACATCCAACCTTGAATTTCAAAAAAAGCCCTAATATCTGGAAATTCATCATGAAATGCTAAAAATTGAACCATACGAGTGCACGCAATTTTCTTGTCGTTCAACCCAATGTTTTCATAGTGCTCTTCCGCAAGCTTATTTAAAAATCGAAATCTATTAACTCTAGAGGGAGGCTCATAGAGAAGTGATAACTTACTAGAGTCCCAATGAATATTTGATATTGAAATTCCGGCTCTCAATTCAACCGTCTCTTCTTCCGTAAGCCAGTTTTGATTATCTCTTTGTGGAATATCAACTTGTTGGGGGATGGAGAAAGATTCGCCCCTTTGCTTCCTACTCCTCTTTTGAGGATTTCGTTCGGTAGAATTTCTTGGAGGAGCCATAAATGTGAGTTTCTTGCAAAAAAATGTGAATTAGCAACAAGAATTACAAGAATTGATGAAGAAATGAAGATTTAAGGAGAATGGGGTGTTAGCAGCCTGCGGACGAGGGTTTGAAGATTTAGATGTTCTGCTTCAAAAGGGGGACAGACGGGTTATATCTTGAAAAATTGCCCTGGCGGCCGACGTCGGCGTGCGAGCGGCCGTCGCCGTCCCCAAAGGTGCAATTTTTCATTCTCCAGATTTTTCAAAAATTCGATTTTTCACCCCAAAAGTTTTAAAACTTTTCAAAAAATAATTATGGACCAAGTCCAACAAAAAAATGGGTTTCGGGAAAACATATATTCGAGAAAATCGAGATTTTAATAAGTAGTGCCCTTTTTAAAAAAAATTGCAAAATCATTTAAGGGCACTTAAGGGGTTAAAATGGAATATCTTGAAAGATATGTGCATAAGCATAATATCGAGTTCTAAGAGAAATACGAGTGAACATACCTCAATAGTTTAAGAAACTTGATGACGAAAAAGCCAATTTATATGAGATATATATCCTACACAATTCTTAAACAAAATTTTGCACAAAAGCACAAGTGTAGGCAAGTAATAGGAGATATTAAAAACATGTTTATGCTATAAACATACATAAGAGATAATAAACCACATAAGTCTAATTAAATGCACAAGAGTTTTAGAAACAACATGCAAGGTCTTCTTTTAAAAAAAAATTTAAAAGCACAAATATATATTGAAGACCTTAATCAAAAAATAAATATTTGAAAAACTCGTTTTGCAATTACGACACAAATAAAAGCATGCATAATAATAAAATAAAATGCATATTTAACTAGGGAGATACGGGTTACCAATTACGCCATTTCCATGGTTTGTGCCGTTCCCATTGTTGATGATATCTTCCCTTTGAGAAGTCACTTTGTTGATGATGGCTCCTTTGATTACTCCATTTCCAAGATTTTTGTCCTTCCCATTGTTGATAGTCTCTTCTTCTTTGAAAATCATCTTGTTGATGATGTCTTTGCCATTTTCAAGGATTGTGTTCTTCCCATTTTGATTATATCCCTTTCTTGGAAATTGATGAAAATGTTTTCTCCTTTGATTAAATGAATTGGTCATTTGATGTCTTCTTGGCGATATGAATTTTCTCCGATTATTATTTCGTCGGATACCTAATACAACATTATTTTGTGGTACCCTCAAGTTCTTAGGTCCTTTAGGATTAGCTTTGAGACTTTTAGGTCTCCAAAAATAGTTAGAGCTATTTCTATCCCGACAAGTATTTACCGTAAGACTCTTTTTACCGCAATAAAAGCAAGTAATAGCTTTAGGAGCATAATGACCAATATGCTTAGAGACTTGATTCTTTTTCATATGATTAACATCATTAAGCTTATGATCAAGTCTTTTATCACAATTATGAACATCAACAATATTGGTCTTTTTATTGGTACTCAAGTTGCATTTTAATAAATCATTTTTCATGCAATTCAAATCTTCAACAATAGTACTATTTTCTTTCTCAAGGTTTCTCACCTTAGCAAGTGTGGTGGTGTGAGCACATGATAGTGATTCATAGGAAGTAAATAAACTATCCTTATCATTCTTCAAAACAATGTATTCCTTTTTCAAATTTTTGTATTTAACAAGTAAGCCTTGGAATTCATTTTGTAGTTCATCAAAATCATTTTGCAAATCACTATAATCATTTTGAATGACAATATCATAGGAAGTAGAGGGTTTAAGACATACCTCGTTTTCTTCTTCGATGCCTATAAAACAATATTCAACTTCTTCATAGTTGGAAGTTGTAAGAGGCTTGTTCCTTAGATTTGAACTTGTATCCCTTTGAGAAGTAGATGCTTGTGTTTGACTCCTTTCATTTGCAAATACTCCATAGATGGCTTCTAATTTTTGCCATACTTCATGTGCCGATCGAATTCCTACAATATGTTCATATTCCAAATTAGTAAATGAACAATACAAAATATTGAGAGCTTTACCGTTTAAGGAGATTATTTTCTTCTCTTCATCATTAAGCTCTTTGAAGCCTTTGTAGGTGTGTGGTGTATTTTTTATCGGAATGGATTCTCCATTTATGACGGTGTTCCAAATATCGAACCCGCAACCTTGTAAATAACATTCCATTCTTTCTTTCCAAAATATATAATTTTTGGAATCTAATGGTGGTGGCTTGGTGGTGGAGGTGCCGGTAGGATGAGCTTCGTTCGTAGCCGACGATTGTTCCTCTTCACTCGCGATGTTAAACGAGCTTGCCAAAGAGTTTGACTCTGATACCACTTGTAAGTCCAAGCGGCTACGATAATCTAGAGGGGGGTGAATAGATTATCTCCATCTTTTCATTATCGCCCTCTTTTTCGAACCGAATGCTCAAAGACAATAATAAAGGTGCGGAATGTAAACAACACACGTCGATTTATAGAGGTTCAACCCACCTAGGGCCTAATCCTCTACCACCCCAGTATATCCAGGATGGATTTCAAAAAGAAAAAGAATTTTATTAATTACCAAAATTAAAAACTCAACATACAACACCTTGAAGAGCACCACACTCTTCTTCAACACCACCTTTGGAGATTACCACAATCTCCCTTTGAAGATTACCACAATCTTCCTTCAACGGCACCTTGTGAAGATTACCACAATCTTCAACCTTGAAGAATACCAAATTCTTCAACACCTTAATAAGAAGATCACCACAATCTTCTTGCACCTATCACCTAGATCATCCAAGGGTGTTCTTACCACAAGAACACTCACAAGGATATCTTGTGTTGAATGATAACAAAAAAATCAAGATTACAACTCAATAATGAATATTACAATTTGAGTGCAAAGTATAATCAAGAATAGCCTAGACCTCAAGGATGTAAAAGTGATAAGCTAGGCAAAGTTACAACAAGAATAATAACAATGAAGAACAAATATTTGCTTGAAGTGTATCTTGTTGTGTTGTATCTCAATTGTTGTATTGGTTGCTCCAAAACTTCCTCTATTTATAGGAGATGATTGATCAAGCATAGGCTCCTCTTGGGGATTGAAAATCTACAGAAAAATACAATTAAAATCAAGAATATAGCTGTTAGAAATCAATCCCACATTTTAAGGAAATTTGTCTCATGTCAAACGGTCATATTTTTTTGTCAAAGCCGCAGGCGACGATCGCATTTAAATAGTTTGAAATGAAACACAACAATTTTTACATAGGGCGACCGGTCGACGTGTACCTTGACCAGTTGTCCGTATCATCAACCGGTCCCCCTTAATGGTTTTAGAGAAAATCAGGTTCTGTTTCAAAAAACAAACTTACAGGTACCGGTCGACCTGCTTGATTTTTCTTCCGTCTCATTTTCTGTTTCAAAAATCATCTTCAGGTACGGGTTGCCCTATAGGGCGACCGGTCGACCAAGAGACAGAAATGTTGTCCAATATTTATCTAAAATAAACTTGAAGAAATACTCCGAAAAATTTAAAAACCATTTTAAATTATTTAGGAGTATTTGGACAGTAATTAAAAACATTATTTTGGTGTAAAAATAAAATCAGCAAAATTAAGATAAAAACATGTATCAAACAACAGGTATGTGTCTATTGCTTTGCTTTTGTAAGTAAGTAACCTCTCATAAATGAATTCCTCGGTTATAGTGCCTGTTTGAAAAAATATATCCATTGAAGAGATAGATGCATTTTTCAAACTATACTTTGAGGTCGCTGGCTTGTCTTGTCTTGCAGCGTTTGATGTAGATTGATCCTGGTATTAATGCTCTGCACCCTTGCCTGAATCTCTGCAGGTTTGCAGGAGCATTCCATTGTTTCCTTGCTTTTTACACCTTTTCATCAAAACAGCTTTATGGTCTGCAGTCTGACATGTTTCTACTTTCAGCAAACATTTGACTTTGCTTAACAACAGATATCTTCAGCTTTCTTGAGTCATTTTTCTTTCTTAATCCCTTATATAGTCATCTCCATTTATCTGGGAGTGACTCAGCTGTCAGTCTGTTGACACAACTTTAATGGTAATTGACTAATACTTCACTGCAAGAGGAAGAGGCCGCGACAGACATCAAAACTTCACTGCAAGAGGAAGAGGCCACGACAGACATCAAAACTTCCAAGCACGAGGACGAGGAAGAAAAGTACTTTTAATCAAAGAAAATGTACTCAAAATTCCGATATGTATTGTCGAATATGCAGAAAGAATAACCACAATACCAAAGATTGTCGTTATAAATGCAAAAGATGCAAAAATGCAAATCATTCTCAACGAGACTGTTGGCATAAAGATGATGGAGATACAAATGAAGCCAACTTATCTAAAGAAAAAGAGCTTAACCAGGTATTCGCTTTCATGTTTGAATTCTCAACAACAAATTAAGAATATTTGGTACGTGGACAGTGGTTGCAGCAATCACATGGGTGGAAACAAGAAAATGTTCGTAAATCTCGATGAGTCACATTCCTCTGAAGTAAAGCTCGGAGATGGCAAATCCCGCAAAATCACTGGAAAAGGAGCAATAGTGGTCCAGACAAAAGAAGGTAAAATGAATATCATCAAAGATGTATTTTATGTACCTGACTTTACTCAAATTTTATTGAGCGTGGGCCAACTCCAGGAGAAAGATTACAAGGTGTAGTTCAATAATGACCACTGTATCATTATTGACAAACATAAGAATCTCACAATGGCTAAAATCAAGATGAGCTTAAACAGAATTGTTCCTCTTAATTTTCCATTGACTGATAAAATTGCACTTCAAAGTACCACAAAAGCAGAACATAATCCTTGGCATTTGAGGTATGGACATTTAAACTATAAATGTTTAAATTCGTTGAAAAAGAAAAATATGGTGTTTGGTCTTCCTAATATTCCAGATCGAGATAATACATGCGAAGGATGTATTTTTGGTAAAATGCATCGTTTGTCATTTCCAAAGATACCATACAGAGCCAAAGTTCCACTCAAAATAGTACATGCAGATATTTGTGGGCCAACACAAACACCGTCCCTCAATGACAACAGGTATTTCCGATTGTTCATTGAGAATTTTTCTAGAATGATGTGGGTTTACATTTTGAAGCAAAAGTTAGAAGCATTTCCAAAGTTTTTGGAGTTCAGAAAATATGTGGAAAATCAAAGTGGTAGAAAAATAAAGACTCTACGGATAGACCGGGGAGGAGAATTCATCGGAAAATCCTTCTTGGATTATTGCAAAGACAAAGGGATCCACGACATGACTAACAATCCATCACAACCCACAACAAATGGCGTTGCAGTGAAAAAAATTGCACAATAGTCGAGATGGCATGGAGCATGATGACAGGCAAAGGACTTCCAAAAATATTACGGGCAGAAGCGGTAAATGCATCAGTCTATATTTAGAACCGTTCACCAACAAAGGTGGTTCCAAATAAGATATCGTATGAAGCGTGGCACCAAAGAAAGCCATAGGTAAACCATCTCAAAGTTTTTTGGTGCATTACTTATTCTCATATTCCATCTCAACAAAGAGAAAGATTTGATTAAAAATGAGAAAAAATGATATTTGTTGGTTATAGTGATGAATTGAAATGATATCGTTTACTAAACCCAAAGATAAATAAACTTATTCTTTCTCGAGATGTCATTTTTGATGAAACGCAGTCATGGAATTGGAATGAAAATCAAAAAGTAAAAACAAAAATTGTATATTTGCCTGGAACATTACCTTCTTCAACAAACCATGGAGATCACCCAAGCACCAGCTCAAGTTCCATCCAAGCTCGAGTTCACCAGGACCATCCTCAAGAATTCTATCCAATCAAAGTCCAATTAGAAGGTAAGAAGTTTAAGAGAAATATATGAAACTTGTGATGTTGCATGTTTTGCTTGTGAGCCTCAAAATTATGAAGAAGCCGCTAAAGAAGAAGTTTGGCAAATCGCAATGGATGAAGAAATTGCAAGCATTGAAAAGAACAATACTTGGAGCTCGTAGACCTTCCCGAAGGAAAAAGTATGATCGGGGTCAAATGGATCTACAAGACCAAGTACAAAAACGATGGCTCAATTCATAAGCACAAAGCCCGCTTAGTTGCAAAAGGGTATTCTCGGAGCGAGAGTTGATTTCAATGAGACATTTGCACCCGCTTGCTCAAATGGAGACAATACGAATTGTCTGAGACATTGCAAAGACAATTTGGGCTATCGGTCTACCAAATGGATGTTAAATCAGCATTCCTCAATGATGACTTGGAAGTAGTAGTGTCGTGAAACAACCGTAAGGCTACATTGCCCACGGTGAAGAAGATAAAGTATAACGACTTAGAAAAGCACTATATGGATTCAAGCAAACACTAAGAGCATGGAACAACAAGATTGATAAATACTTTCAACAAAATGGTTTTAAAAAACGTCAGAGTGAGCCGTCATTATACGTGAAGAAACAAGGTCCGCAAGATTTTCTAATTGTTTGTCTTTACATAGATGACTTGATCTATACAGGGACAAATGTAGTATTGATGCAAGATTGCAAAAAGGCAATGATGAACGAGTATCAGATGACTGACTTGGGTCACATGAAATATTTTCTTAGGATTCAAGTTCATTAATCAAAGGAGAAATTTTTATTTCTCAAGAAAAATATCTTGAAACATTGTTGAAGAAATTTCAGATGAGCAATTGCAAGCCAATCTCAACTCCGCTCGCAGTCAATGAAAAACTACAATTAAATGATATTGCAACTAAAGCTGATCCAAAGATGTATCGCAACTTAGTTGGTTCGTTGATATACTTGACAAATACAGGGCCTGATATTGTCTATCCAGTCAGCCTGATATCACGATTCATGCATGATCCAAGCAAGCTATATTTTGTAGCAGCAAAAAGGATTCTTCGATACCTTCAAGGTACAAGAAAACTCGGCATCAAATATGTCAAAGAAAAAGAAAATAAGCTCATTGGATATACAGATAATGACTAGACCGGGTAACTTGATGATCGTAAAAGTACATCTGGGTATGCATTTTACCGTGGCTCGAAAATAATATCTTGGTCATCAAAGAAGCAAAAAGACAAGATCACTTTCATCGCCAGGAATAATACATCTTTGCTCTTATGCGACGTGAAACAAAGTGTGGCTTAGAAGAATTTTGGCTGATATTCGGCAAAGCCAAGAATTTTGGTAGATTATGGTTTGTTCTTGTTGGTTTGTGTTACAAGTTGGTTGTGTAGCTAATAAAACAGGCATGTCTGATGTAAGCCTGTATAACTCGATATCGAGTTACATAACTTTATATCGAGTAAAAAACTCGACATCGAGTGACTGTGACTCGATGTCGAGTAATGTATTTAAGTTGCAGACACTGCATAAATTAAAATAGACTACATTAGACTACGTCAGCTGAAAACAAGAGTACTTCAAAGTTAAAGCGAAAAACAACAGTTGCAAATTAGACTATATCATCGAATTAAACTACATATGTTTAGACTGAGAAGAAGTTCTTTCCCATTAATTAGGAAGCTTAGGCAAATATCGAGGGACACGAGCCGACAAATCACTGGCATCGTTGTTGTTCGTGGACTCAGTCTTCAATAGCATTTCGAGTTTGTCGAATAGAGGTTCCACGTCTAACTCGTAGGCAGTCGTGGGTTGGACCAGCCTACATAAACACAAAATTAACAAAAATATAAGAAAATAAAAGTATATGAAATATGTATATAAATTATTTTGCCCAATCAAGCCTAGAGTCGTCAAAATGGGCCAGGCCCACTGGGTTGGCCCATCCCGCCCCGCCTAAGGTAGGGAGCGGGCTAGGTGTTTAGAGGCCCATCATGATGTGGGCCTAAATGGGCTAGCCTGCCACGGGCTGTGGGTTTGACGAGTTGGGCCAGCGGGCTAGCCTGCTATTGACAAAAAAAGAAAAAATGAGAAGAAAAAATAGGAAGAAGTAGAAGAAAAAAATAGTATAATTGATATTATATATTTTTATCTCTTATAAAAGTGTATGTAATATTTTTTAAAATATGTATTTGTCATGCATTATTTTATTTAACTCATTATAATTAATAATATGCAAAAAAAAAATTTAAATTTTTTGATTTTTTGGACAGCCGGCCCACCGTGGGTTAGGTTAGGTTAGTATATTTCCAGCCCGCCCCGCCCAGCCAACTGGCGGGCTTTTCTGACTCGCGGGGCTGGCCCATCCCGCCAGCCCATTTTGAGAGCTCTAGTCAAGCCTATTCTGATGAGTAGAATGGATGAAATCGAGCTTAGGTTCCCAAACAACACCCAGAGTGGCAAGCGTTTTAGCAAAAAGGTTGTAGCGAGCTTGAAGATGCTTAACACGTTGATTAACCTCAGAAAATATGTAAGTACATTCAAATTGTGACTTAGAAGAGCCCTAGTAGCCAACACCGATGTGTCGTTAAACCCACCGATCACCCAATTGCTAGTATTCAACTCGCTCACAAGAAAATCAACAAGTAGATTATTCCTCAGAAGTGTCCATATTTTTTTTTATTGTAGAGCACAATAAGTAAATTATTAGACCGATTCCACGGGGTGGCAGAGGAGAGAAACCAAGGTTGTGTGTGTTCATTTTAAGTAGATGGATGATAGATGTATTCCATTTGCTTGGGTATTTATATTACACCTCGAGCTTAATACCCATCAATAAAAAGCTCAAACAAAAGCTCATAGACAAGACACATCATTGAAAAGGTGAAACAAAATTTCATAGACAAGACACATCAATGAAAAGCTTAAATAAAAGCTCATAGACAAAGCTGAAACAAAGTATTATACGTTATCACGAGATAATACACGATATCGAGTTATTTTACTTGGGTATCGAGTCATATAACTGGTTCAATTAAATTACAAACTTTCTGGATTATTGAGGTCAGAATCTCTATCGGGACAAAACCTCCTAGTGTCTCCTTCCTTATTACAAATGCCACTTTTTCTTGTAATTCTTATAGCAAGTTGATCAATTGTGTTGCTTCCATCAAGCGCTCGTTGCATCATGACAAATAGGGAACTCCACATTGCATGTAAAATGATTGTGACCCCTGTTGACGACACCTATAGCATAATACGGACCGTTGTGAGCTACTAGATGGACCAAGAGATGGAATTTGTCGAGTCTTGATCCAACTTGTCGAGGATTTAGAGGTGCCTTAACAACCAACAATCGTGTCATTTCCGACATTCCGAGTCTTTAGGATGTGCAATGGGCATGCCAATTTGAAGTGTAAAGTTTTCGCAATGTCTTTGTTTTATAGTAGTCATGCACTTAACTGTAGACTGATTGATTTGCGTTACTAAAATAAATAGCAAAAAATGTATATATATAAGGATATTGTAAACATTAAATAATTCATAATTAAAAAAAAACAAATATCAGATATACCTAATTGCATTAATCGCATGTGGACACATCAAATAGATCAAGCTGAAAAAGCTCGACAAGTACAAGTACCACTTCTGAATGAGGTTTCGAATAGAATCGAGCAACGAACAAATTGGCCATTTCCCCAACCACACAAATCTAGCATTAAGAACTTATTCTGCATTCAATGTCATGAACCCATAGCACTAATTGGACAACGTGCAAGTGCCCACCTTTTCGTTCTAGTCCTAACTAACTCCTCGTAGGCCTTTTCGTTTGTATTTTGAATTAGGCCCATAATCTTCTTGAATCGTTTAGGTGAATAAGTGTACTCAGCCTTTTGGTATAAGCTCACCACTTGACCTCGGTAATTTCTAATATTTTGTCTCAAGTGATATGTACATAGGGGTGGCCACGGTTCCAAAACCGTCGGTTCCGATTCTAAAACCGCCGACTTAATGAGGAACCTGAACCGTTATCTCACAGTTCCGGTTCTAAAACTAGAACCGATGGTTTTGATTCGGGTTTGGAACCCGGTTCCCCAACGGTTCCGGTTCTGATATTAACTGGAACCATTTGTTTACCGTTAGATAATTTTTTATTTTTTAAAAATGGTTTATTAATTTCAGTTACAAAAGAAAATGAAAAGGAAGAAAAAGACTTGGACTTAATATTCAATTAAGTTTTGGTTCACGTAGTTCGCTTACAACATTTGGTTTAAAACGTGTCTCATGTAGTTACAATATAAAGTATTACAATAAACATTTAATATTCTTTTAGCATATTTTAACCAAAAAACATAAAAAAACGTTGATTTTAATCTTGAAATTGGCGGTTTTAATTGTTGGTTCTACCACAGTTCCACATATGGTTCTAACCGACGGTTAAAACTGTTGGTTCGACAATTTTTGAGACCAAGGAATCAGAGCTGGAATTAGTTTACACAGTTTCGGTTTCAATTTGGAACACGATTTTGGTTCCATTTGGCCACCCCTATATATGCATATACCATGCGCAACATTAGAGTATACACTACCAACTGCATTCTTAATACATTTGTGTCAATCGGATACAATGAGCATATTTTCAGGATATCCATACGTGTTGCGTAATTGCTTCGTAAACCATTCCCATGATTCATCCTTCTCCTTATCAGCCACACCAAATACTAATGGAAACACTTGTTCATTGCGGTCTTTCGTGACGACAACAAACAACAAACCTTTAAACTTGCCCTTTAGGTGTGTGCCATCAACAACAATTATAGGTCTACAACACTCACTGAGTCCCTTAATTGACGCATGTAAGACATTATACACATATTTGAATCTATCATCGTCATCAGTCTCATATAGAGCAATTGTACAAGGGTTCTCTTTTTTCAGCATGTACAAGAATGCATGCAACATCCCCTAATATTGTAAGTGGTCTCCATGTATATAGTTGTAAGCCCGATGTTGTCATTTAAGTGCTTTATCATACAAAATGTCTATCCCATGTACAACAGACAAATCATCAATAATATCTCCAATCTTAAAACATTGTCCCTCCTTTAGTAGTCTTGGCGTAAACAAGGCTCCAATAATCTTCGAAGGCAATTGTCGAGGAGCATGTCTACTAAGGTTCGCTTCACATGTATGAGATTGTTCGAATTTAGTCACTTTTCAACTTTCCCTTTGGATATAATTCGCACAGAATAAGAATGTTTGGAAACTGCCTCATAACATGAAGTCTAAGATCGAGTTGTCCTATACTCCACATGTTGGTGTAGATGATAGACACCTAAGTTTGTTACCAGCTCTTCCTTGCTTTCAAGCACTGCACCTTTAAATAAGTCACGCTCAATGTTAGGTGGTTCTTGTGCAATGAAAATAGGGTTGGGAAACTGATATGACGTTCCAGAAACCATCCAAGCATGTTGCGACCTAACCATTGGGAGCTCCATATGTTCAACGCTCTTGTTATCTTTTCTATTGACATCAACAAGAGGTACTTTATGGATTGAAAATCGTCTATTCCAAAGAACATGTTCGTCATTGTCTCCTATTATGATTTCATTGTTCGCATAATTTTCTTCAGAGTCATCCCGAACAAAATTGTCATCTTCTTCCCATGGAATGAATTGTTTATCTTGTTGGTTATGTTTATCACCAACAATATCTTGGTCATCATAATGGCCACTGCCCTCGAAATCATCATATGGCCGAAAATTATTATTAAATCCACCACCAGCACCATCATCGTCACCATCCACATGACCACTACTATTGATTCTCGGTTGATGCTCCAAGATTGGAGATTTACTTGGATAATTATCGAGCACAAAATATTGCAAATTGATTGATGCTCCAAGGTCCGATATTTACTTGAACAATTATCGGGCGCAGCATATAGCATATACATTGGCATGCACTGTGGTGGACCATGTATATAATTAATGTCGTAGGTTGGATTATATGCATTTAAGGGCATTAATTAAGTGTCAATATCATAAGAATAAGATTAACCATGAGGTTCATAAAACAATTTGGATTGTGATTTTCGGTGCATAAGGTCCCCACTATCCCATAATCTTTTGGTTGCAAGGTAACAAATATTCGAGGTTATTTGAAAATTTCAGCTACTCGTCGGAGGTCTAGTTCGCACATAATCAAAGAGTTAACCTCACAACCACCCGCAGTTGACATTAAAAAGTGTAATTTGTACTCACACAATCATTAATCACTATTTACAATGTTATGAACAATATCCAAAAACCCACTAAATTATATTGTCCACAACGATGTAAAGACGAGTACTTCTTCATCATTTCTATAGAAACTAACTATCATCCCAAAAACCAATATGGACAATTATGACTTTATCATCATCCATCTGAAACCAACACCAACAGAATATCACATAAAAGAACAGAAAAAAATTGAAAAAAATATATATGTCACTAACTCGACATCGAGCATGTAACTCGATGTCAAGTCACATACAACTAACTCGTTATTGTAACTCGATATCAAGTCACATGTAACTCGATATCGAGTTACACATCCCAGACCTGGTTTCAATTTGGTTTCGTTTCCAAGTCTACTATATACCCAATCCCAAAATAATTACGATACTGAAATGTATAAAGGTTAAGCTAGAGATAAAACACTTACATTAATGTTTTGAGATTCCGTCGAACTGCACTGACCGCTAGAAAATGAGAAAGAGAGGAACGATTTAAGAGAGAGATAAGTGAAAGTGAGAAAGAGAGGAAGATAACATGTTATAATATGCTTGAAGGGTATGAATATAATTTGTTTTGCCAAAATGGCTAAAAAATATTTGTTTTCAAAAGATGGCTAGTTTTCTTTTTGCATTATAGAAGAGGCCATTTTGACTCATTTACACTCTTTGTATATGTATAATTTTATTAATTTCCACTCTTTGTATATGTATAATTTTATTACTTTAATGTATGATAGTATTTATAAGATAGTTGCATATTATTTATTATTTCATCGTAATTTACCATATTTACATAAATCATAATTTAACCAATAGAATAAAAGTGAAATAGAAAAATAATAAAATAAGAAATTATAGCAGCTACAGCTAAGTGCTTATATATATAGCTAATTAGCTATTAAGCTATCTACCAACTCAACTATCATAACCAGCCATGTCCACTTCCCATTTTCTCAAACTTGTACTCCTTTTCCTCTCTTTTTTCTCACTAGCATTTCCAGAGAGGTGCCACCCAAATGACAAAAAAGCCCTCCTGGAAATCAAGAAAGCCCTTAACAATCCTTACGATTTTATCTCATGGGACCCGAAAACCGATTGCTGCGATTGGCTAGCGGTGGAATGCGACGAGAAAAGCAATCGGATCACTCAATTTGATATCTCCCAAGCCAATCTGAACCGTCCAATCCCGACAGCCATCGGCGATCTCCCCTATCTGGAAACCGTAACTTTTCACAAAACCAATCTCACAGGCCAAATCCCAAAAGCTATTTCCAAGCTTTCTCAGCTTAACTTTCTCGATCTGAGATGGAATCATCTCAGCGGTCCTGTGCCTTCATTCCTCGGCCAGCTCAAAAAACTAACATATATTGGATTATCATTCAATAATTTGAGTGGTTCAATTCCAGCTTCACTTTCTAGTCTCCCAAAACTCGGAGGCCTTCTTTTAGACCGCAACAAGCTCACCGGAAATATCCCGAATCGTTCGCGGATTTTCGCCAGCAGGATTTTTATCTCTATCTTTCGCACAATCAGCTGATGGGCGAGATTCCGAGAAAATTAGGTAATGCAAATTTCACCTGGATCGACGTTTCTAGAAACAGGCTGGAAGGCGATGTATCGTTCCTGTTTGGAAAGAACAAGAGCATCGGAGTTGCTGATTTTTCGAGGAATATGTTGGAGTTTAATTTGTCGAAAGTGGAGTTTCCGAAGAGCTTGACGAATCTGGATTTGAATCATAATAGGATTACTGGGAGTTTGGCGGAGGGATTGGTTGAAATAGATCTTATTAGTCTGAATGTGAGTTATAACAGGCTGTGCGGTCAGATTCCAGTGGGTGGCAGTTTGCAGCGTTTCGATTATACTTCTTATTTTCATAATAGATGCTTGTGTGGTGCACCGTTGCCTAAATGCAAATGATATTGTTTGAGCTTATTCTAATGTAAGGGAAATAAAATCGATCAAAGCATTTCAATTCTCTATTTTAAATTTGGCTTCATTACAAAATTGGTCCCATGACTTGAGATAGAGAAAAACGCAAAAATTTTCCTTTAACTTTAAGCAATTTTAGCGTTTTGCAATTTGCAAATTTAAACCCTTTAATTTAAACCGTTAACAATACATATGGTGAACATGTATATATTCTATGGTACATTCGTGCTACGTACATGTTTTCTGTTAACACTATTTTGTATATTTAAATATATTATATAAACGTGGTGAGCATGCACATTGTAACAGTTTATTATTAAAAGAGTAGATTCAAACTGCAAATAAAGGTATATAGATTTTGGCCTTATAGGATTTAGGATTTATGTAGAATATTCACTGAGATCTCTAAGTACCTCAACTTAATTAGTCGACGTTAATTTATTAAGCTGATTTTTGGGAAAGCTAGTGCATGAATCAGATTGTGTTATAAAAGCCTCATTTTCTTTTATATTTTGTTTCCCTTAACGTGGACATAATTTATATTTGACTAAGACTTGGGTTAGACCGTCTAACGGGTCTTTTCCGTTAGACGGATCTAACCTGACTCGTGTTTTTTGTAATTTCATGTATCAATGATATTTTTGTAATGTTCTAGGACGGAGCCATAAAATCTTCGGACCGATGCCGTTTTTATAATATTAGGGGCCTTTAAAAGTATTAGTTTTCCCCTAAAAAGTATAAGTATTATATCTGAAAAGTATTAGTAATCCCTTTGAACAATATTAGGCAGTGAAGTAATATTAGTCAACCCTCAAAAGTATTAGTTTTTCCCTTGAAAAGTATTAGCAATTCATTGGAAAAAGTATTAGTAACCTCTTGAAATTTTTTTTTAGTAATTCTCATGAAAAATATTGGTTTTTTCCCACAAAAGTATTAGTACTCTCCCTTAAACGTATTAATAATTTTCTTGAAAATATTAGGTTTTTCGATAAAAGGTATTTTAGTATTTTTCCTGAAAAAGTATTATTAGTCCTCCCAAAAGGTATTAGTATATCTCCTAAAAAGTATTAGTAGTGGTCAACGAATATTGTTGTTGTGGTGTAAATGGTTATGTGGATCAATAAGCGAATTGATCGTAGGTCGAGTATTTGGATACATCTAACGAATTAGATCTATTAGACGGTCGAGACTAACCATTTATATTTATAAGCTTTTTTTTTTTTTTTTTTTTTTTTTTGGCAAAATAACACCCCGGGGGGTGGGGGATTGAGGCGTGATCCCCTACCTGTATATCAAATAATCAAAATGTCATACAATGTCATGCCCGTCAAGGCGGGAGAAAATCAAAGAACAAATAATCTATCCCTACGATATCTAGAAAGACTATCATAGAGAGAAATCTAAAGATTAATAGGAGAACCAATGATCTATGAAAATCTGAAGCTCGGATATCCCAGCTGGTCCATCCGAATGAGCGCAAGAAGGTGGTGAGAAGCCGTGCCCTCATCAACAATGTGACTGCCAAGGGTAGCAGCTCCCAACTCTGCTAGGTGATCTGCTGGTCGATTCCCCTCTCTGTGTATGTGGGAAATCGAATCAAGGTCCTTGACATGTTCCAATGCGAATCGGGGTGTCTTGAACTGCCAAGAGCCAAGGCCACCGTAAGTAATCGTGGTGACCACCGCCGCGCATCCAACTCGATCCAAATCTAAAGAGAGAACGACGGGCATGCGCGGCCCCATCTCGGCTAGCTAGTAGCTCGGCATGAAAGCTGACACCGCCTGGAGGGAACAATGAAAAGCCAACATAAGTCTGCCCGAATGATCTCGAATCAATCCCCCTCCGCCAGCAATCAAGATGTCACGATCAAACGAACCATCCGTGTTCAACTTGATCTGAGGAGACTGAGGGGCTCGCCAAATCACCAACCTAGGCATGCGTGAAACCTGTGGTGGAGCATTCCCTTGCAAAAAAATCACAGTAGGGAGGCATCCAGACCAATCCGAAGGGCTCAAACGCCGACCAAACAAGAATCTAGAGATACCGCTCCACACCGCCAAATAATGTGAGAAGCCAAGAAAGGAATGTGTCGATGCTTGATACTATTCCTTTCCGTCCAGACAAACCATAAAATCAAGCAGGGAACCAAGAAACTCAAGTGCCTCGTGTGTGATCCGTGTGTGCGGTTCCTCCAAAATGAAAGGAACAATATCATATCAGTGGTGTGTGGAAGTGTAGTGTCAAACCAAGGAAGAAAGTGATTCCACACTGACGGATGGGCGATCATTCATCAAAAAGAGGTGAGGGATAGATTCGACTGAGGAGATGAATGTGGATTATTCAAGCAACACCAAAGCGTGAGGCAAGGGAAGTGCCACGTGCACGAAGCTTGATATCCACAGAAGACGATTACGAAGGAGACGCCAAAGGAAAATAGAGATAGTAAGAATAAGAGCATCGTTCCAAATGGCACCGCATGAAGGTTACGAGCATTTCTACCCCGGAGAGAATCCCAAGCGGAAGACATAGAGAACCCACCATGAGAGGTAAACATCCACCGCATGATATCCTCTCGACCCTAGAAGAATCGGAACCCCGGATATATCCTCAATGAGACTCTCGGGAAGCCCACATCCGGAGACCAAGACCGATACAATCTATCTCTATCCCATATACCATCGCGAATGAACCAATCAACCGTCATATGACCCAACGGCCGATCCAAACAATGATCGCAAGCGGCTATGCCCAAACCAAATATCATCCCGAAATCCGACACGGCTACCACCATCGCGATAGACCAAAAAATCCGCTCTTGGGCTCGAATGCCGATCCGCCTCAAGCGCCTCCACCGATGACTATGATTATGTGTTACTGAGGCTCTACAGGAGACCGAAGCCCATTGTAACAATACTTGCCGATGACTTATTTGGGTGTCCCTTTGTTCAAGGGGCGAATGACGAAAAAGAGCTCTTCCTCCCGGTGATTCGAGAAGATGTTGGATAGAGTTCTTTGGGTGGTCGCATCGACATCTCTCCTTTGGTGGTAGGCTCGCTCTTATTCGAGCACGCTAATGGCCACCCCATTGCATATTCTTGGTCATGCGGCCGCAAAGACGATTCTGCAGCAGATTGGAGCAGATCATGGCTAGATTCTTCCGGGGGATCCTATGCGGATGAAGAAGACTCATTGGATCGGGGTTACATACCCCACATATTTTCAAATTTTTTCTGTCTTCTTGCCTTTACAAAAAGCCAAGACAGAGGCAATTATGATCCTCAATATAATTGCAGCGATATGTACCACATAGATTTAAAAGTTTTCTTTTTTTCATTTTTCTGTTTTCCATGTCAAAAGTAAAATTACCTTTTTCAAAAGGTTAGAAAAGTTTGTCAAAAGTTATTGGCTTTTTTTTTTTTTTTTTTTTTTTTTTATAACTCAGCTTCCAGGCTTACGCCTGACTATGCCTGAGGACAACAGCTCCGGCTCCTCATTGCTGCCGCCAAGGTAAACCGCGGGATGTGCACGCACTGGCCAGTGTTTTGACGGGGTCTGCTGACATACAACCAGATCCTCCCAGGTAAAGAGAACAATTATGTTCGACCCCCCAATCTACTAATAACGATCTCTCCCCGAATCGAACCCACATGGATGCTATTCAGTATGAGTTCCCACCAAATCTTCACCAGCTCGCATATGCCCCGGGGAGCAATTTGATGGAGCAGGGATAAGAACCCCTGACCTCCACCCCACAAACAATTTGATGGAGCAGGGATTTGAACCCCTGACCTCCATCCCACAATTGCTTATGGTGGCCAGGTGGGCTAAGCCACCTGGTTAGTTATTGGCTTTTGTTGACAAAATGAATGCTCAATAATAGTTAGGCGGCTAATTACTTTGGGGATTGGTGGCATAGTGAACCTAAATTGCCTATAAATAGGCTAAGTTGGGGGAATGAAAATACACCAAGAAGAAAATGTTGATTTACAATGATGATTACAATGAGAAATGCCTTCAACAATGGCCTTACAAAAAAATAGAAACAAAAATTTACAATTTGAAACAAAATCTAACTATTACAAGTTTTGAATGGACTCCAACTCCATAAGCATGAATCTGACAAAACTTGAAACAACAGAAAGCCGAGTCGAGTAGAACTCTATCCGCAAGACAAATACGTCCCGGCTAGTGCTCACGGTTTGACGTAATGTCCCCAAAGATAAAACGACTTTACCTCCTCTGTGTACAGTAGCACCACTGACACAAAGGCACCTTTCGAACTAGGAAGAACGAGAACTGGCTTGCTTGGCTCAGAAAAATACAGAAAAGGAAGATGCAGTGAGAGATGTGACGACAGATGTGACAACATTCGGGATAACATCCTCTGGACAGAATAACTTTCTGCAGAATATTTTCTAACTCTCTCTCTTTCTCCCTATTTCCCTTCATTTCCTTAATCTGAATCTGAATGCAAGCTAAGTATATAAAGGCTGCAATTTCCAACACTTGGAGGAGATTTAATGATAGAAAATGGGCAATTATAACCGAATGTAACTTCCAAGAGTTACAAATCACATTATGACCACTATCTAGGAGTTACAAACTCCAAGAAACATACATGAACCTAGACACCTCCAATGTCCAGATATATCAGGCCCAACACTCACTTGAATTTGGGCCAAGCCCATTTTCGAGTGACAAAAGCAACTAAACCGAAACCCGAGCCCAAAGAGTTGGGTCGGCCCATGGCCTATTGTGATCATCTACTTGTGTTATAGTATATCCAACCAATAACACCTTCTAGTATTTATACTAGGATAAACTATGCCCATTCGCGTGGCCAACTTCGTGTATTAATTTCTCACTCATCGCCGAAATTTGATTTTGAGAAATATAAAATACTATGAACATCTACTCGAAAGGTAGATTAATAATTTACAATTCAATTCATCCAGAATTAAATTCTTAGCCACCGAAAATTTGGTCTAAGTCGGGTCGACACCCACTTTATCAAAACCAAATTTCCAACAATACCCCACTTGAGTGGAAATTAATGCATGCATGAATGCAAACACGCAAATCAGTCCTCTAGAGACAATACTGCATCCGAAAAGGTAGCTTGTGGCTTTGAACCTTCCGTAGTTAATACCATTGGGTATACTGGCGGCTTAGTGGACGCAATGCCTTAAACTATTCCTCCACGGTTTATACCGAGACAACATCATTAACACAGTAAGGTCTCAACACCTCATGTTCTCACGTTTTGTGTCCGTTTCGGCCATGGACACCACTTTGGATTCATAAGTGTTATTTTGAAGTGGCCCTCAATTCTCACTTATATAGGTGATCTCCTATCCGAGTATCCTGCCATACTCAACCTCAACGAGGTGTAGGAATTATTAAAAGTCAAATGACTTAGCCTCACCACAACTTGCAGGTGTTTCAACACTTGGCATTGCTCTCTAGGGATGGGTTGAAACATTGTTTCCAAGTGTTACAACATAACCTTCATAGCTTAGTTTTCCCATTGAACCAAGTTTTTGGGATCTCCAGTCATCATGGTTAGGTTACCACTATGATGGTTATTTTACTTTGTGGATTTTAAGCCCATTCTCTCTAGCAATTTACTCAAATGATCTCGATTCAATCCTTTCGTCAAAGGATCTGTCAAATTATCTTTTGACTTTACTTAGTCAATTGACATCACAACATTTGAGATCAATTGTCTAAAGGTATTATATCTCCGATGAATATGTCTAGACTTACCATTATACATATTGCTCCGTGCCCTTCCTATAGCCGCTTGGTTATCACAGTGAATCATCACAGAAGGCACAGGCTTTCTCCAACATGGAATATCTTCCAAAAAGTTTCGAAGCCACTCTATTTTTTCACCAGCTTTATTCAAAGCTATAAACTCTGATTCCATGGTGGACCGAGCTATACACGTTTGCTTTATGGACTTCTACGATACCGCACCACCTCCAATGGTGAATATGTATCCACTAGTGGAATAAGAATCTTTTGAATTCGAAATTCAACTAGCATCACTATACCCTTCGAGTACAGTCGGATATCTCGAGTAGTATAGCCCATACTCCAAGGTACACTTCAAGTATTTTAACACCCTGGTTAACGTTTTCCAATTCTCGTGGCTTGGATTGCTCGTGAACCTACTCAACATATTTATAGGGTAGGCCAAGTCTGGACGTCTACAGTTTGTGATGTACATCAGACTACCTATAATACGTGAGTATTCCATCTGAGCCACTGGTTCTGCTTCATTAGCAAACAGATTTACACATAAATCAATGGGCGTCTTTGACGGTAAACTGTCAAAAACATTGAATTTCTTGAGCACTTTCTCCACATAGTGGGATTGTGACAAGATAATTCCATCATGAGTTCTGCTGATTTTTATCCCCAGTATTACATCAGCAGTTCCCATATCCTTCATGTCAAAGTTTCTCTTTAACATTATTTTCTTGTTCATGATAGTATCATGACTACTGCCCATGATTAACAAATCGTCTACGTATAGACAAACTATGACAAATGCTTCCGATGTCCCTTTGACATATACGCATTTATCACACTCATTGATTTTAAACCCATTTGACAACATCGTGTTATCAAACTTAAGATGCCATTGTTTTGGAGCTTGTTTCAGTCCATACAAGGATCTTATCAACTTGCACACCTTCTCTTCTTGACCGGGTGCAACAAACCCTTCAGGTTGTTCCATATTGATTTCAGCATCTGTCTCTCCATTCAGAAATGCCGTCTTGACATCCATCTGATGAATCTCTATATTGTGCAAAGCAACAATTGCGAGAAGCACTCGAATAGACGAAATCCTTGTTACCGGAGAATATGTGTCAAAGAAGTCATACCCTTCTTTTTGTTTAAAGCCTTTGGCTACAAGCCGTGCTTTATACTTATCAATAGTTCCATCTGCTTTACACTTTTTCTTTAGGATCCACTTACATCCTAAAGGCTTATGACCAGCAGGGAGATCAACCAACTCCCACGTATGATTTTGCAAAATGGACTCGATTTCACTATTGATTGCTTCTTGCCAGAGCGGAGCATCTGGACTACTTAGAGCCTCTTTAATCGAGTTTGGCTCTCCATCTGACATCAATGTTAGAAAGTCAGGACTAAAGGACTTAACCACCTTAGGCCTCTTACTTCGTCTCAGTTCTTCACCACTCGGTGTTGAACTAACTGTTCTGTCCAATGTGACAGCAGATGTCGTACCAAATGTCGTTCCGGATGTCATAACATCCGAGGCAGCACCTTCAACAACATCTGCAGCAACATCTGCAGCTGTTCCAGATGTGATAACACCAGAAGTCCACATCTCCAACAACATCTGAATACAGTCGTTTTTTTAAACTTCCATTTATCCTTTCTTTACAAGGATAAGTATTCTCAAAGAATATAGCATTCCTTGACTCAATTATGGTACCAATCGTTGTCATTTGGATTTTCTGACTTATGTACCATAAATCGATATGCACTACTGTTAAGTGCATAACCAACAAAAACACAATCGACCATTTTAGGACCGATTTTAACTTGCTTTGGTTCAGGTATTGCAACCTTAGCCAAAAACCCTCACACTTTAAGGTATTTATAAGAAGATTTACGATTTTTCCACAACTCGTAAGGAGACTTATCTCTCCCTTTAAGTGGGATTCTATTCAATATGTGGTTCGCCGTTAAAACAACTTCCCCCCACATATTCCGAGTATCTTTATTCAACACCGGATTGCCCAACGCATTACCACTCTCATGGTCATTTCATTAGCATTAGAATGCTTTTCGTTGTTCTATTACTATTAGAACCTTGTTCCTACAATATCGTTAGAACCTCGTTCAAACAAATTTCAAAACCTTGTTCCAACAATTCTGTTCGAACCATTTTACCGAGATCTGTGACCTTAGATGTGGTCACATCTTTGGCAACATTTCAGACCTCACTTGGTTCTGAAACTGCCTTCGGTGTTACAACACTTTTGGCATCACTTCAAACCGTATTTCTGGTACTTTGTGTTTGCCTCGATGTAACAACATTTTTGGCAACACCTTCGCAATTGTGGTTCAACATCGCCTTAGATGTTATCACATCTCGAGTTACATTTTTCTCATCACATCTAAATCTGCAACTGTAGCTCGAAAGCCAAAATTGTGACAGAAAGTGTGGTTATACCCCCACAATTGCTGGATCCGTTAGAATTCTTAAAAAGTATTCCAACACACTTTTGTCGAGTCTCTAGCAAGACTTTCACGGATTTAACTTTCAGACCTTCGATTGCTTTCTTCGATTTTCAATCGAACAATCAGGCCACTAATCCAATTTCCTTCCAGTTATGCATTTAGGAATTCATGAAAATTTTCCAACCTGGTAACAACATCTTAACGATGTAAACCATTTGGAATTTTTAATTTAAACAACATCCCTTCAGCATGAATATCATGCGGGATCAATTGAAACTTTTTAGCCTAGTTTCAACACATTTTTGGATTCTTGGAATCATCCATTTTTTAATCCAAAAATCTAGAAATAACAAACCTCTTGGAAATCACATCCTCATTTCGTATTTCTTATCAATATATGAACATTTTGGAAAACATCCTCAGTTCATATGAACCACACAATACATATAGTAAAGTGTAACACTAAGTTTGTTAAAGACAAAGTTATGGCATAGGATATCCCCATCCTAGCCTCATGCTTCAAACGCAAGGCATTTTTAGCAACAACTACAATTCCAGCAAACCACTGGAAGATCTTCTGTCAGATTCATCTCCAAGCTAAGGTTTTGTTTCTCCTCGCCATCGTGAAGGTACAATATTTGTCTTGCAACGGGAAATGCCTTCAACAATGGCCTTATAAAAAATAGAAACAAAAATTTACAACTTGAAATAAAATCTAACTATAACAATTCTTGAATGGACTCCAACTCCAGAAGCATGAATCTGACAAAACTTGAAACAACAGAAAGCCGAGTGGAGTAGAAATCTATCCGCAAGACAAATACATCCCGACTAGTGCTCACGGTTTAACGTAATGTCCCCAAAGATAAAACGGCTTGACCTCCTATGTGTACAATAGCACCACTAACCCAAAGGCAACTTTCGAACTAGGAAGAGCGAGAACAGGCTTGCTTGACTCAGAAAAATGCAGAAAAGGAAGATGCAGTGAGAGATGTGACGACAAATGTGGCGACATTCGGGATAACATTCTCTGGACAGAATAACTATCTGCAGAATATTTTCTAACTCTCTCTCTTTCTCCCTATTTCCCTTCATTTCCTTAATCTGAATCTGAATGCAAGCTAAGTATATAAAGGCTGCAATTTCCAACACTTGGAGGAGATTTAATGATAGAAAATGGGCAATTATAACCGAATGTAACTTCCAAGAGTTACAAATCACATTATGACCACTATCTAGGAGTTACAAACTCCAAGAAACATACATGAACCTAGACACCTCCAATGTCCAGATACATCAGGCCCAACACTCACTTGAATTTGGGCCAAGCCCATTTTCGAGTGACAAAAGCAACTAAACTGAAACCCGAGCCCAAAGAGTTGGGTCGGCCCATGGCCTATTGTGATCATCTACTTGTGTTATAGTATATCCAACCAATAACACCTTCTAGTATTTATACTAGGATAAACTATGCCCATTCGCGTGGCCAACTTCGTGTATTAATTTTTCACTCATCGCCGATATTTAATTTTGAGAAATATAAAATACTATGAACATCTACTCGAAAGTTAGATTAATAATTTACAATTCAATTCCTCCAGAATTAAATTCTTAGCCACCGAAAATTTGGTCTAAGTCGGGTCGACACCCACTTTATCTAAACCAAATTTCCAACATAAAACAATCAAAACTCAAGTAGAGAGATATAATTAGTTTTCTTGCATTCCAAATTTTTCCTCAATTTAAGAGAGTGTTAATTTTCTCCTATTTTAAAGGAGAGTGTGATATTGTTATCTCCTTGTATTTAGAGAGAAAGCGTTGTAATCCATATTTTTATAGTGAATTGCTCCTACACTTGCCCGTGGTTTTTACCTCAAATTTATTTGAGGGTTTTCCACGTAAAAATATTCGTGTTCATTTTACCTTTATTTTCTCACATCACTATAGTCATGGGTTTGTTTCAATCCGTAATTTTCTAACAATGGTATCAGAGCCATTGGTTTAGGGGTTACTGTTCACGAGTTACTATTCACGCACTATTCACGTGAATAATGAAATTCGGTTCAAGTGAAAATCAAAATCGGGTGTGACAAAATGACGACAAAGTTCGATGTAGAGAAGTTCAATGGGAATAATTTCTCATTGTGGAAAATGAAGATTAAAGCAATTTTGAGGAAAGACAATTGCTTAGCGGCAATTGGAGATAGGCCCACAGATATCACTGACGATGCTAAGTGGAACGAGATAGAGGGCAATGCAATTGCTGATTTGCATTTAGCACTAGAGGAGTATTGTCCAGTGTGGCGGAGAAGAAGACGGCAAAGGAGATATGGGATACTCTTACAAAATTATACGAGTCCAAGTCACTTCACAACAAGATTTTCTTAAAAAGAAAATTGTATACTCTTCGTATGGCGGAAACCACTTCGGTGACTGACCATATCAACACTTTGAATACTCTATTTTCGCAACGCACCACAATGGGTTACAAAATAGAAGTTATTGAACGTGTGAAACTTTTACTTCAAAGTTTACCAGATTTGTACGATCAACTCATCATCAGCTTCACGAACAACGTTGTTTCGGACTATCTAGTCTTTGATGAAATCGCATCCGCTATACTAGAACTGGAGAGCAGGCGCAGAAATTAGGAGGACAGACAGGCAAGTTCGCAGCAAGCGGAAGCTTTGGCAGTGATGAGAGGAAGATCTACGGAACATGGCTCCAGTGGGAGTCAAAATTATGGTAGATCAAAATCCAGGAGTAAAAAGAACATCAAAAGAGGGCACTTCAAGAAGAGTGGTGACCCTGAGTCATCAAATGTTCATTGGAATATTGCAAGTACCTCTGAAAATGGAGAAATTTTATACGGCGAAGCAACAACCAATGCTGAAGGCAGAAAACTACTTTCTGATGTCTGGCTTTTACAGGAACAACCTGGCACATGACCTCCCGACGGGAATGGTTTCACAAATATGAACTAACCTCTGGAGGATCTGTATTTATGGAGGATGATCATCCCTTGGATATTGCTGGTATTGGTACTATTAAAATAAAAATGTTTGATGGTACTGTTCGCACCATTCAAGAGGTATGACATGTAAAGGGCCTACGGAAAAATCTTTTGTCCTTAGGACAATTGGATGATGTTGGATGTAAAACCCGTATTGAGGGTTGAATCATGAAGATCGTGAAAGGAGCAATTGTAGAAATGAAGGCGGAGAAACTCGATGCGAATTTGTATATGCGTAAAGGTGAGACAATGCAAGGAGGGGAAGCTTATGTTGCAGTTGCAGGTTCAGTTGAAGAATCAACGATAATGTGGCATCACAAACTTGGTCACATGTCAGAACAAGGGTTGAAGATTCTCTCTGAACAGAAGCTACTACCTGGTCTTACAAAGGTATCTTTACCATTTTGTGAGCATTGTGTTACACATAAGCAACAAAAATTTAAGTTCGGCAGATCAACCTATAAAAGTAAGGGAATCATAGAGTTGACTCACTCCGATGTTTGGCAAGCACCATTGGCATCCCTAGGAGGGGTGAGATACTTTGTATCTTTCATTGATGATTACTCCAGGAGATGTTGGGTGTATCCTATCAAAAGGAAGGCCGATGTATTTTGAGTCTTCAAAGTTTACAAAGCTCAAAAAGAACTTGATTCTGGGAAAAAGATCAAATGTCTAAGGACTGATAATGGAGGAGAATTTACAAGTGATGAATTTGAGTCTTTCTGTCAACAAGAAGACAACAAGGACAGTTCACGGTAGTGTACACACCTTAACAAAAATGGAGTAGCAGAGCGAATGAACAGAACCTTATTAGAAAGAACAAGAGCAATGTTGAGAACTGCAAGTCTACCCAAGACATTACGGGCGGCGATCAAAAAACGCATGTTATGTGATCAATAAGTCACCATCAACTGCGATTGATATGAAAATACCTATGGAGATGTGGATTGGTAAGCACACTGATTATTTCCATCTACATACATTTGGAAGTCCTGTGTCTGTGATGTACAATGACCATGAAAGATTGAAGTTGGACCCAAAGTCCAAAAAATGTATCTTCTTGGGGTATGCTGATGGAGTCAATGGGTATCGCCTGTGGAATCCCACTACCCACAACATCGTCATCAATAGAGACATGATATTTGCAGAAGATAAACTTCAAGACAAGGGATATAGTAACACTGTAAAAGAGAACCAAGAGACTACTATATTGCTAGTGGAAAATAATCTACTGAATGAAGATCCAAAATCATCTGAAGCAGTACCAGACCACGAGGTACAAGAACAAGTCGAGTCTGATGTTCAAGAAGTACGCCAGTCAACCCATGAGAGAAAGCCGCCAGCTTGGCAATCAGAGTATGTTATGGAGAGCAATGTTGCATACTATCTTTTAACAGAGGATGGAGAGCCATTAACTTTCCATGAAGCTGCAGAAAGCTCAGATGCATCTCAGTGGATGACAACAATGCATGAAGAAATTGAAGCTCTCCACAAGAATCAAACTTGGAAACTTGTACCAGTTACCATATGGTAGAAAGGCCATTGGTAATAAATGGGTATACAAGATCAAACGGGATAGCAACGATCAAGTAGAGCGGTATCGTGTAAAACTGTGGTAAAAGGATATGCTCGAAAAAGAGAGGGTATTGATTTCAATGAGATATTTTCTCCGGTGGTTCGACTTACGACGGTGAGGTACTCCTGGCGATGTGTGCTACATTTGATTTACATCCGGAGCGTTAGATGTAAAAATTGCATTTCTTCATGGAGAGCTTGAAGAAGAAATTTATATGCTTCAACCAGGAAGGTTTTTTTCTTTGAAAAGGCAAAGAGAACTTGGTTTGCAGGTTGAACGAATCTCTGTACGGTCTCAAACAGGCACAAAGTTGTTGGTACAAGAGATTTGATTCCTTCATAATGAGCCTTGGATACAACAGACTTAGTTCAGACCATTGTGCATACTACAAAAGGTTTGGTGATAATAATTTTATTATTTTGTTGTTGTATGTGGATGATATGTTGGTGGCAGGCCCAACAAAGATAGAATCCAAGAAATGAAGGCACAGTTGACTAGGGAGTTTGATATGAAGGACTTGGGACCAACAAACAAGATTCTAGGGATGTAGATTCACCGCGACAGAAATAATAGAAATATCTGCCTTTCTCATAAGAACTACTTCAAGAAAATCTCGCGACGCTTCAACATGCAAAATTGTAAGTCAGTTTCTACTCCTCTTCCTGTTAATTTCAAGTTATCCTCAATTATGTGTCCTAGCAATGAAGCAGAGAGGAGGGAGATGTCTCGAGTACCATATGCATCAGCAGTGGGGAGTTTAATGTTCGTTATGATATGTACAAGACCAGATATTGTGCAAGCAGTGGGAGCAGTTAGTCGATACATGTCGAATCCTGGTAGAGAGCATTGGGATACAGTGAAGAAGGTTCTGAGATACATCAGAGGAACCTCAGATGTTGCATTATGTTATGGAGGATCAGATTTTATTGTCAGTGGGTATGTTGATTCAGATTTTGCAGGTGATCTTGATAAAAGAAAATCCACTACGGGCTATGTGTTTCAATTTGCAGGAGGAGCTGTAAGCTGGGTTTCAAAACTGTAGATTATTGTAGCTCTGTTGACAAATGAAGCAGAATACATGGCAGCTGCACAAGCTAGTAAGAAAGCAGTCTGGATTCAAAGGTTACTGGAGGACTTGGGCACAAACAAGAAAATATTGTTCTATTTTGTGACAGTCAGAGTGCTTTCCATTTTGCAAAGAATCCATCCTTACATTCAAAGGACAAAGCACATAGGAGTTCAGTATCACTTCGTTCGAGAAATAGTGAAAAATGAAAGTGTGGATATGCAAAAAATTCATACCGATGAGAACCTAGCAGATTGCATGACTAAACCAATCCATACTTGCAAGTTCGAATGGTGTAGATCCTCGTGTGGCCTAGTAGAAACGTTAGCAGTAGGAGTGGCAAGTGCAGAGAAGTTTGTCAAAAGCAAAATCACCTTTTGAAAAGGTGAGAAAAGTTTGTCAAAAGTTGTTGACTTTTGTTGACAAAATGAATGCTGCAATAGTAATTAGGCGGCTAATTACTTTGGGGATTTGTGGCATAGTGAACCTAAATTGCCTATAAATAGACTAAGTTGGGGGGAACGAAAATACACCAAGAAAAAAACAATCAAAACTCAAGTAGAGAGATATCATTAGTTTTCTTGCATTTCTCCAAAATTTTCCTCAATTTAAGAGAGTGTTAATTTTCTCCTATTTTAAGAGAGAGTGTCATATTATTCTCTCCTTGTATTTAGAGAGAAGGTGTTGTAATCCCTATTTTTATAGTGAATTGCTCCTACACTTGCCCGTGGTTTTAACCTCAAATTTATTTGGGGGTTTTCCACGTAAAAACATTCGTGTTCATTTTACCTTTATTTTCTCATATCACTATAGTCATTGGTTTGTTTTGGTCCGTAATTTTCTAACAAAATAAAACTCAATAAGAAAAGAATTTTGAATGATATGCAAAGAGCCAATTAAAGACTGCATTTATATTGTATTTTTATATATGCTTTCAGACCCGAACCCTAAGGTTGCGATTGGATATGGACGAAATTCTATTTTTGTTCCGCTGGAGATTTTTTTTAACCCAACATACAATCATTATCTCTAACGCCCCAGTTTTCAAAATACAGGAGTAACTTAATTTAATAAGAAAGCATATTTAAATGCTTATGAATATGACACATCTCAAAATTGAGCGGAACCATTTTATTAATAAACCCCAAATAGTTCCTGACTCTTCTGCTGCGCTACTCTGATTTCATAAAATAGTAACTGAAAATCCGTTAACAAAATAAAATATTCCTAAAGTTTTAATATAAATAAAATTATTGACTTTGCATCCACCACCTCCAATCCTCGCTCGGACTCCTTAGCCTGAAAAGTGTTAATAAATATGGGGTGAGCTTTCAACTCGCTCAATGGGGACACATTTGTCATAATTAAATACAACAATAGGCATAATCATAAACATTCAACATGTGATTTAACTTTTACTTTGACTGGCCAGTTACTTTTAAGTCTCATGCGTTCACCGAGGATACTTTTGATCCCGGACCATCTTACGACCCACGACTAAAAATCTGCGGGTTCACCCTGGAAGCTTTTGATCCCGAACTTTCTTACGTTCCCGCACTAATTATAACACTGCGGGTTCACCCCGAGGATACTTTTGATCCCGGACCTTCTTACAGCCCCTGGCTAACATGATTTATTTTCACATTGCACATAAACAATTACACATATACGAAGTATTTAATAGCAACAAACAATAAATGAATAGAATATCCCCACCTCGAAACTTTGCTTGAAAAATAGTGAATGATTTGATGCAATAACCCTATTGAACTTCAGAACACGCCATCCTCGTCGCATAACATGGATATATATATACATCTTAGTTCCTAGAAGTCAAAACTTAAGTATTAAACTCGATATCAGAAGCACTAAAATAACATTCTTGGAAGCTCACGGTATATTCCTAAGGTTTAGGGTTCAACTTGGTAGGTTTGAACAATACTAAATCTCTGCACAGTTTGGATCGAATAATATTCTCATAAAATGTTTACTGTAATTATTCAATATTTTTATAGTAGATAATAAATTCAAAAATAGATATCATATAAAAAGTTTACAAATATTAGATATGTTTAGCTATGGGTTTTGAATTTGTGAATCTGAAATTGCTGTAACAAAAAATCCTGCACAACTATGGAAGAAACATCATATTTAAATAAATATTGTACTATAGGATCTGGAATTTTAACTACGTATAATAAACATACCATAGTATAACATATCCAAAAATCATAATATTTACAATTCGTTAACTTTAGGGTTTGAATTTCATAAACCGAACCTTTTGTCATAGCTAAAACTGTAATATTTTGGAAACTAGTTAATATTTAAATAAATCTAAGTTGGAATGATTTGATATTTTATCACAAGGTTGTATACACTAAACTACACAACACATCAAAAAGTCAAATATTTTTAAGGTCTTTGTATATGGTTTCTTCAATTTATAAATCTGAAACAGAGTATATTCAAGATTTAGAAAGCATGCATGCGAATTTTATATAAAATAAATTACAACTCAAACGTATATGAAGATTTAAATAAATATTATAAACGTATGATAACATAACATATTAAAATTTCACGAATTTTGGATATGTATAAGAAGGGTTTTGGATTTTCTAAAACGAAAATAGGGAATAACATAAATTCTGGCATCTTAGTTTGAAAATTCAATAACTACAAAAGTACTCATTGGATTAATATGAAAATATGACCGTAGGATAAAAACGTTATGAAGAATAACATATTAAAATTTCATAATATTCTGAACCATATAGATTAGGTTTCCAAATTTAGAAGTAAATTACCTTAGGAGTTGAGAATGAAATAGGGAAGACAATTGAGGGATCATGTCGTTGAAGAGAAACTTCGTCGTGGTTGTGTGGTAGATGATGGGGGCTGAATGGGTCAGAGAGAAATAAAGCTGGAGCGTTTTTATTTTTGTCAACTCTAATATGGTAGAATAAACCCTAATAACGAAAGACTCCTAATATAATTACCCTATGTAGTTTCCCAAGCACCTTAGAATTCCTCATGGGCCATGTAATTGGATAATTAATCCAATTATAATAATAATTATTCAATATTGGGCTATCTAAATAATTAAATAGACTTTTTTTTCCCGGGTGTTACAAACTCCCCCTCTTAAAATTATTTCATCCTCGAAATTTAGTTAACTTGATTCAAACTACAATAATGTCCAAGTATCTTACTACAATCTCATCATCTCATTCTCAAGTTGCCTTGTCCTGGCTCAATTGTGTCCTAGTAATTGTTGTTATAAGTGGACTCCACTAAAAGTAAATATGTGTCTCAATCATCCCTCAAAACCAAAATACCTATCATATAGAATTGTATTGTTCTTTTAGTGTGTCCATCCGTCTATGGATGATATGTTGTAGTAAAACTTAACTCTATTCCCATGAAATTTTTCGAGCTTCTCCAAAATATTTAAAATGAACCTAGTATCCATATTCAATAATCTCACTATTTCTTTTGTGTATAATTGGGAAAATTGATCTAAACCATATGACATCCGCAAAAAGTATGTAGATTTGGTGAATCGGTCAAAAATAACTCATATCGTGATTTTTCTTAGCTGATCACCACAAACCTTCAACAAAATAAATATCTATATACTCTCATCTTTCATTCGATGATATCAAATGTCCTAAAACTAATCTAGACGGCCGTTGGTGTTTGACCTTAACTTGTTGACGTGTCATGCATCTTTCCATAAGGTATTGATAGTTCCTATAATATCCCTCCACCAAAAATACATTTCGCATATCTCGATAAATCTTTGTAACTCGTGGATGAGCGGTGTATAATATACAATGTGCTTATCATAATATCTCAATTCTTAGTTATTCATCCCTAGATATAATCAAAATTCCTTCATAGCCTAATGCACCATTAGAAGCTAAAACAAATATGTTGAGGTTTTCAAATAGATCATGGTTTCTCATCTTACCTAAAACTCATATATCACTTGTGCTTCATAAATCTTATCTCTAAGTACAAGTCGTTCAACCATTGTTGCAGTAATTGATTTCAATCCACTAAAAGGTGTTAAGATCTCGATTCTTAACTTAGAAAACTATATAATCAAGTGTTCTTGTTCTATTGGTCAAATCTCCTTTAAGTTCTTCAAAATATTCTTCACACTTCCCCATCATCTGGAACTTCTCAAATTTCCTAGTTAATCTGGTCATTGGTATTGTCATATCCAAAAAACAAAAGAAAACATTCTATAAACCTTATGTAATACCTATAGATTCTAGAAACATCAAACTTCATCCACAATCATAACTATACTCCATTTATTAATAACTTCAACTTTAACCAGGTCACCTTATATTCCTCATACGATAACAATCTGACCAACCAATATTACACAGTCTAAGCACAATTTAAACTTATTGAAATTCAGTGGGTGACATCGAGACCTAAAATCGATCCTAAATAACACACTAGCTCCTTTAAGTAGTCAAATGAATCATTTATCCTTAGAAATTGGTATTTGTTTTATAATCACATAAATCCTCCATGTAGTCAATACACCCCATAGACCTATTAATCGTCTTGACAAACGTAACTGGCTCTCCTCATAATGATACTCTAAGTCAGATAAGTCCTTTAACTAATGATTATTGTAATTGCACATTTAACTCTTATAATTCCTTCGTCGCTATTCTATTTGGTGAATTTGATATCGTGTCGTCCCAAGTAAAAGGTCAATGGTGAAATCTACTAGTCTATCATTTGGAATCCCAAATATTTTTTTTAAAACATATTACATAGTTTCGAATAACTAACACATTGACCATTATCAAATCAAAAGATTGGTAGTTTACAGCAATATCCAAATACCTTAGACAATTTCTTTTCTTAAACTTTCCCTTTTTTCCTGACATAACTCAGGGTACTGTACTAGCCTTTGCTCCGTAGAAAAATAAACTCATGCATTAAAACATTATCTTCTTATGTACTTTATCGACTCTTATGAAGTTAATGCAGGCTTAAGATCATCAAAATCTCTCATTCCTATAACATATAAATCCACTTCTAAATTATTTTTATTAAACTCCAGTTTCTTGACTTTAGACATCCGAACAAGAATTATGGTCTTTCCAAGTGATATACTAACACCATAACTATATCAATGTATTATCATTAACTCTTGAAAAATGAAAATGGCGTAAATCATGAATAATCAACTCGAAAGCCACTAAAGTCTATCCATAATCTATGTTGCTAGTAATCTACTCATAGTCAGTCATAACATTCTCGATCCCTTATAAATTCGTAATGAATATAATGTATTCTATCACAAGGGTCCTCTTGCAAGTACTCTAGAGTCTATATTATCCTTTTCTTATTCCTATACAGTATATCCAAACATTGTAGTCACTAGCTCCATGGTACATATATATGCATCAGCAAATCAGTTTTTTTTTAAACACGAGGAGCCAACCTAGAGTTCGTTCTTCTAATATAACAAGTACACATGCAATAAAGAGTATGAAAGAAAAGCAATAAGACATAATGACATAAACAATATGTGCTGCATAATATTGTGACATGGCATAACATGAATAAATTGAGTAATGACATAATAAATTTGCATACATTAAGGAATCCGACGAGATATGGCGGAGGTGGATGTTACTATACTAATTTTTTTTCTTTAAATATTTAAAAAACACATTTTTTTAACAAGTCTACAGAACCGTAGACCTGCTCTAATACCACTTGTAACGCCCCAGTTTTCAAAATACAGGAGTAACTTAATTTAATAAGAAAGCGTATTTAAAAACTTATGAAGAAGACACATGTCAAAAATGAGCGGAACCATTTTATAATAAACCCCAAATAATTCCTGACTCTTCTGCTGCGCTACTCTGATTTCATAAAATATAGTCTATTATAAAATTTTGCGTCTAAATAAATAAAAGTATTTTAATTCAAACTCAGACAACAGTCATCTAAAAATAAAATAGTAACTGAAAATCCGTTAACAAAATAAAATTATTGACTTTGCATCCACCGCCTCCAATCCTCGCTCGGACTCCTCAGCGTGAAAAGTGTTAATAAATATGGGGTGAGCATTCAACTCGCTCAATGGGGACACATTTTCATAATTAAATACAACAATAGGCATAGTCATAAACATTCAACATGTGATTTAACTTTTACTTTGGTAGCCGATTCTTTTAAATCTTTGCGGGTTCACCCCGGGATACTTTTGATCCGGACCTTCTTACACCCACGACTAAGTCTGCGGATTCACCGGGGATGCTTTTGATCCGGACCTTCTTACACCCCAAACTAATTATAACGCGATCGGGTTCACCCGGATACTTTTGATCCCTACCTTCCCCTCTGACCCTGGCTAACATGATTTATTTTCACATTACACATAAACAATTACACATATCACGAAGCATTTAATAGCGACAAACAATAAGTGAATAGAATATCCCCACCTCGAAACTTTGCTTGAAAAATAGTGAATGATTTGATGCAATATCCCTATTGAACTTCAGAACACGCCATCCTCGTCGCCTAACATGGATATATATATACATCTTAGTTCCTAGAAGTCAAAACTTAAGTATTAACCTCGATATCGGAAGCACTAAAATAACATTCTTGGAAGCTCACGGTATATTCCTAAGGTTTAGGATTCAACTTGGTAGGTTTGAACAATACTAATTCTCGAATAATATTTTCTCATAAAACATTTACTGTAATTATTCAATATTTTTACAGTAGATAATGGATTCAAAAATAGATATCATATAAAAATTTCACAAAAAATAGATATGTTTAGCTATGGGTCTTGAATTTGTGAATCTTAAATTACTGTAACACAAAATCCTGCACAACTATGGAAGAAAAGTCATATTTAAATAAATAGTGTACTATAGGATCTGGAATTTTAACTACGTATAAGACACATACCATAGTATAACATATCCAAAAATCATAATATTTAAAATTCGTTAACTTTAGGGTTTGAATTTCATAAACTGAACCTTTTGTCATAGCTAAAACTGTAACGTTTTGGAAACTACTTAATATTTAAATAAATATAAGTTGGAATGATTTGATATTTTATCACAAGGTAGTGTACATTAGATTATATAACACCTCAAAAATTCAGATATTTATAAGGTCTTTATATATGGTTTCTTTAATTTGTAAATCAGAAACAGAGTATATTCAAGATTTGGAAAGCGTGAATGCAAATTTAATATAAATTAAAATACAACTCAAACGTATATGAAGATTTAACTAAATATTACAAACATATGATAACATAACATATTAAAATTTCACGAATTGTGGATATGTATAAGTAGGGTTTTGGCATTTCTAAAACAAAAACTGGGAATAACATAAATTCTGGCATCGTAGTTTGAAAATTCAATAACTACAATAGTACTCATTGCATTAATATGAAAATCTAACCGTAGGATACCAACGTCATGAAGAATAACATATTAAAATTTCATAATATTCTGAACCGTATAGATTAGGTTGCCTTGTCCAAGTATGTAACCGTAGGATACCAACGTCCTCGAAATTTAGTTAACTTGATTCAAACTCCAATAATGTCCAAGTATCTTGCTACAATCTCATCATCTCATTCTCAAGTTGCCTTGTCCTGGCTCAATTGTGTCCTATTAATTGTTGTTATAAGCGGACTCCACTAAAGGTAAATATGTGTCTCAATCATCCCTCAAAACCAAAATACCTATCATATAGAATTGTATTGTTCTTTTAGTGGGTCCATCCGTCTATGGATGATATGTTGTAGTAAAACTTAACTCTATTCCCATGAAATTTTTCGAGCTTCTCCAAAATATTTAAAATGAAGCTAGTATCCATATTCAATAATCTCACTATTTCTTTTGTGTATAATTGGGAAGATTGATCTAGACCATATGACATCCGCAAAAAGTATGTGGATTTGGTGAATCGGTCAAAAATAACTCATATCATGATTTTTCTTAACTGATCACGACAAACCTACAACAAAATCAATATATATATACTCTCATCTTTCATTCGATGATATCAAATGTCCTAAAACTAATCTAGACGGTCGTTGGTGTTTGACCTTAACTTGTTGACGTGTCATGCATCTATCCATAAGGTATTCATAGTTCCTATAACATCCCTCCACCAAAAATACATTTCGCATATCTCGATAAATCATTGTAACTCGTGGATGAGTGGTGTATAATATACAATGTGCTTATCACAATATCTCAATTCTTAGTTATTCATCCCTAGATATAATCAAAATTCCTTCATAGCCTAATGCAACATTAGAAGCTAAAACAAATATGTAGAGGTTTTCAATTAGATCATGGTTTCTCATCTTACCTAAAACTCATATATCACTTGTGCTTCATAAATCTTATCTCTAAGTACAAGTCGTTCAACCAGTGTTGCAGTAATTGATTTCAATCCACTAAAAGGTGTTACGATCTCGATTCTCAACTTAGAAAACTATTTAATCAAGTGTTCTTGTTCTATTGGTCAAATCTCCTTTAAGTTCTTCAAAATATTCTTCACACTTCCCCATCATCTGGAACTTCTCAAATTTCCTCGTTAATCTGGTCATTGGTATTGTCATATCCAAAAAACAAAAGAAAACATTCTATAAACCTTATGTAATAACTATAGAGTCTAGAAACATCAAACTTCATCCACAATCATAACTATACTCCATTTATTAATAACTTCAACTTTAATCATGTCAACTTATATTCCTCATACGATAACAATCTGACCAACCAATATTACACAGTCTAACCACAATTTAAACTTATTGAAATTCAGTGGGTGACATCGAGTCCTAAAATCGATCCTAAATAACACACTAGCTCCTATAAGTAGTCAAATGAATCATTTATCCTTAGAAATTGGTATTTGTTTTATAATCACATAAATCCTCCATGTAGTCAATACACTCCATAGACCTATCATTCGTCTTGACAAACGTAACTGGCTCTCCTCATAATGATACTCTAAGTCAGATAAGTCCTTTAACTAATGATTCTTGTAATTGCACATTTAACTCTTATTATTCCTTCGTCGCTATTCTATTTGGTGAATTTGATATCGTATCGTCCCAAGTAAAAAGTCAATGGTGAAATCTATTAGTCTATCATTTGGAATCCCAAATATTTTTTTCAAAACATATTACATAGTCTCGAATGACTAACACATTGACCATATCAAATCAAAAGATTGGTAGTTTACAGCAATATCCAAATACCTTAGACAATTTCTTTTCTTAAACTTTCCCTTTTTTCCTGACATAACTCAGGGTACTGTACTAGCCTTTGCTCCGTAGAAAAATAAACTCATGCATCATTATCTTCTTATGTACTTTATTGACTCTTATGAAGTTAATGCATGCTTAAGATCATCAAAATCTCTCATTCCTATAACATATAAATCAACTTCTAAATCATTTTTATTAAACTTCAGTTTCTTGACTTTAAACATCCGAACAAGAATTATGGTGTTTCCAACTGATATACTAACACCATAACTATATCAATATATTATCACTAACTCTTGAAAAATGAAAATGGCGTTAATCATGAATATTCAACTCGAAAGTCACAAAAGTCTATCCATAATCTATGTTGCTAGTAATATACTCATAGTCAGTCCTAACATTCTCGATCGCTTATAAATTCGTAATGAATATCATGTATTCTATCACAAGGGTCCTCTTCCAAGTACTTTAGAGTCTATATTATCCTTTTCATATTCCCATACAATATATCCAAACATTGTAGTCACTAGCTCTATAGTACATATGTATGCATCAACAAATCAATTTTTTTTAAACACGAGGAGCCAACCTAGAGTTCGTTCTTCTAATATAGCAAGTACCCATGCAATGAGGAGTATGAAATAAAAGCAATAAGACATAATGACATAAATAATATGTGCTGCATAATATTGTGACATGGCATAACATGAATAAATTGAGTAATGACATAATAAATTTGCATACATTAAGGAATCCGACGAGATATGGCGGAGGTGGATGTTACTATAATAATTTTTTTTCTTTAAATATTTAAAAAGACACATTTTTTTAACAAATCTACAGAACCGTGGACCTGCTCTGATACCACTTGTAACGCCCCAGTTTTCAAAACACAGGAGTAACTTAATTTAATAAGAAAGCGTATTTAAAAGCTTTTGAATAAGACACATCTCAAACATGAGCGGAACCATTTTATTAATAAACCCCAAATAATTCCTGACTCTTCCGCTGCGCTATTCTGATTTTATAAAATATAGTCTATTATAAAATTTTGCGTCTAAATAAATAAAAGTATTTTAATTCAAACCCAGACAACAGTCATCCAAAAATAAAATAGTAACTGAAAATCCGTTAACAAAATAAAATATTCCTAAAGTTGTAAAATAAATAAAATTATTGACTTTGCATCCACTGCCTCCAATCCTAGCTCGGACTCCTCAGTCTGAAAAGTGTTAATAAATATGGTTGTAACAAATTTTTATGAAAATTTTCAGAGAATATTTCACTTTTTATCATCTTTTCTCTTACCAATCACATCTATATATTTTTCACAAAAACCTAATAATTGTTATACATTCTTCCACAAATTTTACTATTCACCCACTCACACATTTCTAACTACCAATCATATTCAATCATTATCTTACTATTTTAAATCAAATCAACTTTTCATCATTATTTTTTTCATCTCACATCCAATTACACTCTCGAAATCCTAACGGGTTGCAAATTGCAATATTATTATGGACATGGGCGAAAGGGTATGGGGGCTTTTAAAAAAGTAGGGTATATTTGTCTTTTCATTTATAACATTAATAAAAAAGAAAAGAACAAAGGCTCACTAACTTGAAAGCCACATTCAAGCTTCACGAGAATGAAAAATTAAAGAAACCCCTACCCCAACCTTCACGCCCAACCCCTACCGGCTACCCCCAGGTTTGTATTAAAGCTTTTATTTCACCTTATTGTCATGAGATTAATATTGAATGAGAATGGATTGTATTTAGGGTTTTTAATATCCAAGTGTATGATTTTGTTAGATTTGTTATTTCTTCTCTATTTATTTAATTTCTTTTTTTGTATCATTAATTGTTATATGAATTATTAGGGCTAATGTTTAGTAATTTATTATAATTTATAGTTCATGTATAGTTGTTTCCTTAAGCTAAACTAGTTTTTGCTTTTTTTTCCACATTTTCTTAGATAATGGAACGATTTCTTAAAAGAGTACCATTTATTATCAAGGAATCATCCTCATCAGTCAAATGAACCTGCAATTGTTCAACCTCAAGCATCAACAAGTCAAGATAAAGTTTATCAAGCTAAGATGCTCTTGAGATTGATATGAATTCATGTAATAGAAGAGAAATCTTATGACATATTCATGTAATTGTATTATATTATTTCTTTTTAAATATTAAGATGTAATTGAATATGACTTTATTAAAACTGGTAACTATTTATAGTATTATTTTTAGAGTTGATGCATTGTATTTTATTTTTAGACTAATATTAGTGGGCCCCCTTAAGTAGAAATATGGACCACCCTACCATATTGAAGAGAAAGAAAAAGATAAAAAATATTTTGGAATTATTTGACCCACGTCCACAGATGAAATGTTCAAAAGATTATAATAAGACTTTTATTTTCTTTTCAGATTCGAATCCTAAGCTTAGCTTAGTTTTCCACCGATTCGAAATCTCAATGGGTTACAATATTATTGAGGACAAGACCCTTCAATATTGAAGACAAAAAACAAAGAAAAAGATGAAAAAAATACTCTCTCCTGTTCAAAATATATAAGTATGGTTTTGACACATAAAAGTTTTTTTAGAAAGAATTACGTTTTGACATTTTTAAAGTTGGTCAATTTTTTTCCCCCATATTATCCTTAAATGCACATTTTCCGACTAACACTTATACCTATTGTTATAATGTGGCCCAATTTATTTGTGAGCCCATTCATAATTTGTCCAAGGCCCTTTGAGAATGAAGTCCAAACTCCAAAGCAACTAACACTCCTAGTACCTGATACGTGTAAAATGTACATGCATTTAGGGGCTTAAAATGATATATAATTGATATATTTGCATTATATTTAGTGTGTTTTACTTGGTTTCCTTTGTTGGGCGTGATACGGCGTACTCTTGTAAATTTTGCAGAAAATGGAGCTAAATTGGGCAAAATGCGATATCACATTCAAATGATATATCAAAAGACAAGATACGAGCAAAAATGTGAAGGAAAGAAGCATGGAAAATCGAACAAAAGGGAATTGCCTTCAAAAAAAGGTCCAAGCGCGCTAACAGTTTCCAGCACTGGCAGGGTTTAGTATTTTGGCCATAACTTCCCCTACAAAATTGATATTGAGGTTATTCAAGAGGTTATGGAAAGATAAGAGAAAGAGAAACAACTTTCATGAAGACACCAGGAGCAAATTCCGATCGCACGACCCGACCGTTTGGGTTTACACGGTCATGCGATGTAATTGGGGCTGAATTGGTCTCCTTTTCCTACTCAAACTCTACAAGTACTGATCTCTCCAAGCATCTATAAAGGGGACCCAAGGCTTGCATGAAAATTCATCCATCCATACACCATACAACACATCAAATTACGCAGGAACACAAGATCTGTGGTCTTCTAAGAGAGGAGGGCTAGGTCGCGAAGAACACCACAAGGCCTTTTGCATCTACAGGAGCACAAGAGCTTCGAAGGCTTGGAAAGAGAATCCATCCTGACAAAGAAGCGGTTTTCTTTCTATGTCTACATCTCTTGTCTGTGCTTAAACGATGTCATAATATTGATTTCGAATTTGTTTATGAATTTGTTATCAATGTTTGGCTAATCTTTCGGAACTTAGGGGCATAATCAAAATTGTGGATTCATGTTAAATCTTGATTAATTGCTTTTTTAATTGATTCATGTGTTCTATTTTATGAATTCGAGTGCTTATTTATAATTGTCGATTTTCTGATCAATAATTTGCATGTCATACTTGTTAGTCCATAATCTGGGAGGTGATTTCTAATGAAACAAAAATTGAATTCACACATAAACAGGGTAATGCATGGGAGACTACTTCTGTTTGTGGGGAGTATTTCAAATAAAAGGTCTTTTGGAAGTTAATAATAGTTGTGATGGATCGAGACACCTCAATTATTATTAATCTACTATTTATGCGCCACCCGGAAGGGGAAATAAACTAGTTTAGCAATTGAACCCATAGAAACGCATGAATTGGTATTGAAACTTTAATTGAATTCAATATTGAAGAAACATGTTGAGATTATGTGCCCAAGGTTGCTCATGTAGTTGTTGAAAATACTTGTGGGTTTCGCAAATTTATTTATTTTTATTTTACTTTTCGATTTATATTATAACTCAATATTCGGTCGCTTTAATAAAATTGGAATACGATGTTATTATAGCCTAAGTGTTTCACATATCAATCCTTTAGGAATACGACATTTCTTGCCATTATTCTATAAACTACACTGTACACTTGCAGTTGTATGATCCAAATATTTTTGGCGAACAAGTTTTTGGCGCTGTTGCCGGGGATTGAAAGATTCTACTTAGATATAATAATAAGTAGTTCAATCTTTTGAAGCATTTTTTTTGTAAATATATATTTTTCTTTTTTCGATTTTTTATTTTACTTTTTGCTCTTCTTCGTTTCTAACATCGTTTTTGTTGAATGCGAGTCTGGAATCTTTGGAGATACAAGTAGCCCAAATCGCAACTGCAGTGGGAGGCCAACATCAAAAGGGCAAATTCCCAAGCGATACTGAACTTAATCCGAGAAAACAGTGCAACACCATTCGTCTGATGGATGGTACAGAATATAAGGGCTCAAGGATTTCAACCAACACAGTTCAATGACAGTGATGTTAGAAATCTGAAGTCTGGCTGAAGACATAAAACTTAGCTCTTTGGGGGAGGCAACCTAAGAGACGTCGCGACAAACTCCGAGGTTAAAAAAGAGCAAAAAAAAACAAAATAAAAGAAAAAAAAAAAAAAACGCACACGGCGTGTGGACGCTACGACCGATATGCGTCTGCTCCACCAATTTCCAATTTGACGGACGAGCTCCCGGCTTCACCAAAACGATCCATGTAAGTACTCTTTATGCATTCCTCTTTTTTTTGATAATTTCCTTATATCTTCGAGACGAAGCATATTTTTAAGTTTGGGGGGATTGTCAAGAATGCATAATTTAGTACTTTCTTGCATTTCGCATTGCATTTAGGATTGCATGTAGAGCATTTTTGTATTAAAAATTTCAATTTTTATATTTTTTTGCACGTATATCGCTTTAGCACGTTTAATTGCTTTTGTGTGTGATTTGTAATCAAGGTTTTCGAAAATGCCCAGCTTCCGTATGATTTTACTGTGAGCATTTTATAGAATGAGATAACATACTTTTGGGAATAATGTGATGAATTGTTGGGAAGATATCATTTATTTTCTTAGCAATGGTTAAGAAAATTGGGTATTTGAGCATGCTGCGAAAAATAAGGCTGTGAGCTTTTGTGCCTTAAACTACTTTATATTATGCAGACTTATTTTTCTTGAGTGTGTCATTCATGATTAATAGAACTCTAGAACTTGCTCTGGTATCTTCATTGAAGCCATGTGTATGTAATTTTTTAAAATGATCTAAGGCCATCTTTGTTTAGCCTATTTAGCCTAAAAAACCTACCTATGAACTCATGATTCTCTAGTTAGCCAATTTTGAGCCAAAACTTTTATTCTGAGCCACATTGATCTTTAAAATTTAAATATGATTTTATCCGTGAAATTTCTTGAGCTTATAGAAAATGAATAAGTTTGGGGGAGATGTGGTGAAAATTTATGAAAAAAGAGAGGAAGTTGGCAAAAGAAAGAGGGATGAGCAGTATCTCGGTAAATGAAGAATGTATGAAGCTCGAAAAAGAAAGAAAATCTCTAAAATAATCGAGAAAAAAAAAATTCTGAAAATTGTGAAAAAATGAGAGTTTTTTTTTTTTGCATGAAACATCCCACTTGGGGATGGGGGATTAAGGCGCATCCCCAACTTTTTATTGAATCGATATTTTACAAAGTACAAAGGGAATCAAACAACTATTGTCTCTTACTTTTTCCGAATGATGGTATGCCTAGTTGATCAACTCGTTAAATCCTAACGTCCTATGGGGTATACTATGGGAAGAGTATTCTATACAATGAGAAATATTAAGCCCAAGAGTTGCTAAACTGTCAGATACAGTGTTAGCTTGTCTAAAAATATGTGACATACAAAACACTCTAGACTGAAGACAATTATATATATTAGCAAGAGTATGTCTAACAGACCAATGCCCTGGAATGCCTTTTGAAATTTTAGTACAAAGAATCTGAGAGTCAGTTTCAATCTGAAGCTTTGAAATGTGCCATGTTTGAAGCAGATTGAGTGCAGTTTCCAAAGCCAGGAATTCAGCATGTAGAGGAGAGGTAATTCCATACTTATGTGCAACAAAAGCCCATAGAATCTCACCACTGTGATTTCGAGAGATCCTCCAAAACCAACAGAGTGAGTAGAGCCTTTGTAAGCTCCATAAATGTTGAGTGTAAGCCAAGGTGGCTTTGGAGGTTTCCAGAAGACAGGTACCAAGATTGGAGGGGTAGGAGCAACAAATGTAAGTCCTTTACTAGCTGCCAGTGCCAAGAATCCTTTCCATGTATGACCCTGAAACAAATGCGTCTTTGCAACCAAACTAATGTGAGATTCCACATTATAGATAAGCATGCGAGCTGTGAACCTTGTGTTATCATGTTTAGAATTGTTTCTTCCTTTCCATATGAACCAAAGAATGAGACACGGGATGAGCCAGGTGATATGTGGGGTGTGGGCAAAGTTGTCATATTTTTCCATGCAGTCAAGAAAAGAAGAAGGTGCTCTGTGTGTGGCCTCTGAAACCTAAACCAGGCTGCAAACTGATCCCAAACTTTAGAAACATGATCATTACATATTTAAACATGAGTTATACTCTCCACTTGTGGTAGTTCCTAGCAACATTGACATTTTGAAGCCAGTGATATGCTTCTTCTTTGGAGCTGATCATCAATAGGAAGCCTGTTTTGGAGTAACCTCCACAGAAAAATAGACATAGAAGGAGTAAGGTAGGCATTCAAAATAGAAGAAAAATGTGATTATGTTGTGCCTTGGTTTGCAAAAGGAAGTAAGCAGAAGCAATGGAGAATTTGCCACTTGAGGCAGGTTTCCAAACCATGGAATCTTGGTTTTGCACAGAAATGGAATTTGACACAGTAGGCCAGCCCAAGTAGGGCCCACAATGTTGTGAAGTCTATCCATATCCCAAGTACCATTAGTCCAACAAAATTCAATGGCAATATTCTCTAGACCAGACTTATCCCCAGGAATGAGGTCATACAAAGGAGTGGAACCATACCAAATATCATACCAAAAGCTGATAGAACCAGACCCAATAGCCCAAATAATGTTGGTATTCATGATCTCTCTAATGTGACATAACCTCTTCCACACCAAACTATCAGAGGGGGCAGGGAGAGCAGTACAAATAGTCAAACCACCAGCATATTTAGAGTGAGTAAACTGAACCCAGAGAGATTGTTTTTCTCTTAACCTCCACCACAATTTCCTAGAAAATGCAGACACAAGAGTATGAATGTTTTTTATACGAAGCCCCTCTCATGAACAGGGCAGCACATTTTTTTCTAGGCCACCCAATAAATTTTTCTATCATTATCAGTATGGCTCCGGAAGAATCTAGCCATTATCTGCTCTAAATGCTTAATAATGGCTTTGGGGGGTTTGATCACATGGATTAAATGGATGGACATAGAACTCAAGGTGTTTTTGATTAACATAAGCCTACCCCCAAATGTTAAAGATTTGCACTCCCAACCTTGGATTTTTTGTTGCATTTTGGAGATCATGGGAAGAAAAAGGTCCTTCTTTTTATGACCTTTGTATAGAGGAGCTCCCAAGTATGTCACAGGAAGAGGCTGATTAACAAATTGAGTAACGTGGGCAATTCTAGCCATTCTATGAGGTGGAAATTGAGCATCAACAATAAATGAGCTCTTTGATTTATTAATGGCTTGACCAGAGACAAGGCAATAAAAATCAAGGAAATCCACAAGAAGAGACATGGAATTGACATCATCATTAGAAAAAATAATTATGTCATCTGCATAAGCCAAGTGAGAAATAGGAAAGCCACCCTGTCTCCCTAGAGAGAACAAACAATTAAGCCCCCTAGAGAGAAACTCAGCAGCAAGGATAAAAATGGATGAGGATAGAGGGTCTCCCTGTCTCAAACCCCTACCAGAATTAATATAACCACAAGATCGACCATTAATAAGAATAGAAAACCAAAGAATAAGATATAACATTATGCACAAAAGTGATCCATCTGTCAGGAAAAAAAAATTCCAGACAACATAAGCTTGAGGAAAGGCCATTGAATTCTATCATATGCCTTAGCCATGTCTAGCTTATACGCCACATTTATAGGTTCAGAGTGCACATTAATGGAATGCATTATCTCCCGAGCTAATAAAATGTTGTCACTAATGAGCCTTTGTCTGATAAAGCCACTTTGGTTAGGAGAAATTAGACTAGGAAGGATGATGGCAAGCCTATTATTAAGAATCTTGGTGATGATTTTATTAAACACATTACAAAGGCTAATTGGCATGTAGTCAGTCCAGGTAGAGGGATGCAGCTTCTTGGGGATAAGAACAATGGTAGTGGAGGTGTAGCTCTTAGGAAGAATATGCCCCCTCAAAAAATTCCTGAACAGCAAGGACAACATCCTGGTGGATAATATCCCAACAACTCTGATAGAAGTGAGAGTAGAAACCATTAGGTCTCACAGACCTTTGTCGGATTAATAGAGAAAACAACTCGCTTTATCTCCTCTTCTTGAGGAGGAGAGGCATACAAAACATTGGTATCGTGTTCTCGGAATTTGAGGAAAGGGAAAGTGACAAACCGGATCATCTCGTGGGGTATCATTAGAGAGATACTTGGAGAAAAAGTCACACATGATCTTTGGATATCAGAATCATAAGTAAGGGTGACACCATTATCAGAGATGCTATGGATTCTAGCTCTAATTCTCTTCTTTGTCACAAGATTGTGAAAGTAATGAGTATTCCTCTCACCTTCAACCACCCATTTACATGAGGACTTTTGGTGCCAGTAGTCCTCTTCAACCTTAGTGGCCAAAACAAGTTGAGCTATAGCATGATGCAGATTAGCTCAATTATTGGTAGTAGGGTTAGAATCATACTCAGTCTCAGCTCTTTGAACATTATCTTCAGTCTGCTTAAGATTAGAGAAGATACTTCCAAAAATATTCCTATTCCACCATTTCAGTTTCTGCTTCACCCTAACTAGCTTATAATGAAGATTAAGGAGCACAGAGGCCCCAGTGGGCCCCCCCAATGTTTCCTTTCTCCTGATGACAGAATAGGGAGCAACACCAATAGAACCTCTGATATGATTGAGTTTGGCCAGATGATAACATGCATAACATGAAGATAGGCTTATGGAAAGATTGGATAGAATTTTGCTTAATGGTCTTTGGGCTGATCTTTTCCAAAAATCTTCTCATTAGTCATCTTCCCAGGGTGCACTCTAACCATGCTCCTATGCTATTTCAAGCTTTTCTTACTACTTCTAAACCTCCAGCTGCATTCAGGTACATGAAGATGTAGTCTAGGCATCCTTCCTTTCTCTCTACTGTGAGATAACAATTGAAATCACCTCCTACTAACCAAGGCAAAGCAAGAGAATGAGCAGCAAAAGATCTAAGTTCATTCCACAGGTCTCTTCTATCCACTCTAGTGCTTTTAGCATAAATGAATGAGGTATAAAATGAGGAGGGAAACAGAGAGGAGGAAAACTGCAAGTCAATGCTTTGCTCATTATCATTGAGAACATGCCCAGAGATGGAATTTTTCCAGAGAACCCAAATTTTATTAGAAAGGTTGCCAACACCAGAATGAAATCCTAATTTTCTACAAAAAACAGGAAAATCCACATTAGTCATAGTTTCCATAATAGTAAGAATGAGAATGTTTTGAGTTCTACAAAGTAGATTCACATGTCTAGTTGTGGGGTCATTACCAATACCCTTAACATTCCAAACCAAAATAGGAAGACTCATAGTTTTTTCCTAATTCTGGTTCTCTTTGGCCTATTAGGATTATCAGGAGCTTTTTTTAGGAGAGACAGACACAACTCTTTTATGGAGAGATAGTGCTTTTTGTGATGTGAGTTCCTCTTGATCTTCATAGAAGGGAGATGAGTGCTCTTCAATCCCTTTAGAAGTAGAGGCAATATTAAGAGGAGAGTGAGTATAATTGCTCCTCTCAGAAATTTCCACATTAGGATTAAGATCCTGTAAGGGGGAGAAAGCATTTTGACTGGAAGATAGAATAGACTGTTTATTATTCAGATCTTCAGGGGTACTGTCTTTTTGATCAGTAGCTCTATGTGGTGAAGAGGCTTTTAAAGATGCACGAGTTTTGCCAATTTGAATCCATTCCTCAACCAGTCATTATAAATGTCCGATGGTTCTGGTTCGATGGAACCTTACTACACCTCCTTCAACCTTGGAAAGTATACCTCTTGTTCCGGATAACAAGTTTTCCTCTTCAACTGATAAAGTTGTATTTCCTTCACTGAGTGTGTTGGATCGATTTCCTTCGAGTTTAGGCTTGAGGATTTCTTTGTAAGCTTGAGAGATATCTTGCAGGTTATTGCTTGAATGCTTGTATGTTTGATATTCTTTTAAGTTCGTAGATTGGGTAACCTTCTCTCAAATGACTCCTCAGCCTTTTATAGTGCACGTTTGAAAATATGTTTGTTGAAGAGATAAATGCATTTTTCAAACCACACTTTGTAAATTGTTGGTTTGTCTTATCTTGCATCACTGATGGATACCGTACCTTGAGTACTGAAAGAATGATTGTATAATATGTCATTTTATTGAATGATTGTATAATATGTCATTTTATTTAACATATCATTCTTTACACTTTACAATGCTTTTACAATGTACAAACTTATATAAAGTATCAGAGCATCAACAACTAGTATCAAAGCATCAAACATTATGGCATATACAGTGTACTTACATGTATGTGTATTTACTGTTAAGTATAATACGACATGAAGGGGTTCAGCCGTCTTCAACGTCTCGGCTGCTTCCTTCTTCTCTCAGCATCCTCCTCTGGTCTTCTTCTTTTTCTATCTTCATCTTCTCTCTTTTTCTTTTCACAAGCTCTCTTGGCAGCTGGGTCATCCCTTCTCTACCTTTCTTCCCATTCTTTGTTGAGTCTTATGTTTTCTTCTTCTTGCTTTCTCCTTTCTTCTTCATTCTTCCTCTCCACCTCGATGTTGGAAAGTTCATCTAGCCCAGCCCAGTAGATCAGCCCTTTCTTCTGGGGATCCACAGAGTGAACATCTTTAGGCCTTGGCTGTTATGGAGTACCTCTGCCTCTTCCACCACTACCAAGCCTTCCCCTTCCCCTTCCCCTTCCAGACTCTGTTCATCCTCTTGGAGTGTACTGTATGGGTGCCTTAGTAGTCTACTGACTACTTGAAGTTTGTTGACTATTAGTTAATTGACATAATTCTAATCCCTTCTCCTAGTACAAGTCCCATGCCTGAGGTTTTAGTAGTCTACTGACTACTTGAAGTTTGTTGCCTATCAGTTAATTGGCATAATTCTAATCCCTTCTTCCAATACAAGTCCCATGCCTGAGGTTGAATCACATTCCTGAAAAATCCTTCTGATGTTAGAGTTTGAAACTCCTCTATGGATCTTGGCTCAGATCCTACATCAGGGACAACTAACTCCCTAAGGGTCTCACAACAAGGTAATCCTTCAATAGTCCAGTTGGGGGCCATCGAACTTCACTTATAGGCTTTCAATCTGTCTTTCTTTGCCTTTCACTTACTTTTCAAAATTAGCTTCAATGGCTTCTCTAGATTTCTTGAAGGCCAAAAGCAAAATTGTATCTCTTCAATAGATAGATCTTGTGGCGACTCACTCGGGATAGAGGAGGTGACATTGCCTTGTTGAGGGGTTTGGGCAAGCATTTTCTTCAAGGGTGGCTTCTTTATCTCTCTTCCTTCCCCATTGCTGCTAGCTTCCCCCTTATTTCCTTCAACTTTACTTCCTTCCTTTGTTTTGGCATCAACACCAGGAGGTAGAGTCGACTGATAGGATACTCCTCCCAGGATTAGATCCAACTTTTTGTTAGTCAAGTCCATTTTATCATGATTTGCGAAGTGTGATGTTCTGAATTCTATCTCTGCTGAAATTTGGCATTCTCTGCACTCCAAATTACCATCTTGGCAAAAAGAGACTTGAAATAAGTTACTTGCTCACACCTCAGTGCTTTCGTCTGTGCTGTCCATTCTCTAATCTTTAGCACAGTCCCCCTGATATCTCCTATGATCGTAGTATCCCTGTTGTCCAACCGTTGGTTAAGTGATATGAATCCTCTTTCCATATTTTCTATTTCATTGCAAATGGCCTTGAAAGCTTCACTTAAGTAGGCTGTATCAGCGGTCTATCTGGAAGATGTGATTCCTCTATCTCTGCTGAAATTTGGCATTCTCTGCACTCCAAATTACCATCTTGGCAAAAAGAGACTTGAAATAAGTTACTTGCTCACACCTTAGTGCTTTCGTCTATGCTGTCCATTCTCTAATCTTTAGCACAGTCCCCCTGATATCTCCTATGATCGTAGTATCCCTATTGTCCAACCGTTGGTTAAGTGATATGAATCCTCTTTCCATATTTTCTATTTCATTGCAAATGGCCTTGAAAGCTTCACTTAAGTAGGTCAGCGGCCTACTCTTTAGTCCACACAACATCGAAGTCGAAACCAAACAACACCATTGTATAGTCATCGAAGTTCCAATCTCTTGTGAGGACTTGGGCGGTGTATCTAGCGCTCTCAACAGTGACTGCCTTCCAAGGGCACGTTACCTAGAATGGGAAGTATTCGCAAATAGGTCCTTAAGGAAAATGGGAATTTCTCCCCTTCCCGCCGCGGAGCCTTACCCTTTCCCTTCAAATGTTCCTCAACTCTATGTTCCTCAGCAATCTCAGCGTCATCGACATCTTCTGCAGCTGTGTTAGCTTTCTTGAGTATTGACCATCAACTATCTTAACAGGTTCATTGGCATCAGTTGATTATTCCATTTGAGTAGTCTATTCCTCAGCTGATTTATCAGCGTCATGGGAAGGTGATGGCACCATAGGTGGTGGGCCATCAACCAATGTGAAATTTATGGGAGCAGCTTTGTCACTAGCTCTCATTCTCTATGTCAAGGCCTCCTCAGCAATTGTGTCCTCTTAAGTTTTGTCTTTAAGACTAGACTCAGCTTTGTCATCCGTATCAAAAAATTCAACGTCGACGTGTTCCTGTGACTCATGAAGGGCACTTATGTCTTCTTCTTCCACCGACTCTTCTTGAGGGGCATACACTTCTTAGGAAACTTTATGTATAGATTTTGATGATACCATGTAAAACATAGATTAGGAAGTTGGCACCCCAATTTCAACGTAATTCAACTTGTAATAGATAGGGTTCTATAAGCAGAGTTGAAGACAACTAAGTTGAAGATTACAAGACTCGATTGAAGATTGAAGAGAAGACCAAACTTAGTGTCAGCTGTGTGAAGTGAAGTGAAGACTCAGTCAAGTGATAGAAAAGTTGTCTCAGAAGTCATTCCAAAATGATTGGAATCGAATGTCAAAGAGGTATGCAATAGACATGACTCGAGAAAGCTGAAAGAGATCATTTGTCAAGACAAGTCAAGGTTTTACTGGAAATAGGCATGTGTCAGGCTGCCAACAATAAAGCTATTTTGCTGAAAGAGTGCAAACAAGCAAGCAACCAATGGGGTGTACCTGAAATTATATAGAGGCTAAGGAAATGCTGCAGAGCATTAAATCCAAGGTACGGTCTCCACCAATGCTACAAGACAAGACAAGCCAATAACCTACAAAGTGTGGTTTGAAAAATGTGTCTATCTCTTCAACGGACATACTTTCAAACGTGCACTATAAAAGGCTGATGAGTCATTTGAGAGAAGGTTACCCAATCTACAAACTTAAAAGAATATCAAACATACAAGCATTCAAGCAATAACCTGCAAGATATCTCTCAAGCTTACAAAGAAATCCTCAAGCCTAAACTCGAACGAAATTGATCCAACACACTCAGTGAAGGAAAGACAACTTCATCAGTTGAAGAGAAAAACTTGTTATCAAGAACAATGGGTCTGCTCTCCAAGGTTGAAGGAGGTGTAGTAAGGTTCCATCAAACCAGGGCTTTGAACCTGTTGGAGGGCTACATGATCAAGTCCAAAGGTTTGAAGGAAGGCTGAAGAAGCGGGACATCCGTCTTGTGAAGAAGGCGAGTCCCGGGAGTAGCAAGTCAGTGTGATCAAAGGCGACTTGGATCATTAACTACTTTGTAACCAAGTCAAGTTACTTAGTGGATTCCCCCAGGGGTTGGAGAAGACTGGACTAGAGGAATTAACCCATTCTCGAACCACTACAAATTGATTGTGTCTGTTCACTTCCAGTGCACTTTATTTCTTGCATTATTTTCATATCTGTTGATAAGTTAAATTGCTTAAGTCTACTTCTAATAACTATGCTAAAACAAGTGTTGAAAAACTTACTCAAAATTCTAAGGGGAAAGTCTTCATTTGTTAAAAACCGAGTCAAATGTATTTTTAAGTGTTAGCTAAAAATAGCTAAGTTATACTATCAACACTCAGTCGAGTCTGTTGAGTGGGTAACTTTGTTGTGTAAGCCAAGCTAGCTGTCGCTCAAGGTTTAACTCTAAAATTTTATAAAAGGACTAAAATCAAAAAGTTGGTAAAGTTTATTCAACCCCCATTCTAAACTGTACACATCACCCCTTGGGACCTACAAGTGGTATCAGAGCAGTTGGTTCATTCATTCACCTTTCTCGTTCTTAAATAGATCTCATTCTTTTTCAAAGAATCAACACTTGAGTTTTTAAAGCTTTTATTTCAAAAACAAAGTTATTATCATGAAAGCAAATATAACTCGCATTCCAATATTCACTGTTGAAGAATTGGATGATCGAAAAATATGTATGCAGGCTCATCTATCGGCCCTACATGATGAGATGTGATTCGTGATTGATGATGGGCAACTACAAAACCTAAATGTCAATACAGCTGTAAGAAGGGCTCCTCCTGCTGAAGGAGAAGATGAAGAACTTGCAGAGCCTATACATGCTATGGAGAAGAAACCACTCTGCGAGTGGACAAATGAAAATCGAAATAGATATAACTTGGACAATGTTTCCAAGGATATACTTTATAAAACTCTTGTTAAGGCCATGTTTAATAAAGTTAAATCTTATAAAATGACCAAAGAGATTTGGGAAAAACTAACCTTAATTTATGAAGGGTCTGATCAGATTAAGGAAAACAAGCTAACTAATGTTGTCCAAAAATTTGAAACTTTTAAAATGATTGCAGGTAAAAGTCTGGATCAGTTGGATGCCAGAGTCACAGAGATTACCAATGAGCACTCAGCTCTAGGGAAAGAAGAGATAAATACACTTACCCATCCGAACTATACTGATTTTTACACTTTACCCTCCAAACTTTAATCCGTGACACTTTGCCCCCTGAACTATGAAAATCGTTACACTTTACCCTATATGGACAATTTTGCCCCTAGGTTTTATCCTTTTATAACAATAGTTCAAGTTATCCTTTTAAACTCTATTTTGTGGCAATCTACTACATAATAATAAATTTATTGCATTAATCCTTAAACATGAAAATTTTACTCCATAATCAATTTGTTTTTCGGATTTTTCGAGAAATGAGAATTTTTATTTTCTGTCACTTGTTTTGTTCGTGGCGTTGTTACACCTACTTAGATCCTGTCTCTATTCGAGGTTTTAAAAGGATCATGTCGGGTTTCCACCTATAAACTCAACAGACATACTTGATCAAAATTCTTATTTCAAGTATAAATCATTATACAAATTAGGTCTATAGACTGAAAATGAACATAGTCCATTACGACCATATCAGGCCCAACATGCTTCCGTAAAATTAATAAATCCCGTAAAATTCATACCTTTTTTGACCGAAACAGCACCGGGTGAAATGGTTCGCAACACCACCAGTCGGAAAATTATTGCCCCCATATCGTTTGACAAACAGCTCCTCACTGTTCAACCTCACCCTTAGGGAAGATGATCTGCAAGTTATCCGACTCCTTCAAAGAATCGTTTCAAGATATCCTAAATTCGTTTCCTACTTCCAGGCGTACAAGTAATTCTTAAACGGGATGAATTAATAGAACATTATGAACACATGTTGAAGCGAAAAGCCTCTTTTTATTAAGAACTTATAGAAATATTTATTACATTAGTAATCTCCTTTTGGGAGGGAATCTCGGTTTAGCCTCTCATAGATGAGGCTTGCACTTGAAAATACATAAAAACTTGAAAACTAAAACACTCAAAATATTACAAATTTTCTCTCAGAATTTATTATAAGAAAACTAAGGAAAATGTTCGATGTCCCGACTTCCTTCAAATCCTGCATTTTATAGAGGTAAGTCCCAGGACTTCAAAGGCGGACTTCAAATCTTCTTGATATATATGACGTCATTGCTTACGTCATATCCCACATTATTGCCTCGCTTAGTCGGTTTTCTTTTTCTCCGCGTGACTCACCATGTGATGTTTGTCGGGGAATCTTTTAAAAATTTGGTTTACGTGGTCCCCAGGATAACGCGTTTTGTAAGTCGGGCCCTTATTCTTTCCAAACATGATCTTGTCGGTCGGGTTTGGGTGAATCCTTTCCCAAACTCGGGTTCCTTTTGTTCGGGGCATGCTTGACAGATCCGATCGACCCAACGGCCAACATGCGCCATGTTACGAATTTCGTAAGTTTCTTTGCTTGCGCCGGAATCTTGTTTTCCCAGAGAATCCTTCTTTTGGTCTCAAGAGTTCTTCCGCAAACCCCCGGTGGTTGATCCAGGTCATCGAATTCAAAAGGAAAGATCCATTCGCCGAATTTTGGAAGAACTTGAATGGATATTTGACTTTGTCCATTTCATTAGACAAACCCAAAGACCCCATGCTCGTGCGGTAGAAGCTTGTCTTGAGAGAATGCTCCTACTAACATCGGTCCTTTCTTCCTGAAGCGCTTAATATATTTTAAAGCATTTCCATCCGGTCTTCTTAGCTTGATGAAATGAAAAGCTTCATTAAAGCCTTTCTTTCTTTGGTTCGAGAATGCACCGATAAAATACAATTCCAAAATATCTCCTCTAGCCAAGTGTGGATTATTGGCCCAGTCTCGTAAATCGCTTCCCAATCCATTTCGGTAATTTTGAAATTTAAGAATCCACGGTGACACGGTATAGATTGAAGCTAAAGCTCCAAAAGTATACCATTCTGTACTTCATTTGGATGACTTCCTGGTTTCATCCAAACTGGGGATACTTGCCGAGATATCAACCATTGTTTTCTCCGGGTTAATACCTTGTCTTGTAACTAGTTTCTCCCATTGCCTCGATATACCGCATAGGAGAAATCTTAATCTCGTCGATTTGAACCTTAGATTTGCCTGTCTGTGGCCTAAGATTCAACTCTCCTCTCTTTACCCCGTCTTTGGGTTGACTTGAAGACTCGGGTTGTGACACGGAGCTTCAACATTCGTTCTGATTTGTACACCTCGTGGATGCATCACCGCAACACTTGTGATTATGGTACTTGAATCCATAACCTCCGGGTTAGAGCACCGTACTCTCTAGGCCCCTTTTGCACCGTAGGAGATGCGGCTGGAAGAGAGGCCCTTGCGATGCTAAGAACAATTGTCCTTGAGCGAACCGGCATGCTCGTATTTGACTATTTGAAAACGGATTTACGGTCACTGTTGAAGTCGCCCGGCAAAACACGCATTGAGACATAGCGTCCCAAAATCTCGTTCTAGACTCTCCAGGCTTTCCTGAGATGTCTTACTCGTTTAAGGACTTCACGAACGCGCGTCCTTCCATCTCGTGTCAAGAAATCTGCAAGAATATTTTCATGAGATTTTATAATGACAATATCATAATCATAATATTGACATTGACTTGCCATCTAAGTAATCGAGCCTTTTCTGGTTTTGATTCAATTTTATTTTTCGTAAAAGCCTTGACACTTGAATTATCAATTTGTAAAGTAAACTTCTTAGCCAAGAAAATAACGCCATTTTTTAAAAGCCTTTCATTGCAAAGAATTCTTTCTTGTTGATATGCCATCTGCTTGCTTCACTGGGTGTGAATAAACCGTGCAATATCTGCGCATGGCACTTCTTCATTTGGTGTGACCTTAGTAAGAATCTGCCCCCACCAATCATCAGCATCATCGTAAAGAACCATTCATCCTCGTCTTGGGAATCGCAAGTTTTGGAAGCTTTTTACAAACTTCTTTAAGTTGCTTAATTCCTTCTTGATGTTCATCTTCCCATTTGAATACTCGCATCTTTTTTAAGTAATGGGCTAAACACCTTCTCGTAGTATGCTAGATTGTTAATAAACATTCCAAAGAAAATTAACAACTCCCGAAAACTATGAAGCTTTTGTCTTTTAGTGTATCCGGGAAATCCTTGTATCTTTTCCACAATATGATTACGTAGAATAATTCCCGTATTCATCGATTTCAATTCCGAGGAATTCAATATGTCTTGTTGCGATTACCGCCTTCTTTTCCGAAAGCACTAATCCTTCTTTGTGACAAACATCCAAAATATTTTCAAATGTTTGAGATGCTCCTTCATGTTCTTTGATGCGATTAGAATGTCGTCGATATACGAACATGAAACTGAAATAATCTTTGAAAAGATTATCCATCTTTCTTTGATATAATTGGGGTGCGTTAGCCAATCCCATAGGCATCACGTTCCAAATATAGTGTCCCCGTGGTGTAGAGAAAGTCAAAACTTCTTACTTTCTTCCTCCATCTTAATCGGTAGAATCCGGACTTGCAATCGAACTTTTAAAATATCTTGGCACCTTTGATACGATTAACTGGATGTCCTCCTGCTTGGGATATAGTATCCGTCGAACTCCAAAATGTTATTAATCCCTTTGTAATTAATAACAAGTCTTGGTTTTCCTCTTTTGATTTCTCCATGGTTTCGACTAAGAATCCTGGATCACGTATGGAGAAACTCCTGTTGAAATTAACTTAAGGTCAAGATGTTCCTTAAGTATCTTTTGCATATCCTCACGATCTTCCCTGGTTCATAAGGATTGGTTTGAATCTTACGAACTCACACTCCTTTCCAGGTTTAACCTTTAAGGAAGCTTTAAGCTCGTTCTTATCCCACCAAGCCAAATGATCTTCATTGTAATTCCTTTGGATCTTCTTCTTGATATCCTCGAGTGATATTTGTTCCTCTATGGTTACATCACTCGGTGGATTCTCCATTAGACTCATCCATAATTCTCGCAATGGCTTCCGGAGTGACTCGTTCTTCTCCTTGTACTACGAATGAATACAAGTTATTATCCCATATCTTGATCCTTCGGGATGGAACCAAATTGTCTATAGGATAATAAAGCTTCACCAAATTTCCTTCGATCCGCCATTTTTGGATTGCGAAGTTTGGCTTCATCACCACGCTTTGCGAAAATTAATGGGCATTTTTCTCAAAATGCTTCCGCAGCCTTCTGGGACAATAATCTTATGATCACATAAGGTTGTGAAAATAAGTCTTCTCGTCTCGTTCTCTTGTGTGAACCGCTTGAATGTTTGTAGGAAATTGTTTCCCGAAAAAATATCTCGCACTGTATCATGGAAATAGATTGGTGGCGTCTTTACTTTGTACCATGGGGTATTGCCCGCTCCTCCGATCATTATTTCTCGCTTGTTTAATTCCCCATTAAGATAAGAATCCTTTTAGAGAAATCTCTTCCTCGCAATAGCCGTAAATCTTCTCAATTTCTTTAGGAAAAACATCCGCTTTTGCGGTACATATTCCTAGACTAATCAATATAGGTGGCGAAATACTCGGCCTTGTATTCGAGAATATAACATTCCAATAGAAATGTATATGGAGAATGGACTAGTGGTCATCTCGATTCTCAGTATCTTTTATTAGCCACTGTGAACTCCATTCCGTCTTGTAATCTTTCCCAAGGTTTATGCTCCTCAAGAAATTCAATTCCTAGTATTAATTGTTCCGGGATCTTTCCCGCAACTCCTGTGATAGTAAGCTCAATTTCTCCTATCTTCAGCTTCCTTGATACCTTCCAACGATTGGTTGTTGGAGATAATATAGAACATCACAAGGAAAAATGTTATCCTTTTGAGTGATGTCGAATATTACTTCAACCTCTCGCCATCCTTCGGACATTTCGGCTCTCTGTTTGTTTTAAAAACATCGGGGATGCGCTTTGAATCGCATTGGTCTCCTTTCTTCCCAACGGCATTTACTCACCATTCTCGTCTTCTTTGGAAAGATATCCTTCCTCGGCTCAACTTTGAGACTCCGACTTTTGTTGAAGACTCGTTGATCTTGAATTATCATATCAATCTCCTTAATAGTTGGAGATTCAATGATTTCTCGTAACACCACCCTGGCAAAGTCCTCAAAGATTCTTGGGACTTCAATAAATTCCTTTCTCAAGAATACTTGAATGATGGGTATTCGAGAGAGCATATGAAATCTTGTATGTGATCGAGTAAGGCTGTTTCCTTCTTTCATCAAATCGACTCTTTTGAAATCTTGATGAAGGGTTAGGACTCTCTCAAGTCTCGATCTCCCAAATTGTATGCAATTCTAGACAGACATTAAATGCCAATTTCCCCGCATACAAATTTCTCAGAACCGCTCCAAGGCATGAATCCTTGAGATGCGAGATTCGCTTGTCAAAGACAACAAGATTAAGAGGCGATTCTATTCCTTCTTTGAATGTTGCTTTAATAATTACTCTTATAGCTCCGATATGAATCCATGAGAGTGTATTTGCAACTTCTCTTTAACTTTGCTTTTGATCTCTTGTATTTCTCTAATAGGGACCAATCGCATCTCGATCGTGTTCTTGGTAAACTACATCGGAATAGCAAATTCTCCGGTTGTTATCCTGTGGATAATTTGGTGTTTTCTATTACGAAACCCAATTTTATCCAATGTTTTTTCCATAGCTCCAATTGTAAATCCATCATAGACTTGAAGCTTTGGATCTTCCTTCATGATTCTCATAAGAGTTTTATGAGAAACCGTCGTGTGAGAGAGGAATCCTGACATATCCTCCCCGATCGTCTGTCAAGAATTTCTTCTTCACTGCGATTCTCGAGTGAGTCACTTCCATCATCGAATAGATCTCTTCTTCATAGATGCTTTCATCCGAGGGAATATCCTCGAATTGATACACCCGTATTAAATCCGATAATAGACATGCTTCTTCGATTTCTCGTGTGGCCTCGAACTGTCGACTCCTCATTTTTGATTGTCCGGGAAATCCGTTGAGATATGCCCTCTTGCTCCGCATGTCCAGCAATTACAGATCTTTGAAACTTTCATTAGCTCTAGTGTGAGCACGCCCGAAAGTTCTTCTCCTGGATTTACTGCTGGTACTTGCTTGATTAGAACCTCGATGATGAGGCTCTACTCCCGCTTGGTCTTGGTCTTTGTCCCGATTTATAACTTCGGGCTTTTTGTTTTGACTTAACCTTCTAGGTCTCCATGAAGACCGCTTTTTTGTTGCTTCCTCGGCGGTATGGATGGCTTCTCTCCTTCTTCTTCTTGTGCCGCCTTGGTTGACCTCCCACAACTGTTGGGATATCATTATCCACGCAACATAGAGGAACTGTTTTGTTAATTCCTCTTAATCTCTTGTAATTCCTATGCAGAGCTGCTTGATAGCACCATTCAGATAACTTGGCCTTTAGGAAAGACATTTTTCTGGCCACAGTTTCTACTTCAGCTCCACCCTTGTATTCCCTGATAAGCATTTCTCTCCAGGGACTCGGGATCTTGGCAAAGAATAGTCAGGCAGCTTTTTTTCTTCAATCTTGGATTTCCACCGGTATTCAGTGAACAACTTGATATATTCATCAATATGACAAATATCCAGTAACTCAAGGCTATAGAGGGCTTGTTTATATTTCTTTCTTTTTTCATCCTCTAATCCCTCGAAATAACCCATGCCGATGAATTGGATTTTGAATAGTTTTGCCATACCATCAACAATTCCTTTAAGTGATTCCCCCGATGTGACCGAACTTTTCGTACTAGCGTCGGTCATATCCCGGCAAACTTCACCGATCCTTCAAGACTCATTTCAAGGAGTAAAATGAATGAATCCTTTGTAAGATCGAGGGTTCTCACAAAATTCTCATAGTCAAGCCTATTCATCAATGAGAACTTCTTTTTTAAAATCGGGATGTCCAGATTTAACATCAACCCATACGGATGTATTGGGTCGAGATGCGATCTTCCATAAGACGCCGATAAACATTCGGCCTTCCTAGGTTGTCCGTTCCCGCAAGAGGGTTTCGACCTCCGTCCCCTAAAAGTGGATCACTCCCGGTGTGAAATCCCCAACATGTGGCATCCTCTCGTCCCGAGCTCCATGATGTGAACCCGTATTTCTTCGACGTTAGGATTAATCGGTGGCGGTGGTGGAGGAATTGGTCTACCTTGTGGGTCATAGGTAACCAAAGCCGATTCTCCCTCGCTCATCTTTAAATCTACAATACCTAACCCGCCAAGGATTCTCCGCTGCCAGTCATGTAGATCTTTAAGATTCATCTTTTCAATATCCATCTTTTTTAATTTTTGATGGATTTTCCTTTGATTAGAGCAATGAGCTTTTCCTCATCCGTCATTTTTCATATGACTTTGGCTTGGTTTCCCCTTTTGGTGTAAATAGGGTAATCGTCCCAAAATCAATACGCTTCCTTCCTCCTGGATGAACATAACCTATCCTCCAGGTTCTTGATTCGTTTCTAAATATCATGAAGGAGTTCAAGAGTTTCCTTCGATATTTCACCATCATTTCTATCCGTTCGATTTGATGAACTTGTCTTGGTAGATGAATATGGCGGTTGCCATAATTCTGCACCGTCTTCGGATTTCTCTAAGATCTTCGGAGATCTTAGATTTGTCTCAAAGTATCTCGTTCCACTCTGGTACTCCATCGGAATCATTGTTCTGATGGGGAATTTTCATGAACCGCTTTCTTGAAGGTTCATCAAGTGAACATATAGGTCCGGTTAAGCATCCGAATCGCTTATAATATTCTCGCTCGCATTTTGCATTGCCTTAAGGTTTCCCGCCGCTTACTTCTTCCTTCGCTTCCTTTTCTTCATGTTGGTATTCCCAATATGAAACCTGGTCAAGTGTTCTTGTGCATACATCGTCAATGTTTGACGATATGTCCTATAAAGGGTACATCTCGGACATCGGTCCGGATCCATAATCTCGAGTAATTTCTCCTCACCAATTGTTAATTACATAAATATAATAAATTTAACTAAAAGTTCTTAATAAACCTAGGCTCTGATACCATTTTCGAGGATCGCAAGACCTTAAGGAGTAAAATTAGAAATTGCAATAAAATTTATAGTCTAGGTGGTAAAGTGCAACAACTTCAAAGTTTAGAGGGTAAACTGAAAATCAATTACCATGAAACTAGGGGTAATTTCGGAATTTTAGGCAAAGTGTAAAATTTCGCGAAGTTGAGGGGGTTAAGTGTATCGTTTTAAAGTTCGTATGGCAAAGTGTAAAAATTCGAATAGTTTGGGGGGTTAAAAGTATTTATCCCGGGAAAGAATATACACAAAAGGAAATATATATGAAGATTCTAAGGTCTCTCCCAGCTGAGTTGGAAATGAAGGTTATGTCTTTGAGATACTCCATCGACCTTACCTGAACATCCAACCATGAATTGTTCTTTGATCTAAAAGCCTATGAGTTGAAGCTGAGAAGGAAAGAACAAGAAGAGACAGTTGGACTCAAGACAGCTGCACTCATGGCTGGTAAAGCAAAGAGAGATGAATCCAAGGAGGCCATAGACCAAGAGGAGATTGCCCTAATGGTGAAAAGATTCAACAATTTCTTTAATAAGAACTACAAGAGAAACAAGGGTGAATCATCCAGAAGACACTTAGCACCCTCAAAAATAAGGGAGGATGGACCACCTAAAAGAGCTGATCATCAAAGAACTGAGTATCAGAGAGCTGATCATCAGAGAAATGAAAGAGCTGAGATAGTTGAGAACCTGTGTTGGAATTGCAGATAACCAGGACACTTTGCTGTTGTCTGTCCTTATCCACCAATAAACAAGTACAGAAATGAAGAATAAAGAAAAGTCTTCAGAGAAAGACAAGAAAAGAAGAAAGCCATGTTGGCTGTGGAGACTGCTGACACAACCAAGTGTAAAGAAACAACAAAGTCTGATAGCAGCGAAGGTGAATACTCCAGTGACACAGAGAAAGAGGCTTTGATATGCCTCATGGCCAAAGAACAAGACTCCAAAGAACTGGAAGATGAGGTACACTCTGACTCATCTCATTCTGATTCTAGTGATAGTGATAGTGACACAAACACTTCATCACCCACTGATCTTTATGATTCTATTGGCAAAATGATGAAAGATTTTGAGCACATAAAAACCTCACACACATTTTTAAATGGGGAAAACAGCCAGCTTAAATGTCAAAACTCATAGATGACTAAGAAGCAGAGTACTCTAAGTCATATAGCTGATGAGAACACAAATCTGAAGGCGGAAATAACTAAGATCCAAGCAGACATAGCTGCGACAAAAAAGAGGGAAAATATTTTGAAAAATATGATTGCATCAATTACTAAGACATCTAAATCATTGGATGAACAAGACAAGCATTGATTTAATTCCTTTGTGCATGCTCAAGATCCAACAAAGGTGATTATGGAGAAAGGATCCCGAAGAAATGAGGCAGTCAAAAAATCAAAGCACCATATGTTGCACCTACACCTACTCAAAAACACAATCACAACCATGTTGGCCTTGATATAAAGGAAAAGGCAAAACGCCAGAAGAGTATGCTGACAGGACATCTGAAACTAAATTCAATAAAATCCATCAAAAGACTCCAAACATGAAATACTCTGTAAAATCCAAATAGAGCTACCAAAAGCCGCAGAGTTTTCAAAGAAAGAAGATCATATGATGGGAATGGTATAAACTATCCCAGCAAGGTGATTGGAATAATCGAATGAGATATCAACCAAGACCAATGGGATACAAGCCTAAGTTCCAAAGACCTCAGACTCAACATAGGTCATTCCCAAGGCAAAAGAGCTATAATCAAAAAACTTATGCACCCGAGCACAAAGCCCATTTTGCACAAAAGTTCCACTATTACCCCAAGAAAGCAAATGCTCAAACACACACATGCATACAGACAAAAGAGACAGTTGTATGAGCCTACAACCCCAAAGCAATTTGAAAATGTTCACTGTGATTATGGAGCTGATAGGTGGAAACCTCTTAGAGTCAGATCATTTGGCTATAGGTTGGTTGGATCACCTTATAGTGCTAACCCCTCAGAACCCAGGCAAGTATGTGTACCTAAAAACTAATTTCCTTCATTGCAGGTTCAAGGAACAACTGAGTGCCAAGGAACAACCGAGCGCCAAGATGTAGCATATGTTGAAGGCCTCAACTTCAATCATCTAAGCATCAGCCAACTCTGTGACATGGGCTATAATGTGGGATTCATAGTGGATTGGTCAACTACTACACCACGCACATGTCTGCTAGCAAAGAGTACAACCAAATCAAGGTTGTTGTGGCGCAAGGAGCTATGTCAGCTGAATTTCAAGACAACCAACAAGCTTTCAAGGAGTCATCTTGTGGAAGGATTTCCCGACTTAGTATACAAGAAAGAAAGCATTGTGATGCATGCCAGATGGAAAGGCAGATTAGGTCTTCTTTCAAGGAAAATCCAAGTCCTTCTTCAACCAGGATATTGCACTTGTTGCATATGGATTTGTTTGGTCCTGTTGAACCAACTAGCATCAGTGGAAAGAAATACACCTTAGTGGTGGTGGATGATTATTTAAGATACACATGGACAATCTTTTTGTAAAAAAAGAAGAAAACCTTGCAGAAGCTCCCTCAGCTGATGAGAAGACATCAAGATTAGAAGAGTCAAACTATTATAAAAATTAGATCTAACAGAGGAACTGAGTTTGTCAATGGGATTATAACTCATTATTGCATTGAAAATGGTATTGCTCTTGAGTTATCAGCTGCAAGAACTCCACAAATGAGAATGGATTGGGCGAAAGAAAAACAAAACTCAAAAAGGAAGTCGCGAGGACCATGTTAGTCAAGTCGGTTTGCCTAAGAGATTTTGGGTCAAGCCATTAATACCGCTTGCTACACTCGAGAATAAGTGTATGATAAACAGCGGTTGTCCGTAACCCCTTATGAAATTTGGACAGGGAAGAAGCCAAATGTGGGATATTTTCACATCTTTAGATGTAAGTGCTTCATTCACAACAATGGCAAGGACAACTTAAATGTTTTTGATGCTAAAGCTGATGAAGGTATCTTTTTGGGATACTCAGCTAAGAGTAAAGCTTACAGAGTGCTGAGCAAGAGGACCATTGTCATAGAAGAGTCTATCCATGTAGTTTTTGATGAACCTAATGTCAATGGAGAAGACATAGATGAGTTAGATGACAAGTGGAAACATCCAACTATTCAGAAAAGTCCTTATGTTGAGGCAGATATAAGAGGACTCAATCTGATGAAGATGAGATAGCTGAATCTCAGAGATAGCTGGAAGGTCTGCAGCCTGAATGATGATGATGAAGCTGTTCAAGACAACTTAGTTGCGATACGACTAAACACAACAATCTTACTCCAACCAGATGTGAGATGGCTGAGAGACCATCCACCTGAATTAATCATTTGAGATGTTAGAGATGGAGTAAGAACCAGATCCAAGACTCAACATGAAGCTATGTCCACTTGTTTCATTCCCAGATAGAGCATAAAGATGTGTCACAAGCATTGGATGACACTCATTGGATTCTAGCTATGCAGGAAGAGCTGAATCAGTTTGAAAGAAACAAAGTTTGGAATTAGTTCAATAACCTACCCACCAAAATTTTATTGGTACTAAATGGGTATTTAGAAACTAGATGAATGAAGAGGGATCTGTAGTAAGAAACAAATCAAGATTGGTAGCTAAAGGGTATTGCCAACAGAAAGGTATAGGTTTTGATGAAACCATTGCACCTATTGCTAGATTGGAAGTAATTGGGATGTTTCTTGCTTATGCTTCTCACAAGAACTTCACTGTTTATCAAATGGATGTGAAGAGTGCATTTTTTAATGGACTTTTGGAAGAAGAAGTCTATGTGGAATAACCTCCAGGTTTTGAGCAGAAAACTATTGGAGATAAAGTCTACAAGCTCAAGACGACATTGTATGGATTGAAACAAGCACCAAGAGCCTGGTGTGATACATTGTCTCACTTTCTTATTGACAGATTCCCCAAAGTCAAGATTGATAGAACACTCTTCAGGATTTAAGATGGGGAGAGTATGTTGCTTGTTCAAATTTATGTGGATGACATTATCTTTGGATCCACAAACAAAGAGCTGTGTAATAAATTTTCGAAACTCATGCAAGGAAAATTTGAAATCAGTATGATGGGAGAGCTGACTTTTTTCCTAGGTCGTCAAGTTAAGCAAATAAAGGATGGAATATTCATAAGGCAAACAAAATATACCTGAGATTTAATGATGAAATTTGGTATAGAAGAGAAGTCATTAGTGAAGATTCCCATGAATACATCAGTCAAGATGGATATAGATGCAGATGGCAAAGCTGTTGATCAAACCAGATATAGAGCCCTCATTGGATCTTTGCTCTATTTAACATCAAGTAGGCCAGACAGCACCTTTGCTGTAGGTGTATGTGCTAGATTTCAATCTGCACTAAAACAGAGTCACATAACTGAAGCCAAGAGAATCCTAAGGTATTTGAAGGGATGCCAAGAAGTTGGCCTATGGTATCCAAAGGATGGAGGATTCAAGCTAGTTGGCTACTCAGACTCAGACTATGTTGGATGTAGTGTAGACATGAAAGGTGCATCAGGTACTTGTCAAATGCTTAGAAATAGATTGGCTTCTTGGTTCAACAAGAAACAAAATTCAATAGCTACATCCATAGCTGAAACAGAGTACATAGCTGCAGTCAGCTGTTGTTCGCCAAATATTTATTTCGGATCTCTATACTGCAACTATACAATGTAGTTTATAGGAAAATGGCAAGCAAGGTCGTAGTCCTCAGGGATTGACTACGAAACACGTAGGCTATAATAACATCGGATTCCAATTTTATTGAAACAACCGAATCTCAAGAGTTTTTATAAAAATCGAAAATAAAGAAAATTAAAAGAAATAAATTTTTGAACCCCACAAGTATATTCCACAAATACAGAAGCAACTATAGGCACATAATCTCAACGTGTTTCTTCAATATTAAAACAAATTAATGTTTAACAAAACCAATTCATGCGTTTCTATGGGTTCAATTCCTAAACTAGTTTATTCCAACTCCCGGGTGGCACAAAAATAGAAGATTAATAATAATTGAGGTCTCCCGATGCATCACAACTATTATTAACATCCAACAGATCTTTGAATTGAAATACTTCCCACAAACAGAAGTAGTCTCCCAATACATTACCCTGTTTATGTCTGAATACGATTTTCTTCTTGCTAGAACTCACCTCCCGGATTATGGACTAGCAAGTATAACATGAAAATTAGTGATCAGATAATCGACAATTAAGAATAAGCACTCGAATTCATAAAATAGAACACATGAATCAATTAAGAAAATAATTAATCAAGATTTAACATGATTCCACAATTTTGATTATACCCTAGGATCCAAAATATTAGCCAAACATTGATAACAAATTTATAGACAAACTTGAAATCAACATTGTGACATCGTTTAAGTGCAGACAAGAGATCTAAATTAAGAAAGATAACCCATTCTTGTCAGGATGGATCTTCCTTCCAAGCCTTTGAAGCTCTTGTGCTTCTGTAGATGCGAAAGGCCTTGTGGTGTTATTCGTAACCTAGCCCTCTTCTCTCAGAAGAACTTTGAACTTGTGTTCCTTTGTATTTTGGTATATTGTATGTTGTATGAATGTTCTACGATGATGAAAACTCGTTCAGGCCTTGGTCCCCTTTATATAGGTGCTTTGAGAGATCACTGGTAGAGTTCTGATGGGATTAGGACTCAAAATCAGCCACAGACACATCGCACCGGTCGTGTAGTTTCACACGGCCACCCCACACGGTCGTGTGGGTTTGCACGGCTAGACCGTGCGACTTGGTTTTGTCTCTGAAAATCGCGGAAGCACTTCACACGGTTGTATGACTTGTAAAACGTGTGAATGTGCTCCTGGGGTCTTCATGAAAGTTGTAATCCTTTCTTTTATCTTTCCATATCCACTTGAATAAGCTCCATATCAAGTTTATAGAGAGTGTTATGGACAAATTACTAAACCCTGCCAGTGTTGAGAATTGTTGGCGCATTTGGACGTTTTTGAAAAAAATCCCTTTTTGTTCGACCGTCCATGCTTCTTTGCTTCACGTCTTTGCTTGTACATTGTATTTGACATATACTTTAGAATGTGCTATTACCTTTTTCCAGTTTAGCTCCATTTTCTGTAAAATATATAAGAATACACAGTATCACGCCCAATAAAGGAAACCAAGTAAAATACACTAAATATGCGTGCAAATGCATCAATTATATATCAAAATAAGCCCTTAAATGCACGTATATTACACGTATCAAAATCCCCCAAACTTAAACCATTGATCGTATTCGAGCGAATTAAGAAAAGTGTCTCAAGGGGTACAATGAGCACACAAGAACACTATAAACATTCACTCTCCTTTGACTACATATCTAAGTAAACCATGCAACTCATTATCATGAAGTTATCAATTACAAGTTCCGCATAATTAATACTCTCTCGGGTACTTGACATCGCGACTCACAAGTAGTGTATCACTCAACTCTCAAAGTGCATGGTAAGTGTTTACTCTCAACTCAATTCATTGAATGTAGAACTACCATAGACTTGCATATCGTCTAACATCTCTACCACTTTTGTGTGCACAATTTAAGAATCAAAAATGACTTTTCATTCGGTTGTAATGTAGGCACTTTGGTAAGGGTATGGAAAATTTGGATTAAGTGACTTGACTTGAGCAAATAGAATTTAAGCACACAAACTTGCAACCCATCAACCCAATTTTATCATAAAACTCATTCTTTCAAGATATTTTCCTTTTTCAACTCAACTCCACCCTTTTTCTCATTTTTTCATTCTTAGACCTTTTGTCTTTGTTTTTTTTCCTTTTTCATTCTTAGGCCTTTTTTTGCCTTTTTCTTTTATTTTTCTTTAGCCTCAAGCTCTCAATTTCTCAAAATTTTCATTTTTTTTTTTGCTTTTCTTTCTTTTGCTCAATGTTTCTCTTTCTTTTAAGAGATATTTTTTTCTTTCTTTTACCTGTACCGCTCATCTCTCTTCTTTTTCACAATTTCACCACATCTCCCTAAATTATTCATCTTCTATAAGGTCATTTTATTTACGGATAAAAATCATTTTTTTCAATTTTAAAGATCAAAATGTGGCTAACAATAAAAAGTTAAGGCTTAAAGTGGCTAACTAGGGAATCATGAGTTCATAGGAAGGCTTTTTAGGCTAAGTAGGCTAAACAAAGATGGCCTTAAATCATTTCAAAAATTGCACACACACATGACTTCAATGAAGATACCAGAGCAAGATCTAGAATTCTAACATTCATGAATGACACACTCAAGAAAAAAAAAAGACAGCATAATAAGAAAGTAGTTAAAGGCGCAAAAGCTCACATGCTTATTTTTCGCAACATACTCAAATACCCAATTTTCTTTATCAATGCCAAACAAGTAAAATACATATCCACTACTATTCATTAAATTATGTATAAAAACATGTCATCTTATAAAATCAAATGCTCATATTAAAATCATATGTAAGCTTTGTACTTTATCGAAATTTGTTCCTAACACACACAAAAGCAATTAAATGTGCTAAAGCAATAAACATGCTAAAATAAAAACAACAAAAATCGAAAATATTTAAAAAAAATTATGCAAATTTTATGCTCTACATGGAACCCTAAATGAAATGCGAATATGCAACAGTACTAATTTACGCATTCTTGACTATTCCCCCAAACTTAAAATAAGCTTCATCCTGAACATATGAGGAAATTATCAAAAGAAATATGAATGCGTAAAAAGTACTTACCTGGATCATTCACACGGACCGACCATGTAGCCCTGGGGCGATCTCTTTTCTCTCTGTCTCCAGCCACACGGCCGTGTGCAGCTCACACGGCCTGCCCGTGTGGCTGGTCTCTGTGGGTCGCATAGCCCGTGTGGAATTTCACACGATCGTGTGAAGTCATTTTCGACTTTTTTTTTAAACTCGGAGTTTGTCGCGATGCCTCTTGGGTTGCCTCCCACAAAGCGCTAAGTTTTACGTCTTCACCAGGACTTCAAATTTCTAACATCATGTCGTTGAACCGTGTCGGTTGAAATCCTTGAATCCTCATATTTTGTACCATCCACAGACGAATGGCGTTACACTGTTTTCTCGCTTGGGAATTTTCCCTTTTCATGTTGCTCCCACTGCAGTAGCGATTTTGGGCTACTTGTATCTCCAAAGATTTTGGGCTAAAATGATGTTAGAAACAAAGCAATAAAAAAATATTATTTACGAATAAAAGGAAAAATTGAAAATAATAAAAAATAAAAAAAGAACAAAAATAAAAAAATATAAAATAAAAAAATAAAAAAACTTTTTACTAAAGAAAATCGAAAAAAAACATTTACAAAAAATCAAAAACAAAAAGATTATTTTTTACAAATTTTTTGCTTCAATTAAGATTGCACCACTTATTACTATATCTAAGTTGAATCATTCAATCCCCGACAACTACGCCAAAAACTCCAAAAACTTATTTTGGATCTCTATACTGCAAGTATGCAGTTGTAGTTTATCGACTAATGGCAAGCAATGTCGTATTCCTCAGGGATTGACTACGAAATACTTAGGCTATAATAACATCACATTCCAATTTTATTGAAGCAACCGAATCTCAAGAGTTTTTATAAAAATCGAAAATAAAGAAAATAAAAGAAATAAATTTTCGAACCCCACAAATATATTCAACAAATACAGAAGCAACTCTAGGCACATAATCTCAACATGTTACTTCAATATTAAAACAAATTAATGTTTCACAAAACCAATTCATGTGTTTCTATGGGTTCAATTCCTAAACTAGTTTATTCCCCTTCCCGGATGGCGCATAAACAGTAGATTAATGATAATTGAGGTCACCCGATGCATCACAACTATTATTAACTCCCAACAGATCTTTGAATTGAAATACTCCCCACAAACAGAAGTAGTCTCCCAATACATTACCCTGTTTATGTATGAATTTGATTTTCGTCTTGCTTGAACTCACCTCCCGGATTATGGACTACCAAGTATAACATGCAAATTATTGATCAGATAATCGACAATTAAGAATAAGCACTCGAATTTATAAAATAGAACACATGAATGAATTAAGAAAACAATTAATCGAGATTTAACATGATTCCACAGTTTTGATTATACCCTAGGATTCGAACGATTATCCAAACATTGATAACAAATTCATAGACAAACTTGAATTTTACATGATTCCACAATTTTGGTTATACCCTAGGATCCGAACGATTATCCAAACATTGATAACAAATTTATAGAAAAACTTGAAATCAATATTGTGACATCGTTTAAGTACATACAAGAGATCTAAACTAAGAAAGAAAACCCCTTCTTGTCAGGATGGATCTTCCTTCCAAACCTTCAAAGCTCCTGTGCTTCCGTAGATGCGAAAGGCCTCGTGGTATTATTCGTAACCTAGTCCTCTTGTCTCAGGCGACCTTTGATCTTGTGTTCCTGTGTATTTTGGTATGTTGTATGTTGTATGAATGTTCTAAGATGATGAAAATTTGTTCAGGCATTGGTCCCCTTTATATAGGTGCTTAGGACTCAAAATCAGCCACATACACATCGCACCGCCGTGTTGTTTCACACGGCCGCCCACATGGTTGTGTGGGTCTACACGACTGCACCGTGCGATCCGGGTTTTGTTTCTAATAATCGCGGAAGCACTTCACATGGTCGTGTGACTTGTAAAACTTGTGATTGTGCTCCTGAGGTCTTCATGAAAGTTGTAGCGAGTTCTCTTAGCTTTCCATAGCCACTTGAATAAGCTCCATATCAATTGTGTAGAGAGAGTTATAGCCAAATTACTAAACCCTGCCAGTGCTTTGAATTGTTGGCGCATTTAGACGTTTTTTAAAGAAATTCCTTTTTGTTCGACCGTCCATGCTTCTTTCCTTCACGTCTTTGCTCGTACCTTGTGTGGAATTTCACACGATCGTGTGAAGTCATTTTCGACTTTTTTTTAAACACGGAGTTTGTGGCGACGCCTCTTGGGTTGCCTCCCACAAAGCGCTAAGTTTTACGTCTTCAGCCAGACTTCAGATTTCTAACATCATGTCGTTGAACCGTGTCGGTTGAAATCCTTGAGCCCTCATATTTTGTACCATCCATCAGACGAATGGCGTTTCACTGTTTTTTCAGATTAAGTTCAATATCGCTTGGGAATTTGCCCTTTTGATGCTGCTCCCGCTACAGTAGCGATTTTTGGCTATTTGTGTCTCCAAAGATTTCAGTCTCGCATTCAACAAAAACGATGTTAAAAACAAAGCAATCAAATAATTATTTACGAATAAAAGAAAAAAATCGAAAATAATAATAAATAAAAAATTACAAAAATAAAAAAAATAAAAAAAATTACAAAAAAAATCGAAAAAAATAAAATAAATTAAATAAATAAATTTTTACAAAAGAAAATCGGAAAAAAAGCATTTACAAAAAATTGAAAACTAAAAGATTTTTTTTTACAAAGATTTTGCTTCAATTAAGATTGAATTGCTTATTACTATGTCTAAGTTGAATCTTTCAATCTCCAAGAATCGCGCTAAAAACGTGTTCGCCAAAAATTTGTTTTGGATCTCTATACTACAAGTGTACAAAGTGTAGTTTATAGGATAATGACATGCAAGGTCGTATTCCTCGTGGATTGACTACAAAACACTTAGGCTATAATAACATCGCATTCTAATTTTATTGAAGCAATCGAATCTCAAGAGTTTTTATAAAAATCGAAAATAAGAAAATAAAAAGAAATAAATTTTCGATCCCCACAAGTATATTCAACAAATACAGAAGCAACCCTAAGCACATAATCTAACAAGTTTCTTCAATATTAAATCCAAATAATGTCTCACAAAACCAATTCATGCAATAGTTTATTCCCCCTCCCGGGTGGTGTATAAATAGTAGATTAATAATAACTGAAGTCTCCAGATGCATCACAAATATTTTTAACTCCCAACAAATACTCTCCACAAATAGAAGTAGTCTCCCAATACATTACTCTGTTTATGTCTGAATTCAATTTTCGTCTTGCTAGAACTCACCTCCCGGATTATGGACTAACAAGTATGACATGCAAATTATTGATCAGATAATCAACATAAGAATAAGCACTCGAATTCATAAAATAGAACACATGAATTAATTAAGAAAATAATTAATCAATATTTTAACATAATCCCATAGTTTTGATTATGCCCTAGGATCCGAAAGATTAGCCAAACATTGATAACAAATTCATAGACAAACTTGAAATCAACATTGTGACATAGTTTAAGTACAATCAAGAGATCTAAACTAGGGAAAAACCCCTTCTTGTCAGGATGGGTCTTTTTTCCAAGTCTTCGAAGCTCTTGTGCTTCCGTAAATGCGAAAGGCCTTATGGTGTTCTTCGTAACCTAGCCCTCTTCTCTCAGAAGACCTTTGATCCAGTGTTCCTGTGTATTTTGGTGTGTTGTATGTTGTATGAATGTTGTAAGATGATGAAAATTTGTTCAGGCCTTGGTCCCCTTTATATAGGTGCTTTGAGAGATCACTGTTAGAGTTCTGGCGGAATTAGAACTCAAAATCAGCTGCAGACACATCGTACCAGCTATGTGGTATCACACAGCCAACCCACACGGTCGTGTGGGTCTACACGGCCAGACCGTGCGACTTGGTTTTGTCTTTGAAAATCGCCAAAGCACTTCACACGATCGTGTGACTTGTAAAAAGTGCAAATGTGCTCCTGGGGTCATCATAAAAGTTGTAGCCCTTTCGCTTATCTTTCCATAGCCACTTGAATAAGCTCCATATCAATTTTGTATAGAAAGTTATGGCCAAATGACTATACCCTGCCAGTGCTAAGAATTGTTGCGCATTTGGACATTTTTTAAAGAAATTCCTTTTTGTTTGACTGTACATGCTTCTTTCCTTTACGTCTTTGCTCGTACCTTGTCTTTTGACATATACTTTAGAATTTGATATCACATTTTGTCCAATTTAGCTCCATTTTCTGTAAAATATACAAGAGTACACAGTATCACGCCCAACAAAGGAAAGCGAGCAAATGCATCAATTATATATCAAAATAGCCCTTAATGCACATATATTTTACATGTATTAGTTGTTGTGCTCAAGTGTTATGGATGAGACAACAATTGAGAGACTATGATATAGAAGAAAAAGAGATTCCAATTATGTATGATAACACAAGTGCTATTGTAATTACTCAAAACCCAGTATTGCATTCAAGAACCAAGCACATTGATGTCATATATCATTTTATACGAGATCATGTTGAAAAGAAAGACATCACAATGGAATACATATCAACTGATAAGCAGTTAGCTGATATATTCACTAAGCCATTATATGAATCATGATTTGAAGAGCTTAAAAATGAACTTGGATTGATTGAGCTGAGTTAGGAGGCCCAGAAGACTCAATAAGCAGAGTCAAAGAAGAGAGTATTGGAAATCAGCAAAGTTTCATTTTTCAGCAAAATAAAATAGTCAAGACGGCTAGTCAATTGTATCGAGTTAGTTGGACAACTAAGTGCTATTATGTGAAGAGAGAAGCAGAGTTAAGTCACTTGTAGAAGATAGCTGAGTTATTTAAGAGCTAAGTGACAAAACACAGTCGTTTTCATGAGTGGGAATGTTTTGGGCTTGACGTCAGCAATAATAATGATTTCAGTAAAAAGCTTGTACCAGTTTTACCCATGATTGGATATAAATGATGTTGCATTTAATGCAGGGAAATAAATGCTTTTTCAAGAAACGATCTCAACCGTTGATCATTTTTGAACATTTTGAATTCTAAAAACCATCCCCTCACATCATATATATATAGAGAGAAATTCATTTTCTTCTCTCCTCACAAAGCATTCGTTTATCTTAAGCAAAATAAGAAGTTTTCTCTGTAAACCAAGCAAAACCCTAGTTTCTTCATCCATTAAAGTTTCAAGTTCAAGACTTAGAAATGGCTCCTACCTTTGACTATGTGAAGATGGCTGAGAAAATCCACTCTAGAGAAACGATGGATTTTGAAGGACTGGTCAAGCAAGGGATTGACAAGGCTCTAGCCAAAAAGATAGCTGATAACTTAAGAAATCCGGTCTGAAGGAGTTTCTCTCTATGGAGTTTTGGCACACCTACTTGAAGGAGATGGCAATGCTTTACGTGAATGCTGAGGTTCACGACAGCGAGATACGATCGTTGGTTCACAGGACTGAAATAAAGATAACTATTGCAGACTTAGCTGCTAACTGTCATCTGCCTTCATATGGGTTGAAGGAGATTACAGAGAAGGACATAAATCTAGTTGCTGTATGGAAGGATATTTTGAAGCCAGAGTCAGCTGCAAAGCCAATCTACATTCCTAAGAAGTCATTGATAAAGGAGGACTACCACAAGCTAATGGACGTGGTAGCCAAGAGTGTGGAAATGAAGTTTGGCAGTTTCAATTAGCTGTCAATGACTAAGCTGACAGTGATGGCTGATATAATGGAAGAGAAGAAGGTGAACTGGGTGGAGTTCATCCTTGCCAAATTATGCCATAGTGTGATGAATAAGAGCATTAATAATGCTAGACTGTTTGAGAGTTTGCTGGGATATGGCCTGGTGATAGGCCACTTGATGGAGGTGAAGGGCATTCCTCTCAGGAATGGGAAAGCCTTCCTCGTGAACAAGAGGATGTTTATGGAAAATCTCTTATCTGCCCAAAGACAAGCACATGCAAGAAAGGCTGGTACTAGTGAAGGGGAATCAGTTGACCCTATCCCGGAGGAGATAGCTGTAACTGCTAAGGCTTCATCTCCTAAGCCTGTGCAGAAAAAGAAGAAGGCCCCTGCAACAAAGTCGGCACTCCGCTCCCGCACTCACAGAAGACAAGCACATGTCCCAAATGAGACGAGAGGAATCCCCCCGCACCTTCTTCTTGCTTGTGCCAAGGAAGCCACCAAGAAGAAGCTTATGTTGCGAAATTTATTGTTTAGATTTTGATGAATGCCATGTAAAACTTAGACTAGAAAGTTGGCACCCCGTTTTCCTTGTAATTTGTATTGTAATAGATAGGGTTGTACGAGCTGAGTCAAGTTAGCTATACCTGGATATACAAGAAGTCAACTGAAGGCTAGGATGAAGACTCCGCTGTGAAGCAGCTGAGTGTGGCAAGGAAGAAATGTCAAGGACTCGACTGAAGGAGTATCAGCTGAGATACAACTGTGTGAAGAGTCAGTCAAGTCATCTCAAGAAGTCAAGTTTCAAGTTGAAGTGACAGATGAGTCTTTCAATCATTGGAGCAGACTCAAGTCACCTGGGACAAAGGCAGCTGCAAAGAGGAGTTAACTGAAAAGAATCCGTTGCACATAAGACATGAATATTACTTAATCAAGTAATACTTCAATGCTGCCATGTCTTAAAGTGCTCAGTCCCAGAAGCGTGCAAAAGGAATAAACCAATGGGAAGCACTGCACCTCGTGTCAGATTCTGAAAAGTTGAACATTCATTTAATACGAGGAAATGTCAACATCAAGGACTGCAACAAGACAAGCCAACGAACACAAGTGATTTTCAAAAAATCAGTCTATCTCTTCAATGGGCAGATTTTTGAAAGTTCACTATAAAAGGCTGAGGAATCTCATTGAGAGGTTACCTGAACCACGAACAATCAAGAAATTATTCAAACTGTAACCTGCAATATATTCTCAAGTTATTCAAGCAAATCCTCAAGCCTAAATATTGAAGGAAATCGATCCAACACTAAGCTGTGAAGGAAAGAGAACTTCAAACTGTTGAAGAGGAAACTTTTGAAAAATCAAAAGGGGTCTACATTCCAAGGAGGATTGTAGAAAGGTTCAAGGTCGAACCAGTCTCAAGTTATTAGAGGTCTTCGTGATCATATCCAAGAAGCTTGAGCAAGTAAGCTGAAGTAACAAGGCAGCCCCGTGAAGAAGGCGAGTGGACGAGAAGCCGCCAGTGTGACCAAGGCATCTCCAGATCGAGTCCCAAAGGAGCAAGTCACCGTGTGATCAAGACTTGCATCCGGATCGATAGCCACTTTGTACTCGATCAATACTTAGTGGATTCCTCCAGGAGTTGGAGAAGAGAGGAGTAGAAGAATTACCCCATCTTCGAACCTCTATAAAAATTATTGTCATTTACATTTTAGCATTTTATTTCTGCATATCATTTTATATCTGCTGATAATTTGCTATCCAACTGATAATTAACAAAGTGCTAAAATCAAGTGTTTAAAACAAAGTTAAACCAAATACAAGTGTGTTAAGTCTTCCAATAAAATCTTATCACGCCAAGTTAAGGTTTAGACAAAAACAATGAGTTATTCTATCAACAGCTCAATCGAGTCCGTTGAGTGGCTAACTCACGATTAACTAACCTAGCTGTCCCCAAGGACTTAGCTGTGTATTCAACTCTGTAATATTTTTAAAAGGACTAAAATCGAAAAGTTGGTAAGGTTTATTCAACCCCCCCTCTTCTAAACCTTACTCACACCCCTTGGGACCTACAAGTGGTATTAGAGTGGTTGGTTCATTGAGCCTTCCGCACTGGTTACTGAACTAGATCTCCAATCTTTCAAAGAAATTTTTAACACTTGCTCTTTCAAAAGCTATTTCTTTTCAGCAAAGTTATTATCATGGAAGCAAATTTGACACGCATTCCTATGTTCACTATTGAGGAATTTGATGATTGAAAATTCGTTCGCAGGGCTCATCTATCTGCTTTACATGATGAAATGTGGATAGTGATAGAGGATGGGCCATGCAAATACTGAAACCGAACACGCTTATTGTCTGCGAGACACAACAAGGAGAGGAAAACTAGCTGCTGAAGCAAGACCAACCCTGGTTGAGAAACCAAGGACTGAATGGACAAACGAGGACAGAAGAAGATACAACTTGGACAATGTGGCCAAGGACATACTTTACAAAACCTTGGACAAAGAAATGTTCAACAAAGTCAAATCTTGTCAAACTGCAAAACAAATCTGGGATAAATTAACTTTAATTTGTGAAGGATCTGAGCAAATTAAAGAAAACAAATTGTCCGTTGATGTACAAAAATTTGAAAATTTTAAAATGCTTGCAGGTGAAACCTTAGATCAGTTGGATTCTCGATTCACTGAAATCACAAATGAATTATCAGCACTTGGGAAAGAATATACACAGAAGGAGATGTGTATGAATATTCTAAGAAGCCTCCCAGCTGAATGGGAAATGAAGGTCATGGCCCTGAGACATTCAATGAACCTCACAACAACATCCAATCATAAGCTATTCTCAGACCTCAAAGCCTACGTGTTTGAGCTGAGAAGAAAAGATCAAGAGGAGACAGCTTGTACCCAAAACAACCGCACTTATAGTCATGGATGGAAAAGAGCCGAGGCCAAAGAAATCATTGACCAGAGGAGATCGCCCGATGGTTAAAAGATTCAACAGTTCTTCAACAAAAACTACAAGAGAAACAAAGGTGAATCGTCCGTAAGACATTCAACTCCCTCCAAGTCAAGGAAGATAGGCCACCCAAGAGAGCCGAGCATCAAAGGTTGAATATCGTAGAGCCGATAACCCAAGAACGAAAAGAGCTGATCAAAGAGCCGAAAACTCCGTGTTGAACTCAGACAACCAGGATACTTTGCTATTGATCGTCCATACCCGTAGTCAATAAATACAGAATGAAGAAGAAAAAGAGTCTTCAGAGAAAGAAGATACGAAAAGCAAAAGGCCATGTTGGCTGCAGAGACTGCTGAGACGACTAAGTCAAAAGAAGCAGCAGACTCAGAGAGTAGTGAAGCTGACTACTCAAGTGATTCTGAAGAAAAAGCAATGATCTGTCTAATGGCTAAAGAACAATATCAACCTGACCAAGAAGATGAGGTACACTCTAACTCATATCACTCAGATTCTAGTGATAGTGATTGTGACACACACACTTCATCACCCACTGATCTTTATGATTCATTAGGCAAAATGATGAAAGACTTTGAGCACCTTAAGTCCCCACACACACTATTAAATGAGGAAAACAACCAGCTCAAAAGCCAAAACTCACAGCTGACAAAGGAGCTGAGTACTCTAAGTCACATAGCTGATGAAAACAAAGAGCTGAAGGCTGAGAATGCTAAACTAATAGCAGAGATAGCTGCTATAGAAAAGAGGGAAAATGATCTCAAAAATGTGATTGCATCTTTCACAAAGGCATCTAAATCATTGGATTACCTTATTTTGAGCCAAAAAGAGTGTGGAGATAAAACTGGCATAGGATTCAACTCCTTTGTGCACAGTCAAACTCCCAGAGTGATCTTGGAAAAAGGATCTTCAAGTAATGAAGCATCTCCAAAACCCAAGACACCAAATGTTGCACCCATATTCACTCCAAAGCACAATCACAAACAAACTGGCCTTGGATATAGAGGAACAGGAAAACAACCAGTTGAGTATGCTAAGGGGACATCTGAGAAGAAATCCAGCAGAGTTCCTCAGCAAACTCCAAACAGAAAGTACTCTGTAAAGAACAAACAGAGCTACCAAAAACCCTAGAAGTTTTATCAAAGAAACACATATGATGGGAATGGTAGAAATTACCCAAGCCAAGTGATTGGAATAATGTGAAATATCAAAAAGACCTATGGAATATAAGCCAAATGGCAAAGGCCTAGAACTCAAAGAAAGGTCATTCCAAAGGCAAAAGAGCTATCATCAGCACTCATATGCACCCAAGCACTACACTCAGAAATATCACAAGTACCCCAAGAAAGGCAATTGCTAAAACACACACACAAGCGTACATACAAAAGAGACAACTGTATGAACCTAAAGCTCCCAAGCAATTTGCCAAAGTGAATTATGATTATGGCATAGATAGATGGCAACCTCTTAGAGTCAAGTCATTTGGCTATAGGTTGGTTGGATTATCTTACAGCACTAACCCCTCGGGACCTAGACAAGCATGGGTACCTAAAAACTAATTTCTTTAATTACAGGTTCAAGGAATAGCTGAGTACCAAGGAACCTGGTACATGGATAGTGGCTGTTCCAGACACATGACAGCAAACAAGAAAAATCTGTCAAAATTCAAGGAGATTAGAGGCGCAAAAGTCATATTTGGAGGAAATGAAGCTCCAGGGGAAATTAGAGGTACTGGATCCATCAAGAAAAATAGTTTAGAAATCACAGATGTTGTATACATTGAAGGCATCAACTTCAACCTGTTAAGCACCAACCAACTCTGTGACAAGGGCTATAATGTTGGATTCAATACGGGAGTGTGCCAAATTAAAGACACTGAATCAAATGAAGTAGTGTTGCAAGGATCCAGACAAAAGAACATGTATGTGGTAGATTGGTCGACTGCCACACCAAGCACTTGTCTGTTAGCAAAGAGTACAGCTGAATCAAGTTGGTTGTGGCACAAGAAGCTGAGTCATCTAAACTTCAAGACAATCAACAAGCTTGCAAGGAGTCAACTTGTGGAAGGATTGCCAGACTCAGTGTACAAGAAGTAAAGTGTTTGTGATGCATGTCAGATTGGAAAACAGATCAAATCATCATTTAAAGAGAAGTCAAGTCCATCTTCAACAAGGATATTGCATCTGCTGCATATGGATCTATTTGGTCCAGTTGAGCCATCTAACATAAGTGGAAAGAAATACACTTTAGTAGTGGTGGATGATTATTCAAGATATACATGGACAATCTTCAAGTGTAAAAAGAAGGAAACTTTGCAGAAGTTACCTCAGCTGATGAGAAGAGTTCAAAATGAGAAGAGTCAAACCTTTATAAAGATAAGGTCTGATAGAGGAACTGAGTTTGTCAATGGGATAATAACTCGAGATTGTGTTGAAAATGGTATTGCTCATGAATTATCTCAAAAAAAGACTCCACAAACAGAATGTAGCAAAGATAAAGAAGGAAAAGAACTCTCAAGGAAGCTGCAAGAACCATGTTAGCTGAAGCTGGATTGCCAAAGAGATTTTAGGGTGAAGCCATCAACACTGCATGCTATACTCAAAATAGATGCATGATCAATAGATAGCTAACAAAGACTCTCTATGAAATATGGACAGGGAGAAAGCCAAATGTTGCATATTTTAGAATATTTGTATGTAAATGCTTCATCCACAACAATGGCAAGGATAATCTAAAGGCTTTCGATGCTAAAGCTGATGAAGGTATCTTTTTGGGATGCTCAGCTGAAAGCAAAGCCTACAGAGTGCTGAAGAAGAGGACTATGGTAACATAAGAGTCTATCCATGTGGTTTTTGATAAACCTAATGTAAATGGAGAAGACATTGAAGAGCTAGCTGATAAGCTGAATCAGCCAACTATGCAGAAGAGTCCTTATGTTGAAGCTGGAGCAATTAATCAAGATGAAGATGAGACTGCTGAGTCTCAAAGACAGCTGGAAAATCTACAGCTAAATGAGAATGAAAGAGTTGCTCAAGAAAATACAGCTGCAAGACGAATGAACCCAACTGATTTACTCCAACCTGATGTGAGATGGCTGAGAGACCATCCACCAGAGCTAGTCATTGGAAATGTAAGAGATGGTGTAAGAACCAGATCCAGAGCTCAACAAGAAGCAATGTTCACTTGTTTTATTTCCCCAATAGAACCAAAAGATGTGTCCCAAGCATTGGATGACACACATTGGATTCAAGCCATGCAAGAAGAGTTGAATCTGTTTGAAAGAAACAAGGTATGGGAATTGGTGCAAAAAACAACCCATCAAAATGTTATTGGCACAAAATGGGTTTTCAGAAACAAGACGAATGAAGAAGGTTAAGTGGTAAGAAACAAAGCAAGATTGGTAGCCAAAGGGTATTGCCAAGAAGAGGGAATAGATTTTGATGAAACATTTGCTCCTGTTGCAAGATTAGAAACAATAAGGATGTTTCTTGCCTATGTTGCACACAAGAACTTCATTGTATATCAAATAGATGTGAAAAGTGCATTTTTAAATGGATTGTTGGAAGAAGAAGTCTATGTTGAGCAACCTTCAGGCTTTGAGCAGAAGACTCTTGGAGACAAGGTGTACAAACTTAAGAAAGCTCTATATGGATTGAAACAAGCACCTAGAGCATGGTATGATACATTATCTCAATTTATGACAGATAATGGATTCACCAAAGGCAAAGTAGACAGAACACACTTCATAATTAAAGATGGGGAGAGTATATTGCTTGTTCAAATATATGTGGATGACATCATTTTTGGATCCACAAACAAGGAGCTGTGTGAAAAATTCTCAAACCTCATGCAAGGCAAATTTGAAATGAGTATGATGGGAGAGCGACATTCTTCTTAGGACTTCAAGTTAAACAATTAAGAATGCAACTTTCATAAGTCAAACAAAGTATACCGAGATTTAATGAAGAAATTTGGTATGGAAGAGAAGCCTTCAGAAAAATACCAATGAATACATCACCAAGATGGACATGGATGCAGATGGCAAGCCCGTGGATTAAACAAGATACGTGAGCACTTATTGGATCACCGCTCTATCTAACAAAAAGCGGGGCGAGACATCACATTTGCGAGAGGAGGATGTGCAAGATTCCAATCGCTCCAAAGGAAAGTCACATGACTCGCAGCCTAAGAGAATCCTAAGATATTTAAAGGGATGCCAAGAAGTTGGCTTATGGTATCCTGAGGAAGGTGGATTCAAACTAATTGGTTACTCAGACTCTGACTATGCTGGATGTAGAGTTGACAGAAGAGTACTTCGTGTACATGTCAAATGCTTGGAAACAGACTAGTTTCCCGGTTTAGCAAGAAGCAAAACTCAATAGCCACATCCACAAATGCTGAATACATAGTTGCGGGCAGCTGTTGTGCCCAAGTCTTGTGGATGAGACAACAGCTGAGAGATTATGAAATTGAAGAAAAAGAAATTCCAATTATGTGTGATAACACAAGTGCTATTGCAATCACTCGTAATCTCGTATTGCATTCAAGAACAAAGCACATTGATGTCGATATCATTTTATAAGAGATCATGTTGAAAAGAAAGACATCACCTTGAATACATCTCAACCGATAAGCAGTTAGCTGACATATTTACCAAACCCTTATGTGAATCAAGATTTGAAGAGCTTAAGCATGAGCTCGGGTTAATTGAGAAGAGATGGAATGTGAGAAGATGAAAATAGAACAAGTCTCATGAATCAACCAAGTGAATCACCCGATCGGAAATCACCAGACGAGTTAGGCGACAATTTGAGTCACTATACGGAGACAGAGAAGAAGAGTTGAGTCATTTAAGGAGTAAGTCGAGTCATTTATGAGCTAAGTGACAAAAACACAGTCGTTTTTAATGAGCGGGAATGTTTTTAAGGATGACATCAGCGTAATAATGACGAGTACATTCAAAAGCTGCACAACAAGCATATGATTGGATATAAATGCTGCCGCATTAAATGTGAGCAATTAAATGCAATGAGATGTGCTAAATCTGGGTCGTTGATCTTGATCAAAAATAAAAAACCAAAAACACGTCCTTTCATAACCCATATATACTCATTCTTTCAGTTTTCTCTCTCACATTGAAACTTGTTCATCTTCAAAACTAAGAAAGCAAGTCTCTTTTCTCTCTCGAAACCCTACCTGTTCTCAAAGCAAGTTTATCAATATTTAATCGGTAGAATCTTCTAAAAAGGACACCAGCACATGATTTCACTAAGCTCGCAAAACAAATCCACACCAGATCAACTGTGGATTTTGAAGGGATGATAAAACAGGGTTCCGATGAAACCCTTGTGAAGAAGATAGCGGATAAAATTGAGAAATCCAGACTGAAACCATTCCTCACGATGGAATTTATGATGACTTATGTTGAGGAGGTCGCACAGTTTTACGTCAACGCTGAGGTGCAGGACGAAGGGATTAAATCCTCCGTCCACCGCAAGGACATTCTAATCACTGCAAAGGACCTTGCAGAGCACTGTTTATTGCCGTCGGAGGGCATGCCGGAAATATATGAAGCCGACGTCAACTTGGCTGATGTATGGAAGGAAGTAGCCAAACCCGAATGTGTTTGCAAAAGTTTTCTACACAAGAAGAAGAAGTCGCCGAGGAGGATTATCATAAACTAATGGATATCGTTAAAAATGTGTAGACATGAAGTTTGGCGCCTTTCAATCACCGTCCAAAACCAAGCTGATCGTCATGGCTGCGATCATGGAAGAGAAGAAGATCAATTGCGTTGAATTCATTTACATCAGACTTTGCCAGAATATTGGCAACAAGTCTTTCAAGGAGGATTGATCCTTTGGAGGATCACTTGGCTATGGCCTAGTCATTGGCCATCTAATGGAGGTGAAGGGTGTTCCCCTTCGACATGGAAAGCCATTCCATGTCAACAAGAAGATGTTCCGGGCAAATCTCTCAGGAGCCCAGAAGAGAGCCTACGCAAAAAGGGCTGATACCAGTGAGGGGGAATCAGCTGACCCTGTCGACACAATACCGCTACTCCCCCTAAAAAGAGAGTTGTCCTACTTTGCAAAGAAGAAAGTCATCTCCTACAAAAAAGAAAGAAGAAAGGCACACCTGCCCCTGCAGCCGTGTCTCCTGCCCACGCAGCCGCGGTGGAGAAGGAACCCTTGATACCTTCTCCAGGAATTAAGAAGAAGAGGACTGCTAAGGCGAGAAAGACAACTACCTCTAAGAAAACTCCGAAGGCCTTTACCTTCGAGGAACCGGAGAAAGTGGAACCTGACACTCCTCTGGTAAAAACAAAAAGAAGAAGAAGAATTACCAAGCTCTTGGAGCTTGAGAAAACAACTGAGTCTGCCACTCAGCTGGAAAAAGTCTCTGAGACTGCTGAAGAAGTGTAGTCTCCAGAAGTTGTGGATGAAAAAGTCAAGTCTGATGAGGCCGATCAGCAGAGGCAAAAAGAAGACCCAGCTGTGGATAAAACAACTAAGGAAAAAGAGGCAGCAGAGACATCAAAATCTCCTGATGAAAGAGTCGTGTCTCCACCTGCCCCCAATGCTGCTGAAGGAGTTGAGCAGCAGAGTATGTTGCCTTCCATTCCTGAAAAGGAAGGGCAACAAGAAGAGGATGAAGATGATGATGTGATGGTGGTTTCTCCTGTATACCCAGACATTCAACGCCGTCTGCGTGAATGGCGAGCATGGGAGCTGAGTCACTCGAGGGTACAATTTGAACGCCCTGAATTCATTAAGGAAGAGGAAGAATTGCTGAATTTGCTAGGATTTACCACCGTGCTTCAGGCACTTGAGAAGATAACTGCCCAGATATCCTGCATATCTTCGAAGAAAAAGAAAAGAAGAGATTAGTAGAGGAAGCTGAAGCTCATGAGAAAGCCAGCATTTGTCCTCTCACTGGAACAACGACCATACTCATCCTCATCTCGACGTGCTCTCAGATAGTGATGAGGACATGGATCCTATTCCTGCACAAGAAAAGTTGGACATGCAGCAAGCCATGCGACAATCCACATTGATGCATGAGAAAAAACTGATGGAAGGACCAGGAGAGTCCTCCAAATCACAACAGATTGATCCGTTGGGAGTAGTAAGCAAACAGATTGCCACGCTTATTGCCGCAACCACTTCCCAGTTCACTCGAGAGGATGGATCTAAGGAATTGGCGATGACACCGGGAACTTGGGCACCCAAGTTGAGCCAACCCTGTTGAAGGTGTCGTACCACCCCACGGCCGAACACTCAAAGGAAACAATTGGGAGTCTAGAGTAGAGTGACCCCAACATAAGTCACTCACCGGGTGAGCCACCGAGGGGAAACTCACCGCACCGCAGCCTAGGTCGAGGATGTTGCGATGACTCCACAATGCGAAAGGAGGCGAAGTGGAGAAGGAAAAAAAAAAAGAACAACAAGAAGTTGTCACCGACGGCTCGAGACAGGCGATTCGCCTGTCTCACCGGTGCCAAGTGCACCTTTGCAGCCGAGGACGTTGCGATGCGGTCGAGGCGCAAGATGGATCTGCCCCAGGAGTTAACACTCTGGGCAATGAAAGTGCAATCCAAGGAGTTGAGACTCCTGTGGATGCCACTGTAGAAGACCCTAAGATAGCTGCGTCTGTCGAAGGGAATGTACAAGGCCTTGCTGCAGTTGAGACTCAGGAGGTAATGAAGGCCGAAGGGAGGTTGAGACTTCCCTGGGTAAAGAGACGGAAATGCGTAACATCCCACCTTGCTCACATTGAAGAAACCGAGAAGGAGATAAGTGCTCTTCATGATTCCCAAGACAACCCTGACATATCTTTTCTGGGATCTGAAGATGAAGCTGAGTCCACCCCTGCTGCACATCAAAAAGACTTAGCTGAGGATGTTCTTCCAAGTACGAGTAAGCCAGACTTCAAAGCTGCTCGACAAATGTTCAATTTTGATGATGAGCCAAACCCTCAAGTCTCATCATCTTCCGATGACGCCATCGATACGGCCGAGAAACAATCAAACTCAAAAGGACAAATCACCGAGACCGAAGAAGTCATTAAGACAAAAGGCTCACCACCGGGTCAATACCATCAAAGGCCCCACTGAATCACACTCAATCAAGCTAGAGCTTCGGAGTGCAGCAGAGACCACCTCGTGTACAATATCTCAAGTGCGAGACGATGCTTATGAAAAAGTATTTCCTTTTTCTCATGAGTCGCCCATGCTCAAAGAAGAGATCGCACGAGAACAAGCTCTACACCGCCCAAGAAGATCCCGTAATTCCGATCGATTCGATTGTGCGCTTGATTTCAATTTTAATGCAGAGTGGCGGTGGGCGACTCAAGTCGGACAACCGAGATGCGTGAAATCATCAAGAAGATATGTGAAGAGATTGAGAAGATTGAACGGCACCAAGCCTCTCTCTACATGCGCCTGGACAATAGAGATGCCACTCTCACAGCAGATTTGAGAGGAGTGGTGGTCAGAATAAGGGAATGGTCTCAACAACAGAGTGCCATGCGTCTCGAGAAGGTTCGCTACTTCAAGGCACTATACAACCGAATGCCGATCCGGGAGGCCGACAATGCTGACATGAAGGCAATGATGCAGACCTATATGGAGAGATTGCATGCCTCCCATACAACTGAGATGGAATTGCTGCATGAATTTCATCGCAAAGAACTTCTGCGCGTAGAGAAGAATATGAATGCCAAGTTTAGCCTTCTTATAGTTGAAATGAAACTGGTGGCAGCCGAGTCCAAAGCCACCCGCTCAGAGTTTCGAACAGCATACTCCGCAGCCGACTCCAAGCAGAATTCAGCCATCAGCCAAATGGACTTCATGCTTGCTGGGATGTTTCCAGGGGTTCCTCTCTCTTTTGATGATGCTAAAAAGGGGGAAGAGGAATACCAAAAGATTTTGAAGGAGACAGTCGCTGTAGAAAAGACAGATGCAGCTGTTGAGAAGAGAAAAGAGAAGGGAAAAGCTGTTGAGGGGGAAAGGTCAAAGGATATGACCTTAATGCTTGCTAAAACCCCTCAACAAGGCCATGTCACATCTAGCATAATCAGCAAACTTCCGGTGACTCTGCCGCTCCAACACTCTGCTGTGCCTATGTCTGAGAAGAGAAAAATCGTAGAAACAGGGATGAAGGAGGTTGAAAGGAAGACGGATGCCCGTGTTCTAGAAGTGTTGAAACAATTCGGAGACATTCCGGCAGGAAAAGACACCTAAGCCATTCCAGATGACGGGAACGAGCCAAGATCCATTGAAAAGTTTAAAACGCTCGAGTCCGAGGGATACTTCAAGGATATGTCCATAGCCCAAGCCTGGGACTTGTCTTTGGGAGAAAGGTCCGAAGTCAAAAGCTAACAAGAAGCAGACTACTAGCAGTCACTCTGCTGGAAAGAAGAAGACTCCAGTACAATATATGCCAAGAGGATATGAGGAGGAAGAAGTGGTGGAGGTAGAGGCTTTAAACCTAGAGCTCTACCCAAAAGCATTGAATACGTAGATCCAGGCAAGAAGGGAAGGATCTATTGGGCTGGGTATGATGAAGTAGCCAATCGGGAAGTGGCTAGGAAGAATGCCAATATGCGAAAAGAATTGAAGAAGAGAACAAAAGACAAGATCTGGTTGTGGCAAGAAAGACAGGAAAGAAAAAGAAGAGATGAAGGTGCGAATAGAGATTACGAGAAGAAGAAAGCAGCTGAAGATGAAAAGAAGAGAAAGAGAGCAGAGGACGATAGAGATGAAGAAGAAAGAAGGAGGCAGCAAAGGCGATGAAGTGTTGCTGTCCACCCCTTCATGTATTTTACTATTGTAAATGCATATGTATGTAAGTCTTTTGTACGTTGTTGAATAAGAAATTTGTAATTTCTACATTTTTGCGTAGATATAGAATACTATGTTTGCTCTGATACACATTTTAAACAACTGTGTAAAGGACAAGAATGTTATGATCAATAAAAAGATTGATTCTATGCATACATTCTCTGTATGTATCTTTGCTATTTACATTTTGTATGTATGTTTTAAGTTTTGGCATCATCAAAAATGGGGAAATTGTTGGGAAATTTATTGTTTAGATTTTGATGAATGCCATGTAAAACTTAGACTAGAAAGTTGGCACCCCATTTTCCTTGTAATTTGTATTGTAATAGATAGGGTTATGCGAGCCGAGACAAGTCACTATGCCTGGATATACAAGAAGTCAATCAAGACTAGGATGAAGATGTTGTGAAGCGGAGTGTGGCAAGGAAGAAATTTCAAGGACTCTATTGAAGGAGTATCACCGAGATACAACGTGTGAAGAGTCACCAAGTCATCTCAAGAAGTCAAGTTTCAAGTTGAAGTGACGATGAGTCTTTCAATCATTGGAGCAGACTCAAGTCACCTGGGAAAAGGCGATTGCAAAGAGGAGTTAATCGAAAAGAATTGCATTTGCACGTAAGCCAAGAATGTTACTTAATAAAGTAATACTTCAATGCTTTGCCATGTCTTAAAGTGCTCACCCCGAAGCGTGCAAAAGGAATAAACCAATGGGAAGACGCACCTCGTGGTCGATTCTGAAAAGTCAACATTCATTTAATACGTGGAAATGTCAACATCAAGGACTGCAACAAGACAAGCCAACGAACACAAGTTATTTTCAAAAAATCAGCCTATCTCTTCATCGGGCAGATTTTTGAAAGTTCACTATAAAAGGCCGAGGAAACTCGTTGAGAGAAGCTTACCTGAACCACTAACAATCAAGAAATTATTCAAACTGTAACCTGCAATATATTCTCAAGTTATTCAAGCAAATCCTCAAGCCTCTCTATAAGCTCAAGTTTTGGGGATTAGAATATATTAAGTTAATTAAAATACGGCTAACAATAAACAAAGTTAAGGCTCAAATTAGATAACTAGGGAATCATGAGTTCATAGGTAGGCTTTTTAGGCTAAACTGGCTTAAACAAATATGACCTTAAATCATCTTCCAAAATTGCACACACATGTGGTTTCAATAATGATACCATTGCAAGTTCTAGAGTTCTGACAACATGAATGACACACTCAGCAAAAAAAAAGACTGCATAAGATAAAAGCAGTTATTGGCACATAAGCTTAGAAGATTATTTTTCGCAACATGCTCAAATACACAACTTTCTCAATCAACTAAACATGCAAAATGCATCTTTTAAAAAATTCATCACATATTCACCAAGTATTTAATTTTATGATATCAAATATTCACAGTAAAACATATGAAGGCATTCTATACTAATTCATGTTTCTCGATCTAACTCGCAAAAAAGCAATAAACATGCTAAAAAATGTGCCTACTAAAAAAACTAAAATTAAAAATATTTTGTAATTTTTTTATATGCTTCTAAATGCAACCTAAATGCAATGCAAACATGCAATAGTACAATATTGACAACCCCCCAAAACTAAATCGTGTTTCATCCCGAACACGTAAGAAAGTCATAAAACTAAAGAGGAATGTGTGATAAGTACTTACTTGGATCACTATGGTGGAGGAGGTGGACGATAGTGGCCTTGCTGGATATGTCACTGATCCATACGAGAAATCATCTCGTACATTTGTTGTTGTTGTTTGGTGATTGTACCAAAGTGCTGCAAGATTCAATATGATACTGATCAACAGTAACATACAATTGGTATGTATCGTCCATTAAAGAGCCCACATGGATCTCCAACTGCTTAATCCTTTCACTCAAATCACCCGTCGCCTACCTTCTTGCCTAGAGGATTTCAGCCTATGCACCTCAACTTGTGGCTCATTCTCAGCCTCAACTCCTTTTGTGGCAGTATCTTGTTCTCCCCTCATAAGCCAATTACCCGTATCACAAATTGACCTAACATCCAGATTCGGGAGTTTAAATTTAGTCTTATCCATATGAACAAGCAAATAGTCGCGCCCTTCATACGGTATCATTTTCATGGCGGACAAGACATTCAGATCAATCTTTCTCCCACCTCATGCAATTACATATATGCTAAAATCAATATTAAAGTGTTCTACAATGGGTGTAATCAATCCTCCAAGACAAATCCCCCATTTTTGCTGATTTTTCACTCTATCAAACTAGCAAGCGATGAATTCCCCAGCATTGGGCACCACCTGAGTCCCCAAGGCCATACACCATAAGATAAATATATCATCCGTACGGTCACCCCTTATTATCCTCTATAGCAAACACTGTTTCCGCCAATGTGTGCTGCACATATCCGGAAATGGGGTTCCTAATACTTGAAGCTTTCGAGGTACCCATGTATAAATTATACACCCCGTTATTTCTTTCCAAAAATCAAGCATATCAAAGTCTTCATGCTCCTCTACCCCATAAGCCGACAATTGATATATCACATTTTTAATTCATTTATGAAAAGCTCCATTCGCTATTCTACACTTCACTCCCATCAAATATATTTTTCTAACAATCAACTCAAAGCTACTAAAAAGTTAAAGAGTCAATACCATATAAGTTGGCCAATTTCCATTCAACAATACGTCCGAATCAATTCACCCATATAAAACATGAAAATCATTCAATAATCTTAAACTAGTAAGGCAATGTTCATCGGGATACCCTGTTGAAATTATGTTCTTGATAAAGAGATTCTCCCAACGGGCTCAATGTGTCTCATACATGAGAATGACGTTGGAGAATTCTGGTTGGTTCATCTCGTACTTTGGCTCGGGTTCTGAAGTTGGCTCCATTATTCTTCTAGTATTTCTCCTATAACCACCTTCTCTTTCTCTTGAAGTCATGAATGTGAGTATGAAGCTTTTAAAAATTTGAAATATTCGAAACCCCCCCACCTTGAAGAAGATCAAGTGAAGATGGAGAGTTGGAAGAAACGTGTGGTGAATTTCTTGAGAAGGAGAAGTATATGAAACCTTGCTTGAAGATTTGAAGGTAAGATTGAAGAAGTGGGATAAATTTGGAGTGTCTGAAGTTAAAAAGGGAAGCAAAAATCGAGCCCTGGGCCACACACGGGTCATGTAAAAATACACGTGTGACCCGTTTTTATGTCTTCTACATATGTTCTCTGTCGCATATAATACACGATCGTGTATCATTACACGGGCCGTCCATGTATTCTGTCTCTGCTTTAGCATTTCACATGGTCGTGTACTTCTACACGGTCCGTGCAAAATATTTGTGATTTTTTTCATAAAACCCGGAGAACGTCATGATGCCTCCTACAACTCACAAAAATAAATAAAACTAAAAAATAAGTCAGTGAAAAAAATCAAAATCACATGTACAAAGGCGATTGAAAACTAGGGTTGCCTCCCGAAAACACTAAGTTTAACGTCTTCAGTCAGATGTCTGATTCTCTTACTACTTTCTCTGAACTACATCGGTTGATGCCTTCAGGCCCTCGTATTCTGCACTACTCCTTAGATGAATGGCATTGCATTATTCTCACGGGTTAAATTTTGTATCGCTTGGGAATTTGTCCTTTTGATGTTGGCTTCCCACTATTGTAGCGATTTGGGCCACTTGCGTCTCCAAAGACTTCAACATTTCATTGAAGTATGTGTACAATTGAGCTAGTGTTCCTCAATTCTGTTTATTTTAGCCTCGTCTTTATTCGGTCTAGCTCATGTTTCTCCAATAAATGAGGCTAACATCTCCTCTACAGATAATTCTTTTCACTTGACTCCGCCCTACCTTGATTTCCCAGGAGGTGGCTGCAAAACGTATTTATTATTAGCATAAGGAAACTTCTCGTGGTTTTGCAGCCCTGGATGATAACGTGTGGTGCTTGATTATTTCTGTAATTGTTGTTGAAGTTCATTAGTCCTACAAAATTCGTCTCTTCCTTAACAACTGTGAGCTCTCTCGGAGTCGCTTACTAGATCGCGTTCAGTTTTCATATTTAACACAAACACTTGCTTGGTGAGCATCACAATCTTATCCTCATCCTAGACCTCAACTACTCTCTTGATATTGGATTTCTCGAATGGCAATTGGTAATTGTTATTTGCCATCTACACAGGTAATTCCTGTGCCTCATCCAGATATTTCCCTAGTAGTGCACCTCTAGATGCAACATCTATAATGGTTCTTATGTTTCCACTTAAACCATTATAGAAGTATTGTGCCTGTTGGTAATTAGGATATCTGTGTTGAGGACACTTTCTCAGTAACTCCTTAAACCAGTCCCATGCCTCATACAATGGCTCTCCATCAAACTACCCAAATTGAGTGATCTCGCTTTTTAATTGCAGTGTCTTACTTGGGGGAAAGTACTTAGTGAGAAATCTCTTACTCAATTCGCAGCGGGTGGCGTTAATGAAGATAATCATCCATTAGCCTTATCGCATACAAAGAATGCGAAAAGGTGACATCGAATGATATCCTCAGAGACACCATTCATCTTTACTATATCACGGATTTCCAAACATTGTGCCAGATGTGCATTTGGATCCTCTACGGCTCTTCCCTCAAACTGGTTTTGCGACACCATCTGGATTAACATCGATTTTAGTTCAACGTTTTTTGCGTTGATTGGCAAATGGGACACTCCCCCATATCTTTGATTAACTTCCAACAGGAAGTAATCTCTCACGGCCCAATGCATATGCCTCTCCACTATTAGATTATGTCCATTAGCAACTGGTGGTACCAACGGACGCTCCTCGTTGTTTCTAATGTTCACACCATACCCACTATTTCCCTCTGCCATCAGTTTCGATCATTTCCTTAACTGTTTTGTTGTCTTTTCAGTCTCCAAGTCAATGGGTATCGGTTCAACTGATCGGGAACGCGTGATCATGTACTATTTGCACTCAACAAAAATAATGTTAGAATCCAAACAAAAAAATATTGATTTAATTAAGATTGAACTACTTATTACTATATTTATGTAGAATCTTTCAATCCCCGACAACGACGCCAAATACTTGATCGTGAAAATCCTTTCACTATACCACAAGTGTGCGGTGTAGCTAGCAGATAACAGCGAACGAGGTCGTATTTCTAGTGAATTGAAAATAAAACATATATAATACAGTAAATATCGTACTTCAATTATATGAAGCGATCGGAAATCAAAAAGTGCTATATAAATAAATCTAAAATTATGAACTAAAATTTCTAAGTATTATTATAGACCCGAACTTCTTCACAAGATTTCAACAAATACGAAAGCAACCCTAGGAATATAATCTCAACATGCTCATCCATATTAATTCCAACTAATGTTTCATCATAATCAATTTCTGTGTATCTATGGATTCAACTCCTAAAGTAGTTTATTCCCTCTCCCAAGTACAAACAAACCGTAGGTTAATAAGAATTGCAGGTATCCATACTCAACAATTAATATTAACTCCGAACGTTCTTAGAATTAAATTAAACCCCCACAAATTGTTATAGGTCTCGCGACTCAATTCCTGTTTATGTTATGAATTCATTTTTTGTAAGTTGGATCTCATCTCTCAAATCTTGAACTAACAAATAAGACAAGAAAAATATTGGCCAGATAATCAATAAGAAATAAACACTCCAATTCATAAGTAGAACACAAGCAACCAATTAAGAAGAAACAATCAAGTTAGAAATAACATGAATCCATAGTTTTGATCATACCCTAGGATCAAGAAGTTTAGGCTAACATATTTGAAAACAAATTCATAGACAAACATGCAAACAAATAGTTTGACTCGAACTAATTACATAACAAAAGCTCTAAACAATAATGATGGAACCCTTCTTGTGTAGATGAATCCTTCTTCAAAGTCTTGAACCCTTGCGCCTTAGTAGATGCGAAAGGTCTTGTGTCCTTCTTCGTTGTATTATATTTCTCCCTTTTGACGTGTGTTTTCTCTCTAAAATTTCGTGTCTTGTGATGTATAGCTTGGTCTTCCTTATATAGATGCTTTGGGAAATCCTTGGTATAGTCCCAATGAAATTAGGAAACAAAATCAGCCACAGACATAGTACACGACCGTGTACTTTCACACTACTCGTGTATATTGTTTTGTTCTCTATTTTTGCACAAGTCAAGTTACATGGATGTGTACTTTTACACGGGATGGTCGTGTACTTTGTCTCTAAAGTTCTTCCCTCAAACAAGTCACACGAACATGTAAAATAGCGCGGAAGCATAATACACGACCATGTATTAATACACAAGCAGGCCGTGTACTTTGTTTTTCGTCATTTTCTTCACGTATTCGATCGTCTCTTGGCATTCAACATTCTTGTCCAGGCCATCCTACTGATATCTTCTCATAAAAGCCTTATTTCTTGTAAAAAATTACAAGAAAACGCAGTATCACGCCCAACAAAGTAAACCAACTAAAACACACTAAATATACAAGCAAATATATATAACTATGTACTCAATTAAGCCCCTAAATGCACGTATATTTTACACTTATCACCTATATATCTGATGTATTGCCTACTATTTTTGTTCGGTTTTATTTTGGCTTATTGTTTCGATTTTATTTAGTAAGAGAACTCTGCGAACAAGCCACTTGACCTACGCCAAGAGTGTAGCGAAGTCCTCTGGTGCGAGGGGTTCTCCTTTATATCTCTGTGTTTTTTTGTTGCTGATTATGTGGGCCTTGTAATCTACTTCTACTATAACTCTGAATATGTGTGATTGCTGGTTTTGTGATATAACATGCCCGTGTGTTGTTTTCATGAAAAAAACTCATTGTGTTTCTTAAAATGACTATGCCTGGTTATAATCTTAAACCATTTAATAGAAAAACTGATTTTTCGATATGGCAACACAAAATGAAAGGCATTTTAATTCGGCAAAAAGATTTTAAAGCCGTGACTGGTACTTGTGGTGTAAAATATACTGTTGAAAAGAACGCTATAATTCTAAATCATTCTCACTATGTGCTTAGAAAAGTTGGTAAGCTTGATTCTGCAAAATCTTTATGGACTAAGTTAGAAGAATTGTATACTAAAACTTCTTTGTGCAGTAAGCTGTTTTTGCTGGATTTTTTTTTCAGATTTAAACTTGACTTGAACAAGGATATTGATGAAATTTGGATGTGTTTACCAAATTAATTTGGGATATTAAACTGACCGGTTTTACAGTCATGTTAAATCTACTATTAAGTATGATAGAGATTTTATTACTCTTGAAACTATGGTTAATGGTTTAGAAAGTAAGGAACTTGATTTAAAAGTCAACAAAGGGATTAGGCAGAACTTTAGGGAGGTTATGCATGTTTGGGGTAGGTCCCAACATAGGTTTGGTAACCACCAAAAATATGATAATCACCAAAGTCAGAATTTTCACAAGAAAAAGGTAAAAGCAAGACTAGATTGAAGTATAGGTTTAAAGGAAGAAAATGTTAAAATATGGTGAGGTAGCTCATTATATTAGGGAGTGCCCTAGTAAGAAAGCAAACTAGAATTTTTAAAATCAATCTAATGATCAGGCAAATTTCGCTTCTAGTAGTGAAAACGTTGGTGATGTTTTTATGGTGTCTGAATTATGTGAAAAACATGTTGTTAATTCTGTAAATTCAAACTCGTGCTTGATAATGAGTGTCTTATTGGTTCTGCATGCACTTTTCCCATGTCACCATTTGAAAATATATTTTTGAGCTATAATGAAATGAAAAACTGTTATGTTTCTATGGCCAATGAGAAAAATGTCAAGTTCATTGAATTGGTGATATTTGCTTAATATTTGATTCTTGTTATGCTTATACTTTGAAAAATGTTAGATATGTGCCTAATTTGTGCAATAATGTGATATCATGTGCTGCCTTAGAAGATGATGGATTAGAAGATAGATTTGGAAATAGTTTGATGAATTTTTTTGAAAGGTTCTTTAGTGATTTTAAAAGTTGTCAACATGAGTAACTTGTATGTTTGTTTTCCTTAACCTATGTCTCTTGCTGTGAATTCTGTGAATGATATTCAAGGTGATAAAATTGATTTATGACATGAAATGCTAGGTCAGATGACTGGTAAAGGTATTGAAATGTTTCATAAAGCTGGCTATTTTGGCAGTGGTGTTCTATCATGTTTGCCCTTTGTGACTCATGTGTGTTAGGTAAACAACATAAAGTGAAATTTCATGTTTCTCCTTTTCTTAATCAATCTGTTTTAACTGATTTACTTGCATGCTGATGTGTGGGTCCGCCTAGTGAATCCACTCAAGGTGGAATTAGGTCTTTTTTTGTCCCTCAATGATTATTTTTCAAGAAAAGTACGGTGTTCGTAATGAAAAACAAATCTGACGTGTTTGAAAAATTAAAAAACTGGAAAATATTTATTGAGAACCAAACTGGAAAATGGATTTACACACTTAGGATAGATAATGGACTTGAATTTTGCAATAACTTGTTTGACAACTTAAGTGCTGAATATGGTATTCAAAGGCAAAAATTGTGCCTTAAACGCCGCAGTAAAATGGTGTTGTTGGGCGTACGAATAGAACCTTACTTAAAAGGGTAAGGAGCATGCTTGTTTCCTCGGTTCTTTCAAAACGGTTCTGGGTGAAGTTGTTCATACGGATGCTTATTTGATTGATAGGTCTCCTTATGTGCCTTTAAAAGAAAAATGTCCCGAATTTGTGTTTTGTGGTAAAGAAATTGGTTTTTCAAACTTGAAAGTATTTGGTTGTGCTGCATTTGTTCATTAAAAAAAGTGATAAACTTGAACCAGGGTCTAAAAAATGTGTTTTTTTTAGGATATCACGAAGGTGTGAAAGGTTGTAGATTGTGGCTTAGGGGTGAACCTGGGTTTAAAACTTTAATTAGTATAGTTGTCATTTTTAATGAATCTGAATTTCCTTGTTCGTCTACCTCTTTGCCTTCGCCTGAATCTGAACCTACTCCAAATAAGGTGGATAAATTGTCTGTTTTGGGTCATCTTCATGAAACTGGAAATTTGCATACCGAAACCTAAAATATGTCTGATAATATTCCTTAAAATCAACCTGATTTTGTGAATTTACCTGAAAATGTTGATAATGCTGATATGCCTGATGATTTGGTTGATTTTCATGATAATGAACTTGATGAACTTGGTAATTATCAACTTGCTATGGATAGAACTAGAAGGAATAATAGGTAGCTCATCAGATTTGATGATTTTTCACTTGACTTCCTATGTGTGTTATGTTGTTGAGTCAATTGATAATTGTGAACTTAAAACTTACCAACATGCTTTGAAATATTAACATTCTCAAGAGTGGTTGAATGTTATGCATGAATAAATGAACTCTTTACATGTTAACAACACTTGGATACTTGTTCCTAAACCTGAAAATTGTTCATTGGTTGATCGTAAGTGGTTGTTTAATGTAAAGAATGAAAATGATTTTGTGAGATTTAAAGCTAGATTAGTTGTCATGATCCAAAACTTTACATTCAAAAACTATCATGATTAAGTCATTAAGTAAATGCATTTTCATATCACGTTAGATATCAATTGGTTTTATATTAATATAATACTTGACATGGAATTTGGATATTAACTTTAATAGGTATTAGGTAATCATTAACTAATATATATGCATGTAAATGCTTACACACACGCAAGATACACATACTTGACATGTGTACATATATGTATATAATATATATGGATAAGTTTACTTTCAGACAATAGATAAACATAAACACTTACACTAAGAATATATAATATATAAGTGTATGAAATTTCTACCGACTTAGTCCTTAATTGTTAAGCAATCTAGTCAGAAGATATATATATATATATATATATATATATATAATATTGCATAAAGGATTAGGAAAAAGAAAAAAAAACAAAATCTAAACTAGACTGAGAATCACGCCATAGAACTCACGACCGGGAGGCTTTGCAATTTCAACTTTTTGGTAAGTACTCTGCTATAATATTTTTGTAGAGGTAATCTATAGTGCTCAAATTCAACTATTAAACTGGGAACTAGAATATCCAATTGTTGATGTGGATCTGTATATCTATTATGAGGTTAATGATCTATAAACCTTATTTGACTATTTAATGAATCAAGCGCTAAATTGCGTGGAAATTAGTTAATGAGAAAGCTCTAGACACTTAATTCATTGAGTTTCTCTTTAATTCCTGGTGTGATTAATTATTGATTGGTATTTTAAGATAACGATAATAATAATAAATAAAATGAAACAATATCATACGAAATAGTTGATTTCTAAATGTTATATATATATATATATATAGTATTCTGACTACTATTAATGGTTAAGTGGCAAAAAGTTAAGAACTTGCAATTCAGAATTTCCATTTGGGTGCAACTGACTTAGTAAAAGTATAATAATAATATAAAATGAAATAGATATATGTGAGATAATTATAACCGTAAATTTATACAATACATCGTTATAGAGCTATAGGAAGAGCTATAGGAAGATAATGAAATCGAACAGACATACACCTCTAATTGAATTAATAATCATATCACCTAACATTTCCTTTGTATGAGTATGTCATAAATAACTTACACAAGATATTGTAATTTTAAATCTATGATATTTTAAAATGACTGTATTTCATATTTATCAATTATCAGTAGGTCAAAATCTTGACAAGGAAGCGTACAAGGCCAACTAGACAAGGTCATCGAATTAAGGGCACCACTTGTGAGTATAATCTTTTTGCTTGTTATTTGACTTGTGTGATTATATGATTAATGTGTTGGAAAGAATTGTTTACTTATTTGGCTACAATGATTAGTAGCTTATCGTGCCCTAATGTGAATTGCATGATTCTCTATGATGATATTGTGATGAAATTTAGATATATGATCTCTATGTGATGAGATGGATATAAAATTGAGATATATGATCTCTATGTGATAACATTGAAATGGAATTGAGATATGTGATCTCCAATGATGCTATTGATATGGAAATGAGATATGCGATCTCTACGATGTTATTGATACGGAAAGCAAATATGTGATTATGGAAATGCATTCATCGTAGATTAATGGATTTTGTTATGGCCACTAATGACCTTGAATCACGAATTCGATCATCCGCATTTCTCGGATTACGAGTACCGTCGGCCACCCCGATTTCACCGAACTCTACGTGAAATAAAGAATTCAGAGTGCCATGGCCATCTTCGTGATCACGATTTATTCTTGGTATTAGCCGCCCATAACAAGAAAAGAATATGACTAAGCACGTGCATTTATGTGGTTATGAATATTATGAACAAAGAGTGTGAAATGATGGTGATTGTGACAATATGCTTGTGTGATGTTAAATAACTTGTTATTGGATTATACTTGCTGAGCTTGCAACTCACCAAATGCAATGTTGTCAATTTTTAGTTGCTGTAGATAAAAGTTGATCCGTGAGGTGGGAAAGAAGTTAAAGCATGGATCAAAGGTCGGCCGGCTGGATTTCCATCCTTCTCCCTCAGCTCATCATTTGCATTTCATATCTATTTTGGTCTGTATATAAAAGAGCACGATCGTTAATGTTATGTAATATGGATAAATGCACGTGTGTAAATATATGTTGTGAAATCTTCTAAAGTGATTCCGCTTGCGAAAAGAAAAGGTTATAGTTGATGATTAATGTATTAATCTTATGTGCGGTACAGTTGTACTTCCTATGAAGTATAGTTTTGTGCTATATAAATACACGTTACAGGGGTAAGGGTGTTACATTAGTTGCTAAAGGTTTCACAACAAAATAAGGAATAGACTACACTGAAATATTTGGTCCTGTTGTGAAATTTACAACTGCGCGAATTATGTTTGTTTTGACTGCTCAGTTTAAATCGGAATTGAAATAGTTAGATGTGAAAACCGCTTTCTTACATAGTGATTGAACTGAAAAAATCCATATGAAGCAGCCTAAAGGTGTTGTAGATAATAAGAAATGTGATTTTGTTTGTTTGTTGAAAAAAAAATCCTTGTATGGCTTGAAACAGTCTCCTGGATGTTGGAAGAAGAAATTTGACGAATGCATGATGTCTATTGGAGATTACACCCATATATATTATGTTAGAAAAGATATTGGGGATACTAGTTGATTAGCATGCATCTTGGGATTCCATATAATATGGAAATATCCAATTATAATAGGGATTGAGATATATCATCTTATACTCTCTCCCTATATTATAAGTAGTAGAGATTATTATCTCTCCTACGGAATATCAAAAACCTATCTCCTACAATTTCTCTCTACGTTCTTTCTTGGAGCATCACCAATGTTGTGTGCAAATCAAAGTGAATAACTATGGTAGTTTATTTGCACCAACGAGAAAGATAGTTCGTGATCATGTTCGTGATTTGTTCATGGTTTAACCAATCTACGGGTTTCATTCATTGTTTGCGATTCAATCAAGAGGAGGCTTGTAGATGGCTTAATCTTTGGATCAAAAGGAGGCTCGTAGACAGGCTTAATCCTGGCTATGTAGATCAACAGTTCCACTGCAAATAGGTATACTCGATCCACATTATATGTGTAAATATGTGATTTATGTTTTGACGATATTTGCTAACAGTGGTATCGGAGCCATTAGGGCTTGATCTCGCCGATTTGATGGGCTTGAGTTTAATGATATATATAGTTAAATTGTTTTTTAAAAATTTTGAATTGTATCTCCGTCTTTATATATGCAATATTGGTATTAAATTGTAGATCTTGAAAAAATGATTAATTTGATATATTATGTATGTAAAATGGATAAGTGTTGAATAAGTTATGATGATTCAAACCATTTGGATTAAAAACAAAGGGATAATTTCAATTTCGATACCCAATCTATGTCTCATCTTCGCTTTTAGTACCCCTTTTTCAACTTAATCAGTATCGGTACCCTCTGTTTCTAAAACTAATCGCTTTTGGTACCTTTTTGTTAACTCTCCGTTAAAACTAAGGTCTTGACCTGTTATAATAGGTTTGATACTTAAAATGACATGTTCACTTTCAGTACCTAATGTTTTATAATAAATCACTTATAGTACCCAAACTTTACTTAACCTACAATAATGAAAATAGTTCATTACATCTATATCAAATAAAATATGATTCCGTAAATTTGAAATATCTCTTAAAATACCTTTCTTTGACCAAAACCACACCGAGTGAGATGGTTTGCAAAGCTACCAGTCGATAAATTATTGCCCCTAGACCATTTGACAAACGTCTCCGTTCAACCTCACCAACATAGAAGATGGTCTACAAGTTAATCGACTCCTTCAGCAATGCCCCAGCACAACCTTGAATTATTTCCTCCTCCAGGCGTATAAGATAATTCTTCAAAGGGATAAGTCAATAATACATTTTCAACTCATGTTGTACAAAAGACTTCTTTTATTAAAACTTAAAGAAACATTTATTACATCAGTATTCTCGTTTTGGGAGGAGAATACTTGTTTAGCCTCTCATATATGAGGCTTGCACTCGCTCACACATAAACAGAAAACTTAAAAACTAAAACACTCATATCTTACAAATTTCTCACTTAGAATTTATTATATGACAACTAAGGAAATTGTTTGATGTCCTCAGCTTCCTTCAACTCTCGATATTTATAGACTTGAATCCAGACTTGAAAGACGGACTCCAAATCTTGTTGAAGTATAAGACGTCACTGCTTAGGTCTTATGCCTGAATTATTGCCTCGCCAGATGTTTCCTCTTTCTTCCTCGTGACTCAGCCAATGGGATGGTTGTTAGGGAATTTTTAAAAATTTGGTTTGGGTGGTCCCTGAGGATAATACATCTTGTGAGCTGGGCCCTTGTCCTTTCCAACTGTATGGTCTTGTCGGTCGGTTTGGATCATAATCCTTTCCCAAACTCGGGTTCTTTCTGTTTGGGGCATGCTCGAAAGATCTGATCGATCCAGCGGCCAACATGCGCCATGTTACAGAATTTCTGGTAAGTTTCTTTACTGGACGAAATCTTGTTCCCCCAGAGAATTCTTTTCTTTTTTCTCGAAAAGTTCCTCTGAAAATCCTATTGTTGATCTTGTCATTTAATTTAGAAGGAAAGATCAATTTGCTGAATTCGGGAAAAACTTGAATGGATACTTGAATTTGTCCATTTCAGTTAGACAAAACCAAAGTCCCCATGCACTTTTATAAAAGCTTCGTCTTCTGAGATTTCTCCTACCAATAGTGGCATTTCTTTCAGTGAAGCTTCCTTAATGTATTTCAAAGCATTTCCATCCGGTCTTCTAAACTTGATGAAATCAAAAGCTTCATTAAAACCTTTATTTGCTGGTTCTGGAGCTGCGCTGATAAAATACAGTTCAAAAATTTCTCCTCTGGCCAAGTGTGAATTATTGACCCAAGTCATGTAAACTGCTTCTCCAATCCATTTCAGTAACTTGGAAATTTCTGGGAATCCTTGTGACAAAGTATATATTGAAGCAAAAGCTTCAAAAATATACCATTCTTGCACTTCATTTGGATGACTTCCTGGTTTCATCCAAACTCTTGGGTATTTTCTTGTGATATCAACCATTATTTTTTCTGGGTTAATACCTCATTTTTTAATAAATTTCTCCCATTGCCGTTCATAGACCTGGATTGGAAAAATCTTAATCTCGTCAGTTTGAACCTTAAATTTGCCTCTCTATGGCCTAAGATTCAAATATCCCTCTTTAACCCCAGATGTGCTGGGTTGACTTGAAGATTCGGGTTGTGACAACAAAGCTTCATCACTCGTTACAGTTTGTATGTCCTTGGAGGATGCATCACCTGGAATAGTTGTAATTATGGTATTTAAATCCATAACCCCTGAGTTGGAGCCCCATTCTCTAATCGCCCCTTTCTTCATCGTAGGAGATGTGGCCTGGAGGAGAGGCCCTTGCAGTGCTAAGAACAATTTTCCTTGAGCAAACTGCATACTCGTATTTGACTAGAAACAAATTTCTAGCCAGCCTGTTGAAGTCATCCAACAACTTTTGTATTGAGACATAATGGCCTAAAATCCCTTTCTAGACTCCCCAGGTTTTCCCTGAGATACCTTACTTGTTTAAGGACCTCGTCAACAACACTTCCTTGCATCTCGTGTCAAAAAATCTCCAAGACCATTTTCATGATATTTGTATAATGACAATATAATAATCATAATATTGACATTCAGCTTGCCATCTAAGTAATCTAGCCTTTTTCTGGTTTCGACTCAATTTTGGTTTTCAGAAAAGTCTTGACATTTGAATTATCAATTTTTAAAGTTAACGTTTTAGCCAGTAAAAATAAATGCCATTTTTTGAAAGCCTTTTTGACTAATCATTCTAGATTAAATCGATTTTGATTCCGAAATTCAATATGCCACGTAGTACCATTCGCCTTCTTTTCTGAAAGTACTAATCATTTTTATGACAAACATCTGAAAATATTTCCAAATGTTTGAGATGCTCCTTCATGTACTTTGATGCAATCAAAATATCATCATTATATACGAACATGAAGGTAAAACAATTGGAAGAGATTATCCATCTTCCGTGATATATCCTGGGGTGCAATAGTCAATCCTATAGGCATCACGCTCCAAATATAATGTCTTTCTTGTGTGGAGAAAGTTGTAAACTTCTTACTTTCTTCCTTCTTCTTAATCTGGTAAAATCCAGATTTGCAATCAAACTTTGAGAATATCTTGGCACCTTTGATGCAGTTAACCAAATGTTCTCTGCTTAGAATATAGTATCCGTCGAACTCCAGAATGTTATTAATCCCCTTGTAATCAGGAGTGGCCAAACGGAACCAAAACTGGTTTCCAAACCATAACCGGAACTACCAGAACCTTTCACCGGTCAATGGTTCCAAAATGGGAACGGAAACCCTCTAGGCCGATTTTGGTTCCTTTATCTCAAAAATCGTGGAACCGGCAGTTTTAACCGTTAGTTAGAACCATCAGTGGAACCGTGGTGGAACCGGCGGTTTCAAGGTTATAACCAACGATCTTTATTTTTATTTGGTGAAATATGCTAGAAGAAATGTTAAATGTTTATTATGATGTTTTATATTCGTAACCACATGAGACATGTTTTAAACCAAATATTGTAAGCGAATTACACGAACTTTGATTACTCTATACTCTAATAGTATATATAGACAATTTAATATTATTATTAATATTAAGTACAAAACTCAATTGAATATTAAGTCCAAGTCATTTTCTCTCTCTTTCTTTTTTTTAAACTAAAATTGATATACCATTTTGAAAAAAATAAAAAAAATTAAAAGATAAACAAATAATTCCAGTTAAAACCGAAACCAGAAACATGGAGGAACCCGGTTCCAAATCGAAGCTGGAATCATCGATTCCGGTTTTGGAACTGGAACCATGTTGCAAAGGTTTTGGTTCTGGTTCCTCCAAAATGAGGAACTAGAACAGACAGTTTTGGAACCGGAGCCGGTGGTTCCGAAACCGTGGCCACCCCTACTTTTAATTAGTAACAAGTCTTGGCTTTCCTCTTTTAATATCTCCATAATTCCGTAGTAAAAATCCTGGACTACTGTATAGAGAAACTTTCATGTTGAAATCAACTTAAGGTCAAGATGTTCCTTAAGTGTTTTATGCATATCCTCACGATCCTCCTAGTTCATAAGGATTGGTTTGAATCTCACGAACTCATATTCCTTCCCTGGTTTTGTTTGATAAATGGTTTTATCATGATTTTGTTGATTTTGTTTTTACACCAAAACAATGTTTTTAAAGGTTGTCCAAATACTCCTAAATAATTTAAAATGGTTTTAATATTTCCCGTAGTATTTCTTCAAGTTTATTTTCGACTAAATTGGACAACACTTTTAATGATTTTATGTCAAAGTGTTTTTACTTCAAAACAATGTCCCTGAATGTTGTTCTAATACTCCCGATCGGTCTAAAATGTTTTTACTATTTTTCCGGAGTATTTCTTGGAGTTTATTTTCGATATAAAATTCGACAACACTTATGTTTCGTGCCCAACCCGTCGCCCTATAGGGCAACCCGCACTGGTTGAGTTATGGAACAAAAAAAAGGACGGAGGAAAATCAAGGGGGAAACCGTCGACCCGGAGGTCGACGGTGTGAAGCGACCGTCGACCTATGGGCGGCCGTGCACAAGCCCCAAGAACTGAAACTGTTTCTCTGTTTTGGTCTTCCTCGACCGGTCCAACATGAGGGTGACCGTCGCACCCTGCGACCGGTCCCCTGTGTAAAAATTCATGAGAATTCAATTTCAATCTTATCTCTGCGCGACCGGTCGAACTCCACTTTTGACAGCAAACTATCCGTTGAGTTTGCAGACAGGTTTTCCTTGATTTAAGGGGTTGATTTCTAACAACTCTTTTATTCAATTGTCTTGGTATTTTTTACAGAATTCTTGTCCCCAAGAGGAGCATATCTTGTACAAGACATCTTCTATAAATGGAGGAAGAATTGAAGCAACACAACAAGAGAGAAAACTACAACACAACAAGATACACTCAAGAATACATTTGTTCTTACATTGTCTTATTTCTTGTTGTAATTTGCCTAGCTATTCACTTTCACATTCTTGAGGTCTAGGCTATTCTTGATTACACTTGCACTCTATTGTATTATCAATTATCGAGTTGTAATCTTGAATTTTTGGGTTATCATTCAACACAAGATATCCTTGTGAGTGTTCTTGTGGTAAGAGCACACTTGGGTGATCTAGGTGTTAGGTGTGAGAAGATTGTGGTAATCTTCTTGTTGAGGTGTTGAAGAATTTGGTATTCTTCAAGGTTGAAGATTGTGGTAATCTTCACAAGGTGCCATTGGAGATTGTGGTAATCTTCAAGTGAGATTGTGGTAATTTCAAAGGTGGTGTTGAAGAAGAGTGTGGTGCTCTTCAAGGTGTTTATTAATAAAATTTTGTGGTACGATTTTGTTGTAATAATTGTGGTAATTATTAATAAAATCTTTTTTTTTTTGAAATCCATCCCGGAGATACTAGGGTGGTAGTAGATTAGGCCCTAGGTGGGTTGAACTACTATAAATCAACGTGTGTTATTTACATTCCGCACCTTTGTTATTGTCTTTGAGCATTCGGTTTGAAAAAGAGGGCGAAATTGAAAAGATGGAGATAATCTATTCACCCCCCCTCTAGATTATCGTAGCCGTTTGGACTTACAAGTGGTATCAAAGCCAAACTCTTTGGCAAGTTCGTTCCACATCGCGAGTAAAGAGGAACGATCATCGGCTACGAATGCAGTCTACCTTGCCGGCGCCTCCACCACCAAGCCACCACTATTTGATTCCGAAAATTTTACATTTTGGAAAGAAGAATGGAATGCTGTTTACAAAGTTGCGGGTTCGATATTTGGAACACCGTCATCAATGGAGAATCCATTCCGACGAAGAACACACCACACACCTCTAAAGGCTTCAAAGAGCTCAATGATGAAGAAAAGAAAATCATCTCCTTAAATGGTAATGCTCTAAATATTTTGTATTGTTCACTTATTAATTTGGAATATGAACTTATTGTAGGAATTCGATCGGCTCATGAAGTATGGCAAAAATTAGAAGCCATCTATGAAGTACATGCAAATGATAGGAGCAACTCAAAAGCATCTACTTCTCAAAGGGATACAAGGTCAAATCTAAGGAACAAACCTTTTTCAACTTCCAACTATGAAGTAGTCGAACAATGTTTTATGGGCATCGAAGAAGAAAATGAGGTATGTCTTAGACCCTCTACATCCTATGATATTGTTATACAAAATGATTATAGTGATTTGCAAAATGATTTTGATGACCTTCAAAATGAATTCCAAAGCTTGCTTGTTAAATACAAAAACTTGAAAAAGGAATTCATTGTTTTGAAAAATGATAAGGATAGTTTATTTACTTCCTATGAATCACTATCATGTGCTCACACCACCACTCTTGATAAAGTTAGAAACCTTGAGAAAGAAAATAGTACTCTTGTTGAGAATATTGATTGCATGAAAAAGGATCTATTAAAATCTAACTTGAGTACCAATAAAATGTCCAATATTGTTGATGTTCATAATTGTGATAAAGGACTTGATGATAAGCCTAATGTTGTTAATCATATGAAAAAGGATCAAGTCACTATGCATATTGGTCATTATGCTCCTAGAATTATTATTTCTTTTTTTATTGCGGTAAAAAGGGTCATACGGCTAATTCTTGTCGAGCTAGAAATAGCTCTAATTATTGTTGGAGACCTAAAAGTCTCAAGACTAATCCCAAAGGACCCAAACACGTGAGGGTACCACAAAACAATGTCATATTAGGTACCCAGCGAAATAATAATCGGAGAAAATTCATACCGCCAAGAAGACATCAAATGACCAATTCATTTGATCAATAGAGAAAACATTTTCAACAAAGCCAATTTCCAAGAAGAGGATATAATCAAAAATGGGAAGAACATAATCCTTGGAAATGGCAAAGACATCATCAATAAGATGATTTTCAGAGAAGAAGAGACTATCAACAATCGGAAGGATAAAAATCTTGGAAATGGAGTAATCAAAGGAGCCATCATCAACAAAGTGACTTCTCAAGGGGCAGATATCATCAACAATGGGAATGACACAACCCATGGAAATGGAGTAATTGGTAACTCGTATCTCCCTAGTTAAACATGCATTTTATTTTGTTATTATGCATGCTTTTATTTGTGTCTTAATTGCAAAATGAGTTTTCAAGTATTTATTTTTTAATTAAGGTCTTTAATATATATTTGTGCTTTTAAAATATTTTTGAATAAGAAGACCTTATATGATGTTTTTAAAAACTCTTGTGCATTTTTGTAGACTAAAGTGTGTTATCATCTCTTATGGATTTTTATGGCATGAGCTTACTTGTGATATCTCTTAGCCTACACTTTTATCATTATGATTTGTGCTAGATTTGTTTTAAGAATTGTGTAGGATTTACATATTTTCACAAATGGCCATTTACGTCATTATTTGTCAAGAAAGGCATTAATTATTGAGGTACGTTTACTTGTATTATTCTTACTCTTATAGACTCAATATATATATTGCCATGTGCCCATGTGCTTGTATTTCATAGTATTTCATACAAGTGTCATTAAGAGGATTTTTAGATTTTTTTGAAAGGCACTATTCGATATTTGATTGAACATATTTGCTTTGTCAACTTTTGTTCAAATAGTTCTTTTAAATGAGGTCTCAACTATATGCTATCGGATTTTCAAATTTCAAAAGAGACCTTTTGTAGCTTTCTTAAGCTTATTTGAACTTGCATGATTTATTAGACTCTTGATGATCTTCTAAATGCATAGTGTGTGTTTCTTGCTTCATGGTTTATATATATAGTGTCTATTTCTACTATGCTCTTATGGAAGATATTTTGTGATTGATGATTGAGGCATGTTTTTACATTTGGGCTATATTTTCTTGCTTATATAAGCGATGCCATTGATGAGTTTGTTAAGTTGTGTAGATGAGAAATGAAGTACTCCAAATATTAGTTATCTCAAAATATTTGGATGTAAATGTTCTATTATGAACACCTTAGATCAATTGGATGCCCTATGATGATAGTGATGAAGAAGACAAAAAGGGTATTCCGGAACAAACTCGATGACCAAGGTAACATTGGTCGGACTAAGGCGAGGTTAGTAGCTCGATGATATTGTCAAGAAGAAGTTAATGATTTTGTTGTTATATTTGCACTCATAGCACATTTAGAAGTTATTTGCACTTTACTTGTCCATTCTTGATTTGAGAAAATTTCAAGCTTACCAAATGGATGTTAAATCCAATTTCAAAATGGTTTTATTCAAATAGAAGTCTATCGGAGTTTAAAAATTTTAGGCCAAATGATTTTTATAAAAGGCCTTGTATGGTTTAAAACAAGTACTCCATGTATGGTATGATAGACTTAGCTATTTTTGCCAAATGATTTTATAAGAGGTAAAGTTGATACTAATTTTTTAAAGGGCAAGATTATTTACTTGTGCATATTTATGAGAATATTTTTGGTGCTACTAATAAATATTTGTGCAAGATATGTTTTTTTCTAAGTTGATACTAGGTGAGCTTGAGATGAGCATGATGGGGGAGCTCAATTTCTTGCTTGGACTACAAATTATTTAATGCCAATAAGATGGTTATATAAGAACTTTTGAAGGAGTTAAGCATTGAAAAAAGAAGAACCATCTCAACCTCTATGGCTAAAAATTGACAAAGGTTGAGAAAGGCATATCGACCGACAAACAAATTCGAGGTATGTTTTCTTGTATTATTTCTATAGACTCGACATTCCATATGCCTTATGTCTAGATGCTCGACTTCAAAAACTATCCCATCGAATCTCATTAAAGTGCCGTTAAAAGAAATTTTCAAATATTTGAAAGGCACTTCTTCTTATGACTTGTATATCCAAAGTCTTAAAACGTTCTCAGTTTTCGGGATAACAAGTCCTGTATTTATTATACGGTTTTTCGTATTCAAAATGTAGTTCGTCATAATCGAACTAAACATATTAAGATTCGATATTTTTCTTTAAAGGGATAGCGATTTTTAACAAAAACTTGAGATGTGTTTAATTCCATCTCAAGGATAACTCGCGGACTTTTTTGATCGTTAACCGCTGAGTATTTTGTTTTAGCGTGATTATGACATAATGTATATTGAATAAGGTCTACGTATGCATTTTGCATGTTTTTAAAACTTAGGGGCAAAAAATCGGATTTTTGGATCAAACTTCGGATTTTAGACGAACTCAAATGGGGTGGCCGATCGAAGGGCCGACCGACCTCGCCCATGCCGTCGATCGGTCGCCCTGCCCCATGACCGGTCGCCCTAGGTGAAATTTCAGTTAAAATGAGTTATGTTTCCAGTATTTGGCATTTTGGCCTTTCTCTTCTCTATTTCGTCCCCTTCGTCATTTGCACACACATTTCACTTCAAATGTGTTTTGTTGCAGGAATTACATAGTTTGGGGATTGTCTAGCTCGATTATCATCATCATTGCTCGTCTTTACCGATCGAATGGTAAGAATTTCACTCTCTTTAGCTCAATTGGGTTGAACCCTTGAGTTTGTGGCTTATATGTATTTTTCTTGATGCAATTCATATATATTTGTGATGAGCTTATTGATTGTTGATGAATGATATTTCTTATATTGCAATTGGTGATGAAAAAACTTGGCTTGATTTCATTTACAAGGGCTATATATTTCTTTTTCAATTTTTGATGCCCGCCAAGTGTTTGATAAAACGTTTCAATGAAAAAAAAAAAAAAATCATCATCTACATGATTCTCTCGATTTCAAAAGTCTTATATATTTATAGAGATCATATTTTGCTTATCATATGATATTTCATAAGCTTCTACAAGTCGTATAATTCGACTCTTCCCTCCTATTTGGTTTAAAAGCTTCAATGTTCAAAATAGCTCGATACATCGGTTTACTTGCGCACTTTGATATGAATATATGATGTCTTTATTGTGCTAACATTCTTTTTGATGATTCCAAAGGGGGAGAAACAGGTTATAAGCTCTTTAGCTCAAAGAAGCTAAGAAAAGCTTAACGAAAAGAAGCTATAAGTTGTGGCTATTGAAAGCCATAAGTTGTGGATCATATTTTGTCCACTCTTGGTATATTGTGGCTAAAAAAAGCTTAACAAAAAGAAGCTATAAGTTGTAGCTATTGAAAGCCATAAGTTGTGGATCATATTTTGTCCACTCTTGGTATATTGTGGTTGTATATGTTTCTTAGTCCATTAGTTGTAGTATGGACTTATATATGTTTCTCACGATGTCTCTTTGACAGGGGGAGCTTTTAAGTTTTGATACTTAAGCTCAATATTGAAAAGCTAAGCCTTCAGCTTTTGATTTAGTTGCTTCTTTATAACTCTTGTTGTGCATGATGATAGGGGGAGCATTTGTAATATGTGGTTTAATATCTCAACTCCCATCCTTGTGCTTATATTGCGCGAAATGTTGTCGCTCTCAACGGATATTTATTTTTTGACCGGAAAACTTGTTTTGTTTTCAAAATCGCCTCTCAAAATTGTTTTGTTTTGAAAATAGGTCTTGTTGAATTGGTTTGGTTTGTAATCATCAAAAAGGGGGAGATTGTTTGATAAATGGTTTTATCATGATTTTGATGATTTTGTTTTTACACCAAAACAATGTTTTTAAAGGTTGTCCAAATACTCCTAAATAATTTAAAATGGTTTTAATATTTCCCGTAGTATTTCTTCAAGTTTATTTTCGACTAAATTGGACAACACTTTTAATGATTTTATGTCAAAGTGTTTTTACTTCAAAACAATGTCCCTGAATGTTGTCCTAATACTCCCGATCGGTCTAAAATGTTTTTACTATTTTTTCGGAGTATTTCTTGGAGTTTATTTTCGATATAAAATTGGACAACACTTATGTTTCAGGCTCGACCGGTCGCCCTATAGGGCAACCCGTACCTGAGTTGAGTTATGGAACAAAAAAAAGGGACGGAGGGAAATCAAGGGGGGCGACCGGTCGACCCGGAGGTCGACCGGTGAGGGCGACCGGTCGACCCTATGGGCGACCGGTGCCTGAAGCCCCCGAAGAACAGAAACTTCTGTTTCTCTGTTTTGGTCTTCCTCGACCGGTCCAACATGAGGGCGACCGGTCGCACCCCCCTGCGACCGGTCCCCCTGTGTAAAAATTCGCAGAATTCAATTTCAATCTTATCTCTGCGCGACCGGTCGAACCCCAATTTTGACAGCAAACTATCCGTTGAGTTTGCAGGCAGCTTTTCCTTGATTTAAGGGGTTGATTTCTAACAGCTCTTTTCTTCAATTGTCTTGGTATTTTTTACAGAATTCTTGTCCCCAAGAGGAGCCTATCTTGTACAAGACATCTTCTATAAATAGAGGAAGAATTGAAGCAACACAACAAGAGAGAAAACTACAACACAACAAGATACACTCAAGAATACACTTGTTCTTACATTGTCTTATTTCTTGTTGTAATTTGCCTAGCTATTCACTTTCACATTCTTGAGGTCTAGGCTATTCTTGATTACACTTGCACTCTATTGTATTATCAATTATCGAGTTTTAATCTTGAATTTTTGGGTTATCATTCAACACAAGATATCCTTGTGATTGTTCTTGTGGTAAGAGCACACTTGGGTGATCTAGGTGTTAGGTGTGAGAAGATTGTGGTAATCTTCTTGTTGAGGTGTTGAAGAATTTGGTATTCTTCAAGGTTGAAGATTGTGGTAATCTTCACAAGGTGCCGTTGGAGATTGTGGTAATCTTCAAGTGAGATTGTGGTAATCTCAAAGGTGGTGTTGAAGAAGAGTGTGGTGCTCTTCAAGGTGTTGGTGTAAGATTTTGTTGTAATAATTGTGGTAATTGAAATCCATCCCGGAGATACTGGGGTGGTAGTAGATTAGGCCCTAGGTGGGTTGAACTACTATAAATCGACGTGTGCTATTTACATTCCGCACCTTTGTTATTGTCTTTGAGCATTCGGTTTGAAAAAGAGGGCGAAATTGAAAAGATGGAGATAATCTATTCACCCCCCCTCTAGATTATCGTAGCCGCTTGGACTTACAGGTTTGACCTTTAGGGACGCTTTCCCACCATGTCAAAGGATTTTCATTATAATTCCTTTGGATTTTCTTTTTGACATCCTCGAGTGATATTAGGTTCATCATCAATTTTGCAATAGCCTCTGGAGGTACTCGTTCTTCTCCTTGTATTTTGAATGAATACAAGTTATTATCCCATCGTTTTGTATCTTTCTTTGTCGAACCATATTGTTGTTAGGATAATAATGCTTCACCAAACTTTCGTTTATCAACCATCGTTGGGTTTCAAAGTTTGGCATCATTACCACGCTTGCTACGAAAATTAATAGTCATTTTTCTGTAGAATGCTTCACTAGTCTCTGGACAATGATCTTTTGATCACATAATGTTGTGAAAATAAGTCTTGTCTCATTTTCCTGGGTAAATCGATTAAATGTTTGTAGGAAATTGTTTCCTAGCAAAACAGCTGCTCATGTATCATGGAAATAGATTGGTGGCGTCTTTACTTTTAACCATGGGGTACCGCATGTGCCTCTAATCATGATTTCTTCTTGTTTAATTCCTCGATTAAGGATAAGAATCCTTTGAGAGAAATCCCTTCCTACAGTAGATGGTAAAACTTCTTCAATTTCTTTAGGAGAAACATCCGACTTTGCAGTACATATTCTGGCACCTGAATCAATATAGGCGTCAAAATACTTGGCCTTGTATTCACCATATAACCTTCCGATAGAAATGTATATGGAAAATGGGTTAGTGGTCATATGATTCTATATCATTTATCAGCCACTGTGAACTCCATTCCATCTTGTAATCTTTCCCAAGGTTTATGATCCTCAAGAAATTGAATACCCTGTATTAATTATTTGGGTATTTTTCCTGTTGTTCCTGTGATAGTTAGCTCAATTTCACTCATTTTTAGGCTTCCTTGATATCTTCCAACTATAGGTTGTTGGAGATAATATAGAACATCACAAGGAAAAATGTTATCCTTTTGAGTGATGTCAAATATTACTTTAACTTATCTCCATTCTTCTGGACATTTCAGCTCTCCTTGTGTTTTGAAAACATCTGGGATTCGCTGAACTGTACTGGTAATTTTTTCTTCCCAAGGGCTACTGCTTATCATTCTATCTTGTTGGAAAGACATCCTTCTTGGCTTAACTTTGAGACTTCGACTTTTGTTGAATATTGGTTGATCTTGATTTTCATATCAATCTCCTTTATAGTAGGACACTCAATAAGTTCTGGTAGAACCACCCTTGCAAAGTCCTCAAAGATTCTTGGGACTTCTATAAATTTCGTTTCTCAAGAATACTTCTGAATGATGTGTATTCGAGAGAGCATATGAAATTTTGTATGTGATCGAGTAAGGTCTATTTTGTTCTTTAATCAAATCGACTCTTTGGAATTCTTGATGAAGAAATCTGTTGAAATCTCAATCTCCCGAATTGTATGCAAATCTATGATAGACATTAAATGACAGTTTTTCTGCATACAAATTTTCTAGAAACCGCTCCAAGGTATGAATATTTGAGATTTGAGATTCGCTTGTTAAATATAGCAAGATTGAGTGGCGAATCAATACCTTCATTGGAAGTTGCCTTAATAATAACTCTTATGGCTCCAATATTAATCCATGAGAGTGTATTTGGAATATCTCTCTTGACTTTTCTTTTGATCTCCTGAACATCTTGATAAGGGACCAATTACATCTCGATCAGGTTACCAGTATATTCAATTGGAATGGCAAATTTTCCGGTAGTTACCCTGTGGATAATTTGGTGTTTTTAGTTACGATACCCCATCTTATCCAAAGCTTTGTCCATTGCTCCGATAGTAAAATTGTCATATATCTGAAGGTTTGGATCTTCTTTCATAATCCTCATTAGAGTCTTATGTGAAACCGTAGTATGGGAGCGGAAACCTGATATATCATCCCTGACCGTCTCTTAAGAATTTCTTATTCACTTTGATTCTGAACTAGATTCACTTTCATTGTCAGAATAGATCTCTTCTTCATAGATGCTTTCATCCGAGGGAGATACTCAAATTGACACACCTGGATAAAATCTTGATAATAGACACCTTCTTAGAATTTCTGGTGCAGCTTCGAATTGTCTGATTCCTCGCTTTTGATTTTCTGGGCAATCAATTAAGATATGCCCTCTTGTTCCCCACGTCTAACAATTACAATCTTTAAAACTTTCGTTAGCTCTGGTGTGAGATCGTCTAAAAGTTCTTCTTCCTGAGGTCCTGTTGGTACTCCCTTGACTAGACCTGATGAAGAGGCTCTACTCCTGCTTGGTGTTGGCCTTTGCCTGGATTTATAACTTATGGCCTTTTGTTTTGACCAAAACCTTCTAGGTCTACATGAAGCTTACTCCTTTTACTGCTGCTTCCACGGCTGTATGGATGGCTTCTCTGCTTCTTTGTTCTTATGCTCTGTGGCTGACCTCCCACAACTATTGGGATGTCATCATCTTCGCAACATAGAGGAATCGTTTTATTTATTCCTCTCAGTCTCTAATTTCTATAAAGTGTTGCTTGATGGCACCATTCTGATAGCTTGTCCTTCAGGAATGACATTCTTCTGGCCATCGTATCTACGTCATCTACAACCTTGTATTTTCTGATAATCATTTCTCTCCAGGGACTTGGTATCTTTGCAAAGAATAATTACGAAAGCTTCTTTATCTTCCACCTTGGACTTCCATTGGTACTCGATGAACAACTTGATGTATTCCTCAATATGACAAATATCATGTAACTAAAGGCAATAGAGGGTTTGTTTGTATTTTCTCCTTTAATCTTCTTTGAATCCCTCAAAATAGAATTTGCCGATAAAATGGATTTTAAATAATTTTGCCATATTATCGACGATTCCTTTCAATGACTCTCTAGCTATGACACTACTTCTCTTCTCTGAACTAGTCGTATCCCATGTGATCTTTACAGATCGTTCAAGACCCATCTAAAGGAGTAGGATAAATCATTCCTTTGTAAGATCAAGGGTTCCTATTGCAATCCTCAGAGCCGATGCCCAATCATCGATAAGGACTTCTTGATTCTTAAAATCTAGAATATCAATATTTAACATCAATCCATATGGATGTATATGATCAGGTTGTGATTTTTTATAAGGTGTATTATATAAATTTGTGAACGTTATCAAGTTCCTGTAACAATAGGATCTCCTATTGTAGTAAAATGTCTAGCGTGTGGCTTTGGTTCATCCACATGATCTGAACTAGAACTTTCTGTTACGTTGGGATCAATTGGTGGTCGTGGAGGTGGTCTTTGATGTTGGTCACGAGTAATCAAAGATGATCCATCTCTTGCGTTCATCTTTAAATTTATAATTCCTAGTCATGCGAAGGATTCTGCAAGGTCATGTAGATCTTTAAGATTAATCTTCTTCATATCTATCACTTTTTAGTTTATGATGGATTTTTCATTGATGATAGCAAGGAGCTTTTCATCATCTGTCATGCGTCGTACCACTTCAGTTAGCTTCCCATTTTGGTGTAAATAAGGTACTGTTCTGAAATCGATACGCTTCTTTTCTGTGGAGGAACTTGGCCTATCCTTCAAATTCTTGACTCATTTTATAATATCATGAAGGATTTCAAGAGTCTCCTTCTGATATTTCACCATTATCTCAATCTAATTTTGGATCTGATGAACTTGTATTGGTAGATGATTATGGTGGTTGCCGTAACTTTACACCGTCTTCTAGACTAATCTAAGATCTTGGGAGAACTTGGATGTGTCTGGAAGTATTTTGTTCCATTCTGGTATTCCATTAGGAATCATGATTTTGATAGGCTGCTTCATGACGATTCATCGATCGACATATAATATCTGATTTACTATAAGGAAACTCGGATAATATCCTGCTTGCCTATCGCATTGTCTTAAGGTTTCCCTATCGGCTCCCGCGAGTTCCTTTTCAACATATTGATTGTTCCAATATATTACCTTGTCTTGGTTTTCGTGTGCATACATCATCGTAATTTGGCGATATCTCCTGTACGGTATACATCTTGGACAATTGTCCAGATCTATTTTCTTGGAGAAAATTCTCCTCACCAATTGTTAATTACATAAATATAATAAATTTAACTAAACGTTCTTAATAAACCTAGGCTCAGATACCATTTTTGTGGCCCAGGGTAAAGAGTTAGGGTACTAAAGAAATTGGGTCGATTTAATCGGAATTTAAATGTCTAGGGACCATTTTTGATAATTTTGCAAACATGTGGTACAAAAACTGACATATCCAAAGGTCGGGAAACCTGCTACAACCAGTCATCCGGTCATTTTTGACCGCAAATTGACGGAAGGTATCCAAATTGATCATAATCGAAAATGTTGGGTACTAAAACTTATACGACTGAAACATGGGGTATCAAAACCGAAAGTAGGTATAATTAAGGTACCAAAATTGAAGTTACCCCAAAAAACAAATCATGCATCAATTTCTGTGATGGGCTACATGTTTATTTTTGTTAACCTGCAACAAATTTAATCATCATGTCTCTGTCGCATGAGGTGCAAGATTTTGTATCTGTTCTGTAATTCTTCTAGGTATGATAGACACTGATGAAGTGCTGATTTTTATTTTTAAAAAATAAATTATTTTTTGTGCTTGAAAATGCATGCAAAATAATATTTTTTTACATATAAGGTACATGAATGTTTTTTCTTTCACATTAGGTGTAGGAAAGAAAATTATTTTTGCGCATTCGGATGCTTGCAAAAAAAAATATTATTTTTTGTGCATTGTGATGTATGCGAATTTGTTTTTTGTATATTAGTGCATAGAAAATACTTTTTCGCATTAGGTGCCTGAAAGAAATTATATTTTTGCGCATTGAGGTGCAAGAAAAAATATTTAATGTGATTTGTATATGATATGAGTTGCATGCTTTATTAATTGCTTGTGTTTGCATTTTTTTTGTGATGCAATTAATTCTCTTTATGTGATATGAATAATCGTGTGCTGGGCATGAATGTACATTGACATACGGGGGCTCATGTATTTGAGTGTTTACTGTTTTATACTATATTATTTCTGTTTGTTAATTTTTGACAGTGGTGGTAAATTGGTATCCTCATTTATTTGTCATATTTTCTAGATTTATGTACTAGGCTTTGAAAATATGTATTTTTTTTTTATTTTTGAGGCATATATTTATTCAGCCGATATTTGGAGGCTATGTAACATCAATTTTATAAGGATATTTTTTGTTGAACTACGATATGTCTAAATTATCTCCACATGATGCACCATATGTTAATGTCGCCCATGGGGGCTATTTTTTGTAATTATTCATATTGAATGGTTGCATGAATGATTTATTTACGGACATTGATAATTTTATTCATGGATCAATAATTTTTATTGTGATCTTAAATTCGGTTGGAGATGATTAATAGCCTTGGTGGCAAATTTTCGATCTCATTGAATTGAAGAAAATAATAAATATTACTTGGATCCAGGATAAATTTTTTAGATCAGTACCTAATTGTTGCGCAATTTATTCAAATATACTTACACCGAACTCACCAACCTTATATTAAACCAATTTAGCCTGAAAAATAGACAAAGTTTACAATATTGTTGCGACTTCGACGCGGACAATATGTTTTTGGATTATAAAAAATATTTGCACTTTAATTTGTTTATGCCGCAAATGTAAAAACTTGATTGCCCAAAATTATCGCAACTAGGATGCTGACAATATACTTATGGATCAATAATTAAGTTAACGCTTTAATTGGTTTAAGTTGCAAATTTAAGAATTTAATAAAAGAGTTTAAGCTCTATTTTTGGAATATGAGCTTACTCACGAGTAAAAACTCTAGTTGTCCAAATTCGGTATTTGAGATGAATTAAGGGTATTAGTAGCTCGTGTTATTATTAATAAAAATCGTTTGTTTAGAGGCTGATTTAAAAAAGTTGAGAAATACACAAGTAATTGCATTTGCCGCTTTTGTTGACCGACATAAACCAACTCGGGTGAATGTTGGAACAAGCATAATATAGCTTGACGAGAACAAAATCTAAAACTAGAACTATAAATTGATCCATAAAATGACATGTGTGTCACCTTATTGAATGAGGTAATTAAGTGTCAATAGTTATTAAGTCTACTTATGAGATTGGCAACTTCGCTCGTAATTGTACTGAGATGAAGTTTGACTATTTAATTGATCTCTTATTTTTTCAGTAATATTTCCAAATCTCTCCATGGGTGGATTGCAGATATTGGTTGACTTAACATGTGATTGAGACTAAACAAATGTGTATAACTATTATCGAGTGGTGCAGTTATATAACGGACAAGATGAGGCTAAAAATTAAAGTCACCTCACGATCAACAGTTGACGTGAGCAACTTGATGTGCCCATAATGTCTTATTCGGATAAATGCACTTGTGAGTTATTTATTGAATGAGAAGATTTGTCTATCTTTTCTTTGAGATGCAATAGACTTTAGATAATATTTCTTTTAGCTTTTCTATTGATATCGTGGCACGTGAGGTTAGGAGAAAGATTGTATTATCCCGAGGAGGCTTTATTGTCTAACACACAAAGTCAATCTCCCTCTATATAATTGTTTTCTAGTGGGATAAGCTTGCTGGAAGAATGAAAAATGACTACTTTTAATTAAAGCTAAGTCCACTTAATTAAGTGCGGACCTATGAGTGTGAGGCACAAAATTAACGCATTATGTTTTCCTTCATTGCTATCTATGCTACAAGTTAGTACATCCCAATTCTCATCAGTTAGAAGCGCCAAATTGCTTTGGGCGTTTCTTAACAGATGGAGATGTGCTAATAAGGAGCGAGAATTGTGTGTCTAATTAGTTTGGACACACAGTTGAAGGGAATAAAGTTCCAAGTTGAATGATAGTTCTAAACACTTTACAGCTATATGAACTTGTGTAAAAAGGACAATCACTTCAAAATGGTTGGATTTATGATAGCGCAAATTGGTTCGTGTATCTTCCTGCTGCCTACATCATACAAAAACATGTCACCAAATGATTTTTCAACCTTTATGAGCTTTAGTTTAGTAACAAGACCAATTAGTGGGTCTGCCTATGTAAGTTCGAGAATATGTGTTCTCAAGTGGAGAATCAAGTTGCACGATTCAGGTTTTCCCTCAAAGGGATTTCTTGAAAATATGTGAGGTCAAAAGAGATCTTGAAACTATGTGAGTTGCACAATCCTTGGGAGGCGCTCGTTTCTCTAGCGAGAATGTTGTACTTTAAACTCATCTAGTAATCCCTGGGATTGTGGGAGAAACACTAAGTCAGTGGGAACCAGTGCCTTACACGCAAAAGATTCTCAAATTCCACGAGTAAAAAGGAGTGAGTATACAATATTCCCCATCATCTATATGAGATTCAGTGGGTATCCTCCACAATTACTTTTGTAGGTGTGGATGAGTCGATAGAACTTGTGACTTCACTTGATGCCCTATGTGGATAGTTGTTGTGAAGGAAAAGATGAGTTTAATGACTAAGAATAAAATCTAATAGCTTGTTGATCTTATGTCTAGATGTAAGACCATTTGAAACATGTAGTTTTGATACGTCAAGTGCAATATAGATAGGTTGATTGACACATGTGTAACTCGACCAAGGGCAAAATGATTATGCTTGTTAGAAGAGTGGAAATTTTTAGATGTTCTCCCTACGTGGTGAGATTGCCTCAATTCACCTCATATGTTATCTAGTATTGACACTTTCGTCTAGGTTTGTCCTTGATGATTAATGTTGACATACTTCAGTGAATATTGAATGAAAAGATCAATGTAGATCATACGATGAAATCAAGAAGTGGAGTAAGAGCGCATTGATTGCTAATCAAAGAACTCCAGCTGTGATTTGATTCATTATTGATTTCATCGAGCTATAGTTTTTATAGGCTTACAATGGTCAATTAAGACATTTGTATCTCATTGAATATGGCAACAATGTGATGACTGGAAAAAAAAAGGAGTTGTCGCCACTTAGTGGTGACTGTCTTTACACTCCATGGTCAAATAGCATGTTCTTAGTCAAGAAATGATGTCTTAGGAAAAAGAAAAGAAATGCTTATGTAAGAATTATCGAATGTTTGATGTGTGCTATGTGCATACTCAACAAGTCATGTACCTATTAGTGAGATTGGTGAGTGGATATCGAAGTGATCCATTTCATATAGTGATGCCGACATGTGGATACTTAGATATCTTAATAAATTGGTCTATGATTTTCAAGAAGCAAATTTGGTATCTTGAAATGATGCACATTTTGCACACATTCATGAGATATTCTGTTGTCTTTGTGATAGTAAAGTCACTTTGGTGTATGGTTTGCGCATCGAACATTGTTAGTAGACTAAACATACTTACTCGAGGCATTACTTCACATAAGTGTTTTGCAGAGAGTTAAATTGTTCTCACGCATATTTCTACGAGCAGTGCGGGCGTTGATCCTTTTTATGAGTCTTTGTTTGGAGATATGATCCAAATGCATGTGAGTGGTAAGGTATTAAGTAGAATTGATCATATGGCCTATGAGAACATATTGTGATCATTTATTAGAATTCTAATTATGTGTTTGGTACTGAATTTGTGAGTTGTCACTAGGCTTTGATTGGCCCTATCACACGGGAAATCGCCCGACGCTAAAAGAGCGAGCAAGATGAGACTTAAAAGATTGTGTCGCACAAGGAGATTTGCTAATGATCGCTTTCGCACTAGAGCAGTGACGAAGGTTAATAAGTATAATTATCAGTTGCCTTAGCTAGCGGATTTGAGTTCATCAATTATGAAGTATGTCCAAATTTCATAAAATCTTATTTGTAGACGAATGTGCGAACTATGGTATGAAACTTTGGAGTGACTATGAGTAGTACGTAGGTCATGCGGTTGATAGCAATTACACTAAGATGTATGATGTCTAGGGCATTACATGGCTATATTGAGTGGGAGCTCGATCATAGCATGTATTCATACTATATGTGCTTTGAGGCGACCGCCTATGGTAAAGTGACTGAATGGGTCCCTGCTTCGTCACTATGTGAGCTCATATTATTATCTTGTGCCCTTTGGGACTCTAGACCATATCATGAGGTGTATGCTTGATGACACTACTTTAGCATGTATCCAATGGCCATGTGTGATTCGGCTGTTGGAGCATGTTTACGAGAGTTGATAGGACCTAGCTAATTGGCATGTGGGGCTAAGGAAGAAGTTAATTGGTAACGCACTTATGTTCCATAATTCATAGCCCGGGCTACTATTTTGAAATGTGTTTGACTAGTCATGAATATAGAAACATATTTAAGTGAGTCGAGCATGCTCTATTTATTTCATGGAGGGATCTAGAGATGTTTGACTGGTTGCGACCACTTGGTTTGGGGTATACAACGAGTTATTGAGTTCTAAGATTATGTTAGTTTGGTGATGACTTAATACAACTATCCTCACATTTTCTTTCTCGCTTGGTTGCACGCCTTATTCCCTTTATGAAAGAAGGGACGTGAAATGAGAATATTATAATGTGATTCAAATGAGCTGGATCAGATATGTATGGGTGGGAGATATTTGAGATTACATCCATATCTTTTATGTTAGGAAAGATATTGGGGACTCTAATTGATTAGCATACATCTTGGGATTGCATCCAATATGGAAAGATCCAATTATAATAGGGATTGAGATATCGCCAATGTTCTCCAAGGGTTTAAGTTGTGCACATCAAAGTGAATAACTCTAGTAGTTATTTTCACTAACGAGAAAGTTGGTTCGTGCTCTTGTTTATGGTTTGTTCACGGTTCAACCAATCTACGGGGTTCGTTCATTGTTCGCGATTCAATCAAGAGGAGGCTTGTAGATGGCTTAATCTTGGATCAAAAAGAGGATTGTAGACGGGCTTAATTTTAGCTATCTGGATCGACAGTCCTGCTACAAATAAATATACTCGATCCACCTCATACGTGCAATATATGTGATTTATGTTTTGACCATATTTGTTAACAATGTCTTTGAATTTTAAAAGAAGTAATTACGATCACTGTCTTTATTTCAAAGAAAATGTAAAAGTGCATGTTTTCTTGTTGATTTATGTTATTGACATGTTGTTAATTAGTCCATGTGTTAAAACTGTTGAGCATGTTAAAAACATTCTAAATGCTAAGTTTGACAGGAAATATCTAGGAGATGATAAAAATATTTTAGGAATGAACATTTTTAGAGATAGAAAACATTATGTGATATTTCTGAATCGAGATTTCTTAACATTTATGGACATTGATAATTTATTCATGGATCAGTAATTTTTATCGTGATTTTCAATTCGATGGGAGATGAATACTAGCCTTGGTGGAAACTTTTCGATCTCATTGAATTGAAGAAAATAATAAATTTTTAGATTAGTACCTAATTATTTGCGGAATTTATTGAAATGTGTTTAGACCAAACTCACCAACTTTATTTTAGTTAACTTAGCATGAAAACAGACAAGGTATCCAATATTATCGCGATTTAGACGCAGACAAAATTTTTGTGGACTAATGAAAGCATTTGCGCTTTATTTGTTTAAGCGATAAATGTAAGAACTTAATTGCCCGAGATAATCGCAATTGAGATGCCAATGAATTACATGTGGATCAATAATTAAGTTTGCGCTTTAATTTGTTTAAGCTGCAATATTTTATTTAAAAACTTAATAAAAGAGCTTAAGTTGAATTTTCGGAATATGAGCTTACTCACAAGTAAAAACTCTAGCTATTCAAATTCACTGTTTGAGTTGAATTAAGGATATTAGTTACTTGTGTTATTATTAATGAAAATCGCTTATCTAGAGGTGATTATTAAAAAGGTTGAGAAATACACAAGTAAGTGCACTTGTCGCTTATGCTGACCGATATAAACCAACTCTGGTAAATATTGGAACAACCATAATGTAGCTTGACGAGAGCGAAATCTAAAACTAGAACTATAAATTGATCCATAAAGTGACAAAACGTGTCACTTATTGAATGATGCAATTAAGTGTTAGCACATCCTAAGTGTACTTATGAGATTGGCAACTTCGCTCGTAAATAGATAAAACTGCATGAGCTGAGTGGAGTAAGCTATATTGAAGAATACAAGAGGCAACTGCAGATCGAAATGAAGACCCAACTGTGGGTCAACTGTGAGAAGTCAAGATGAACGTCTCGGACTCGACTGAAGAAGAGACCCAGTTTTGGGACAGCTGAGTAAAGGAGAAAAGAATCGATGATCCAAGTCGATTGAGAGCCAAGTCTGCCGGTTGACGATAACAGTCATTCCTAAAAGGTTGGAGCTGACTCAAGTCAAAGGGGTAAAGGCAGATGTCAAGTCAAGTTGACTGATATTAATCCATTGCACAGAAGTCAAGGACATTACTTATTATAGTAATACGTCCATACTGCCATGTCTAAAAGTGCTCATCCTAGAAGCGTGCAAATAGAATAAACCAATGGGTAGCATTAAGCTTGTGTCTTAACCTAAAAAGCTGAACACCTCATTAACATGAGGAAATGTCACCATCACAAGCTGCAAGTCAAGACAAGACAAGCCAACGACCAAGAAGTGTCATTTGAAAATTACCTCTCTCTTCAATGGACAAATTTTCAAATTAGCACTATAAAAGGTTGAGGAAGCAAATGAGAGAAGGTTACGAACTTCAAGAGAAAATCAAGAATTCAAGCAAGCAAACCTGCAAAAATACAATCAAGCTTTCAAAGATATTCCTCAAGCCTAAAATCAAAGGAACTCGATCTAAGGATAAAGTCCAGTCGGCTGATAGTGGAGTTGTGCTTGGAGTCGGTTGCATCATACGCTGTACGAAATTCTGAGCATTTTGCCTTAGACTCGGCTGAGACTACCTTCATTTCAGCCTTGAGAAGACTGAATTTCTCATTCATGGAGTTTTCGAGTCTGGTAATTTCATTCTTGTGGAAATGTTGCAGCAGCTCCATCTCCGATACTCCTCCATCCTCTTATGATATGCTGAATTATCCGCACTCCACAACAACATTTTCGCAAACAATGCTATAAAGTAGTAGATTTGCTCAGATCTCATAGCCAAATTCATTGCGCAGTGAATCCCTCGATGCGCATAATAATCCCTCTTAAATCGGCTGTGAGGGTGGCATCATGATTGTCCAGAAGGAGATCCAAAGATGCTTGATGGTGTTCCATTTTCTCAATCTCTTCGCAGATAGTCTTGAAAGCTTTCCGGAGCTCACCAAGCGGAGGTGGACTCACATTGGCCATTCTGCATCAAAGTCAAAGTTCATTGGAACAATCGTATCCGTGGGGATGACTGGATCTTCACTCACTACGTATTTCCTTAACTCCCTGGCAGATTCAGCTTCTAAGTCTAGCAATTCAATTGTGAAAGGAAAGTCTTCCTCAAAAACATCATCGCGAACAAAGGGGATCTCCGAGTCTCTTGCATGCGTCGTCTTCCCTTGTTCTTGATGAGTAGATTCAGCTCTCGATGCCTCAGTTGCGGCAGCTTCATCGGTAGTGGTCACAGCTGTGGGAGCCTGTGACTAAGCTGAAGGAGTCGTTACTGTTGCAGCTTTGAGAGCCTACGCAGATGACTCGGTTCCAGCTGGGGCATTGAGATAGTTTGCCCAGCTGACTGAGCCTCAACTATCTTAACAACTTCCTCGTTCTCAGTGGGTTTTTCCAATTGAGTTATCTTGTCCTCAGTTGTATCATCAGCTTCATCGGAGGATGATGAGACTTGTGGAGTTGGCTCATCATCAAAATTAAATCTCATAGGAGTCGTCTTTTCACTGACTTGGCTCTGAGATTTGTGAACATCCTCTGAGATTTGATTAGACTCTGATTCATCATCCGATCACAACAATGATGTGTCAATATTTTCTTGGGAGTCTTGAAGGGCACCATTCTTCTGTGGAAGCATCTTCAAATTGAGGAATGTTCTCAGTTTCAACACCTTTACCAAGGGACGTCTCAACCTCCCGTTGGCCTTCAATACCCCCAACAGTCTCTACTGCTACAGGGCCTTCAGCAATCCCTTCGATAGACTCAACTGTCTTAGGGTCTTGGAGAATGGCATCCAAAGGAGTCTCAACCCCTTGGGTTGCACTTTTAGAGCCTAGAGTGTTAACTCCCGGGGCTTCACCATCATTTGCCTCAATTGTGATAACAGTGTCATCAGCCTTCAAAGCAATTGACATTATAGTTGAGACGGACTCAACTGTTCGAGCTTCGTCAATGTCAGTTTGCTGTTGTTCAATTTCTTTCTCTCCTTCGCCTCCTTCCTCCATTGATGTATCTCCCACAACGACCTCCAACCTAGCCGTGGTGGAGAGAGTTTCCCCCTCAGCTGGCCCACCAACTGAGTGACTGATAGAGGGGTCACTCTGCTCTTGAGATGCGGATTTGTCCTTTGAGTGTTCAACCGCTGGTGAAAGTGTGAGAACACCTTCTGTAGGGGTTGGCTTAGCTTGGGTGCCCAACTTCCCAACTTCATCGCCAGCTCCCTTGGAGCCATCCTCTGATTGCACGAGAGACGTGGCTGCAGGATCCATGTCCTCATCGCTATCTGAGAACATATCAAGATGCGGGTGAGTATGCTCTAGAGAGCCTGTAAATTGGCACATCTTGGATTTCTCCAAGGCTCGGGCTTGCTCAGCAGCTCTCTCATTTTCTTTCTCTTTGAGAATGCGAAGGATGTCTAAACATCATTTACGCAGAGGAATCGGAGAAGCTCTTCTTCTTTTTCTTCTTCAATGAACTGAGGGCGAGTGAACTGTACCCTTGAGTGATCCAGCTTCCAAGCTCTCCATTCTCTTAATCTTCGTTCAATATCTGGATAAACTGGAGAATACATGATCACATCATCATCATCATCTTCATATTCACCTCCAATTTCCGGAATGGGAGGTAAGAGACCTTGCTCTTCCTCGGATGCAGCAATATCAGTTATAGGAGGGGAGACAACTCTTTCAACATTAGGCTCAGTTGACTCGGCCTCTTTGCTTTTCTCGATTGTCATCCTTACAGTGGGTCTTGACGATCCCCTGTTGATTATCATCAGCAGACTGCATCAACACATCAATAATTTCCAGAGACTGCTATTCTTAATCACTAGCAGTCTCAGTTGCTTTCTCCGGCTGAGTATCGGATTCAGCTGTCTTTTCAAGCTCAGATCACCTGAACAGTCTCCTCTTCCCGGATGGGAGCAGAGGAACTTCTTGTTCAACGTTCTCAGGTTCCTCAAAAGTGAAAGCTTTTGGACTTTTCTTATAGGCAACTGCCTTTCTTGAATTGGTAGTCCTCTTCTTCATTACGATAGGGGAGGGAATATGGTGTTCCCCCTCTATCTCTTTTAACGGGCGGTGACTCACTTGCAGGCGGTGTGACTCACTTTGCATGGGCGGATGCTTTGGACTTTCTTTGAGGAAGCGGAGTGCTGCTTTGGTTTGGGCTGCGGGCGGGAGCGAGGCTTGATGTTGCGACTCTCTTCTTCGGGGAGGGGCCTCAACGATTTTTCGGTCGTCACCGATTCCCCTCACTTGTGTCGGCTTTCTTAGCATGAGCTCTATTCTGGGCACTAGAGACATTTTCCCTGAACATCTTCTTGTTCACGTGGAAGGGCTTGCCATGGCAAAGAGCAATGCCCTTTACCTCCATAAGATGGCCAATCACAAGGCCATAGCTCAATGAGCATCCAAAGGACTCATCCTTCTTGAAGGTCCTGTTCAAGAAGACATTCTCGCGAGTCTGCTGTAAACAAACTCAGCCCAGTTAACCTTCTATCCTTGCATGATCGCAGCCATCACGATCAGATTGGTTTTGGACAACTGATTGAAGCCTCCAAATTTCATGTCAATGCATTTCGAGACGACATCCATCAGCTTGTGATAGTCGTCCTTCAGTTGATCTTTGTTGGCCGTATAAACCACTTTCGTAGCATACTCAGGCTTGGCAACTTCCCTCCAAGCAGCAGCTAAGTCGACATCAGCCTCATAGATCTCTTTCAAGCCCTCCGAGGGCAATAAACAGTGCTCATCAAGGTCTTTTGCACTGAGTTTTATGACCTTGTTGTGGATGGAAGTTTTGATTTTATCGTCGTGCACTTCTGCATTTACGTAGAACATAGCAACCTCCTCGAGGTACGTATGAGAGTATTCCATTGTCAAAAAGTCCTTGACCCGCACTTCTCCAACATCACAGCTATCTTCTGAACCAGGGTTTCATTGACACCCTGTTTTATCATCCCGTCAAAATCCACTGAGGCACCAGTGTGGATTTACTTTGAAAGCTTCACAAAATCATACTTTGGGGCCATTTTTAGACGTTTCTACCGGTCGGAATAAGAGAAACTTGGTTGAGAAGAACTAGGGTTCGCACAAGTTTCAGAGAGAAAAACACTTCCTTTACTTGAAGATGAATAGTTTGCGTCATAAGAGAGAAGTGCAAAGTTCCGTATATAATGGTCATGAAAGGACATATTTCGGATTTTGAAATTTTTGAACAAAATCAACGACTAAGATTAAAACGTCAACACTGCATTTAATTCCTCGCATTAAATGCAACAACATTTATATACAATCATATGGTTTACTGTGCAGCTTTTACTGTGACTACCATTATTACGCTGACGTCATCCTTTAAAACATTCATGCTCAATAAAACGACTGCATTATTGTCACTTAGCTCATAAATAATTCAACTTATATCCAACGTGACTTAACTCTGCTTTTCTCTTCTTATGAAGTTACTCAACTGTCAGCTAACTTGATACAGCTAACTTCCCGATAAGATTAATTTACTTGGCTGAAGTGTGAAACTTGCTCTGCTTTGATTTTCTCATCTTCTTTCTCTGTTGATCGAGTCTTCTGAGTTTCAACTCAACTCAATTAACCCTAACTCATTCTTGAGCTCTTCAAATCTTGATTCACATAGAGGCTTAGTGAATATATCAGCTAATTGTTTATCAGTTGAGATGTATTCCAAGGTGATGTCTTTCTTTTCAACATGATCTCTTATGAAATGATATCTGACATCAATGTGCTTTGTTCTTGAATGCAACACAGGATTCTGAGTGATTGCAATAGCACTAGTGTTATCACACTTAATTGGAATCTCTTTTTCTTCAATATCATAGTCTCTTAGCTGTTGTCTCATCCAAAAGACTTGGGCACAACAAGCGTCCCCACAACTATGTACTCACCGTGTGGATGTGGCAATTGAATTTTGTTTCTTCAACCAAGAAACCAATCTATTTCCAAGCATTTGACATGTACAAGTACTCTTCTCAAACTCTACATCCAAAGATAGTTTGAGTCTGAGTAACCAATTAGCTTGAATCCACCTTTTTTTGGATACCATAAGCCAACCTCATGGCATCCCTTCAAATATCTTAGGATTCTCTTAGCTGCAGTCATGTGGCTCTCCTTTGGTGCAGATTGAAATCTTGCACATACACCTACTGCAAAGGAGATGTCTGGCCTGCTTGTTGTTAGATAGAGCAATGATCTAATGAGTGCTCTATATCTGGTTCGATCTACAGTTTTACCATTTGCATCCATGTTCATCTTGACTGATGTATTCATTGGAATTTTCACAGAAGACTTCTTTTCCATACCAAATTTCTTCATCAAATCACTGGTATATTTTGTTGACTTATGAATGTTCCATCCTTCATTTTCTCCCATCATGCTCATCTCAAATTTTACCTTGCATGAGGTTTGAGAACTTTTCACACAACTCTTCGTTTGTGGAACCAAAAATGATGTCATCCACATATATTTGAACAAGCAGTATACTCTCTCCATCTTGAATTTTGAAGAGTGTTCTATCAACATTGCCTTTGGTGAATCCATTGTTAGTTAGAAATTAAGACCATGTATCATACCATGCTCTTGGTGCTTGTTTCAGTCCATATAATGCTTTCTGGAGCTCATATACGTTATCTCCAATAGTTTTCTGCTCAAAACCTAAAGGTTGTTCAACATAGACTTCTTCCTCTAACAATCCATTTCGAAATGCACTCTTCACATCCATTTAATACACAGTGAAGTTCTTATGTGCAACATAAGCAAGAAACATCCTTATTGCTTCCAATCTTGCAACATGAGCAAAAGTATCATGAAAATCTATACCCTCTTCTTGGCAATACCCTTTGGCTACCAATCTTGCTCTATTTCTTACAACAGATCCTTCCTCATTCATCTTGTTTCAAAACCCTTGTTTCAAAAACCCTTTTTGTGCCAATAACATTTTGATGGGTTGGCCTTTGCACTAGTTCCCATACTTTGTTTCTTTCAAACTGATTCTGCTCTTCTTACATGGTTTGAATCCAATGTATGTCATCGAATGCTTGATACACATCTTTAGGTTCTATCTAGGAATTAAAACAAGTGAACATAGCTTCATGCTCGTGATCGATCTGTTCTTATGCCATCTCTAACATCTCCAATAACTAACTCAGTGGATGGTCTCTCGGCCATCTCATATCCGGTTGAGTAAGTCTTTGGATTCAACCGTCTCGCATCTGAGTTGTCTTGAATAGCTCTTTCATTTTCATTCAACAGACTTTCCAAAATTGTCTTTGAGATTCAACTATCTCATCTTCATCCGGTTGATTGCTCTTACTTGACTTCAACATAAGGACCATTCTTCGCATTGTTGGTTGATTTAGCTTATCAGCTAACTCTTCAATGTCTTCTCCATTTACATTAGGTTCATCAAAAACCACATGGATAGACTCTTGTGTAACCATAGTCCTCTTGTTCAACACTCTATAGGCTTTGCTCTCAGCTGAGTATCCCAAAAAGATTATTTTTGCCATTGTTATGGATAAAACATTTACATCCAAGTATCCTGAAATGTCCAACATTTGTCTTTCTCCCTGTCCAAATCTCATCGGGAGTCTTGGTCATTGCCTGTTGATCATGCATCTATTTTGAGTATAGCATGATGTGTTAATGGCTTCAGCCCAAAATCTCTTAGGCAATCCAACTTCAGCTAACATGGTCCTTGCAGCTTCCTTGAGAGTTCTATTCCTTCTTTCAGCCACTCCATTCTACTGTGGAGTTCTTGCAGCTAATAACTCATGAACAATCCCATTTTCAACACAATACTGAGTTATTATCCCATTAACAAACTCAGTTCCTCTGTCAGATCTTATTTTTATAATGACTTAGCTCTTTTCATTTTGAACACTTTTCATCAGCTGAGGTAACTTCTGCAAAGTTTCCTTCTTTTTACACATGAAGATTGTCCATGTATATCTTGAGTAGTCATCTACCACCACCAAGGTGTATTTCTTTCCACTTATGCTGGCTGGCTCAACTGGACTAAATAAATCCATATGCAATAGATGTAATATCCTTGTTGAAGAAGGACTTGGCTTATCCTTGAATAAAGACTTTATTTGCTTTCACATCTGGCATGCATCACATACACTTTCTTTCTTGTACACTGAGTCTGGAATTCCTTCTACTAGATGACTCCTTGCAAGCTTGTTGATTGTCTTGAAATTCAGATTACTCAACTTCTTGTGCCACAACCAACTTGATTCTTCTGTCATGATCCTCGCAGCACTATTTCATTTGATTCAACATCTTTGATCTGGCACACTCCCATGTTGAATCCAACATTGTAGCCTTTATCACAGAGTTGGCTGATGCATAACAAGTTGAAGTTGAGGCCTTCAACATAAGCAACATCTGTGATTTCCAATCCATTCATTTTAATATATCCTGTGCCTTTGATTTGCCCTGGAGCTTCATTTCCTCCAAATATGGCTTTTGCACCTCTAACCTCCTTGAATCTTGACAAGTTTTTCTTGTTTCCTGTCATATGTCTGGAACAGCCACTATCCATGTACCAGGTTCCTTGGCAGTTAGATGTTCCTTGAACCTGCAGTCAAGGAAACCTATAGCCAAAAGACTTGACTTTAAGAGGTTGTCATCTATCAGTGCCATAATCATAGTGCACATTAGCCAATTGCTTAGGGGTTTTAGGTTCATACAGGTGTCTCTTTTGTCTGTATGCCTGTGTTTGTGTTTTAGCAATTACTTTCTTGGGATAGTTGTGATATTTCTGAGTGTAGTGCTTGGGTGCGTATGTGTGCTGATAATAGCTCTTTTGCCTTTGGAATGACCTTTGCTGAG
>JABTTQ020002340.1:600000-753691 GCA_016081115.2 Rehmannia glutinosa | reverse complement strand
AATTTTAAATGGTGTAGATCATTCTAGTTATTTTAGGCTAATAAGGGTATATTTGTATTGTGAGACCCTGATTTTTCAATCGTGTACGACACGATCGCGGGTATTATTATTATTTTTTTCTATCCTTTTTCCGATACAGTATTAAATATTCCGATAATTTATTTTTATATTTACTATTTGGTTTGCGGTTCATATTATGATAATGAATTTAGCATCGGTTATCTATTTCATCTTAATGATCTTTGAAAACTATCTACTCCTAAATTAGTATTTTAAAAATACAATACCTTTGCCTTGAAAGATCATTTAGTAAACATTATATTTTCGAAACAATAGTACTTGAGATTTACCTTATACAAAAAATACAACTTTTATATTGAAATAGCAAGTGTCTCATACTTTATTTTGTTAAATTACCTACTACTTGACTTAACTAGTAGATACATCATTATACTTGGAATCATTTTTATTTTATGGGGTATACTAATAACACCTATTTTCACTTCTTTCACGATTGTCGATTTCTTTCAACTTTTAATGTGTTACATTGATCGATTGGATTTCTTTTCTTAACTACTAGCTATTAATTTTCTTATAGTAAAATAAATATTCATTTATATATATATATATTTTTTTAATTTTCGAAAATTATATTTATATATATATATTTTTTAATTTTTGAAAATTGTATTTATATATATATATTTGTTTTTATTTTCGAAAATTGTATTTATATATTTCAAAATAATTTTATAATTTAATTAATTGCTTGATTGATATTTTTGACTTGTGCGATTGGTTTTAATTTTATTTAGTACCTTAGAAGATAAGTGATGATACTACTTGGGAATTATTAAACACCTTATAACTTAGATGATTTATTACATAAGTGATATATAGCCTATAGAATAAGGAGCTTGACTTATGATAAGTGATTGTGGGATTAATAAGTGGATTTTTGGACTTGATAATCTATACCAATTATTATCAACTTATGGACAAAAAAAAAAAAAGGAAATTGAGAGCATTGGCATGAAATGGACGTCCATGGTGAAATTTAGGGGACAAAATACAAGCCAAACTATTTTTTTTAATACTCATTCAAACATTAATATGTGTAATATTCCCACTTACTCATTCTTTTCTCTCTTCAATTGTTTAATGTCCCACCTTCTCCATTATTTATCCCATTCAAACCTTCAAACTTGACCAACCCATTCCCTTGACCCATTTTTGTCCCCCATGCAAGACACACCAACAAGCTAGTAGAACAAAAAAAAAATATAGAAATTGTGTGTGTTTATGTGTAACTTTCGGTCAAGGCAAGGAGAAGGGGAGGATAAATCATTTTCATTCCCTCATCCACTCTCTCCACTTCATTCCAACACTTAGACATATTTTTCATCTCAAACAACAAACAAAGGCTTCTCTATTTTTGAGCAAAAGGACCAAAAATACCAAGTACATAGGTATGAGAATTTATTTTTTTCATCTTCTTCATCCAATTCATCTCTTAAAATCTTCAAGCCTACCTCATTCCATACTAATTTAAGTTTGTTTTTCATTTTGAGGTTTACTTAGAAGTTTTAAGTTGGAGTCATTAAGAAGATTGGAGACAAGCTTGAAAGGACTTTCAACCATCATTAGAAAACAAGATATCAAGGTAAAATTGGAGCATTGTCACCTCCTTCTTCTTCCCTTTTTATTTTCGAATTTTGACACCAAAATTTCATTTTTGAGGTGATTAGAGGCTGACCTTGGAGCCTTGGCTAAGAAGTGATCAAATTTATTTTAGAGACTCTCCATATTTTGATTACAACTTTCAACTACACAAGGTAAGTGTGGTACCTTTGGCCTATTCCTTCTCTTTTTTTTCCTCCTTATTTCAATTCTTCATTACTAAATCAAAAATTCTTGTATATTTTGACTTAGGGGCTGACCCAAGTGACCTTGTTACCAAGTGTGATTCTCCTTCTTTTTTTTTCACCAACAATTCAATTTATAAGGTGGGTGGAAAAATTCTTTCAACTTATAGGTGCTTTTGTTAAAATGCATGTAGAGTTTTGATCATGAGCACCTGAGATGTATAATTTATGTATTGCATGTCAATTTTATGTATCAAGTCATGAAATTTCTCAAGTGTTGCTCAAAATTGCTATTTATTGAACTTTAGGTGCATGCATGTACAATTTAAAGTTCTATGTGATGGATTCTTGTATGAATTGGACATGCATGTGTATGAACTTTGAAATCCATATTTTGGATGACTTATAACCTGGACAAGTCGAACATAATTGATTAAATTTCAATTTTGGACTTAAAAATGCAAAAATAAAAAGTCGGTGGACTAAATTGCAAGAAAATAAAACTTAAAGGACCCCTCTGCAAATTTCGAATTTTGGGACTGTACTCAGGTTCAAAAATGACTTTTGGACATTTTAATAAAATTTTAAGAGTTTTAAGATAAATAAAATCAACCTTTAAAAGCCCAAGGACTAGATTGTAAAATTTTAGAAGTTTAAGGGCTACTTTGAAATTTTTGAAATTGTACCAGACCTTAATTTTAAAATTTTAAATTTTCACTCTTAAGGGATTGGAAATGACATATTTTAAATGTATTCCAAAAATCCAAGTGTTTAGAGCTTGGAAAGTAATTTTACTAAAATTGAGGGACTAAAGTGTAAAAGATTAAACTTGAGGACCCAAATGCAATTTCCAGGACTTATGCAGCCCATGCACCTGGAAATACTAATTTAACTATAACTTAATTATATTTTGGACCCAAGGTTCAAATTTCATAACAATTGGACCCCTAAAAGCATTAAAGGCAATTATTTCAAAATGGGACAAAAATGAGATTTTCAAAAGTTAAGGGACCTACACTTATTTCTTTTAAACACTGATTTTTTACCAATATACTACTAATCGTAGTGACATTTTCCAACTGGAATCACATTAAAAGCTCTTCCAGTTTGTGATTTCCGATTATTTTAAATTTAAGGCCAGAAATGACAATTTTAACAAATTTGGGGCCAATGTGAGAATTTTATAAAACATCGACCTCAAAACTTTAAAACCCTGAATCTCTGAACAATTTGGAGAATTTAGGAACTGACCTCATAATTTTTCAAGGTCGGGATATTTAATTATTCAAATTTTTACCCAAAAGTATTGGTTTTCACAAAACGGGGCTAATTGAAAATTTTCTTTTTATCAAGGACCTAATTCAAATTATTTTCCTTTTACCAAAACATCCCTGGACCCTCTGATTTTAATTATTAAATTAAAATATTTTATTTTCTCAAAAATCCCTTGACTTATCGGATCGTCTTGACCGATTAATACCCGATCGCGGAGCGACTTTCTCGCCTTGCGATTTTGAATCTATAACGGGACTTATGTTCCACCTAATCTTTCAAGATATCGAAGGTTGCTTATCCTTCCGATAATCGTCTTCATCCAATAACTCCACCAACACCATAATGGCCACTCGCGTTTTTCGAAAACTTTCCTGAACTGCTTCCCTGAATCAATAATACTCGACTGCCTGGTTGACTACCTGAACTTGTATTTACTTTCCTGCCTGAGTCAACTTGGTGTGTTGAGCTCACAGTCGGAATGGATACGTCGGGGATAGAACCGGGCAGCTCGGCTTCTATTCCACTCTTCCTACCCCATCGCCCTAATCCCATGGCGAGGGACGGAGTTTGTCCAGGGAAGCGGGTCGTATTACTTGAGGTATAATCATGATTATGACAAATCCGTGCCTTGCTAGCTCCAGTGTGGATTTTGTCTTTGCCTATGGAGCGATAAAGTGACAGGTCTTAGACCATCTTGCTCGGGGAGTTACAAGGAAGAACGAAGGAATCGCTGTCTGATCCACACGATTCCGGAGTTAATCGGACTCGTTTGGTTGGCGCTACAAATTCGTACGCAACCGCTACTTGTATTACATTGGTTGGCGCTACAAATCCGTACGCAACCATTATTTGTCTTGCATTGGTTGGCGCTACAAATCCGTACGCAACCATTATTGTCTTGCATAGGATTGGCATTACATTCCGTACGCAATCCTACCTGTCTTGCCTGAATCATATAGTGCCTGTGTGACCACGAACTGTTTTCTTAAACTGTATAAGTATATTACTTAAATATATTTTATCACGACGCTTTTGGACTGTGTGTGAATTCATGCATCATATCTCACGCGTTTTCATACAATCAAGCCTCGCATTAACTATATATCGCTTCACTTGCACACGATCACCCCATCCACCGAGATTTCTGTCTCATCCCCTCCTTTTTTCTAAACCTTTAGATGGGGACTATGTTGAAGATGTCGAACCGCCACGATTGATGACCTCGCCCCGCTGTCGATCTTGCACCTTTTTACTGATGATTTTTCTTATTTCATGTACTTTTACTGATGTTGGACTTCCGTTTATCCCGCTACTCTATTCTCTCTTTGACTGTAATTTAAGGGCGTAGGACCCTTTGACGTTTAAGATTTGGACATTGTACTTTACCTTATGTTTTAGTTTTGGCCTGTAAACTTATTCAGGTTATTATGTCGGATGTATTTGGATGTTGATTGGTCCTTAAGATGTAATTCGTACTTTACTTATTTTATTTCCGCTGCTTTAGACTCTGTTTCACTTAGGATTGTTGTATCATTTGTCTAGACTGTTGGGTTTATTTCTATTTAAGTGGTTGATCGTCGTCGCGTCCCGTCTGGGGCGTGACATGTATTTTCTATATCATCAATTTATTAAATGGGCGGGTTAATATCTTTAATTGCTATTTTTAAGGCAAATACAATCTTACCTTTTCAGTTGGCCCATTTTTAGGGAGAAAAACGCATCACTTTTATACCTGGTTTTGTTTTATCATATATTTAGTTCAGTGGAATTGTATACTTAGTTTTGTGGACTTGTATACTTAGTCGTGTTTTATTATATATTTAGTTCAGTGGATTTGTATACTTGATTTAGTGGAATCGTATTCTTAGTTATATAAGTAGTTTAGTAAGTAGTTTAGTGAATTTGTATACTTAGTTCTGTGGATTTGTATACTTAGTTCAATGGAATTGTATACTTAGTTATATAAGTAATTCAGTGGAATTGTGTATTTAGTTCAGTATAATTGTATACTTAGTTAAATGTTTCTGTATACTTAGTAATATTTTAATGTATAGTTAGTTCAATGTAATTGTATACTTTGTTAAATGTGTCTGTATACTTAGTAATGTTTTAATGTACACGTAATTTAGTGTAATTGTATACTTAGTTAATTTTTTATATATACTTAGTAATGTTTTAATGTATAGTTAGTTTAGTAGAATTGTGTACTTTTCATTAATTGTTGCATGATTCTGTTGCCAAATTTGAATAATTTGTAGGTTCGAATAGAGCAATACATGTTGTTTTTTGCGATGCAGAGATTGTTGTTGTGAAGAAGGGAGAGAAAGGAAAGGTGAATCGCGTGATTATGAGGACATGATCAATAACAGATCACGTCCCTAATTTGTAGGAGGCGGTTACCATATTCCTATTTTACCCCTTCTAATGTATACTTTCATATGAATTGCTGTATACATTTGATCATATCTTGGCCATTGATTTATTTTTTTGATGGTGTAGATCTGGTCTTATGGTCTTACCTAGGAGGGTTGTCTCACAGGATCCCCTCCCTAATATAATAAATCCGCAGTTCAATTAAAAAGACTATTTTATTATCCGTAATTTAATAAATTAAATATCTAGTAAAATCATTAATAAATTTCTAATTAACCATTATTATTTCATAAAATAAACTAATAACATAATTAATAAAATTCTTATTAAGGCATAAAAATCTGGGTCGTTACATTCTCCCCACCTTATAAAAGTTTCATCCTCAAAACTTGTCAAATATAAAAAAAAAATATGCTAAGACGTAAAAATAACTTTCAATTCTTTTTTTCCCACCCAGACATAAATCAGGAAAATAAGCAAACAATATGAAAAGATTTTTTTTTGAAATGAACAATAGGAAAAGATTTTAGAACAAATATGAAATTTACAAGTAAAAATAACTTTCAATTCTTTTTTTCCCACCGGACATAAATCGGAAAATAAGCAAACAATAGTAAACGATTTTAGAACAAATATGAAATTTACAAGTATAAAACTTAAATTGCTTGAACTTTAAGCACTCAATCATGCAAATACTTGACACTGCACATGTAGATAAAATAAGAAACTATGCTCACCAACCAACATTTATGATAATTCCTTCATGAATAACGCATCTTGACAAGTAGATAATATATCACCAAATCACAAAAAATGGTGAATACCAATAAAAGTGAATTTATCGAAGTTAAAAGTCGATGGATACAAAGAAACTCGTTAGTTAAGCATAGAGAATAATAATGAATATTGGTTGGGGATGAATGGTGAATTTCAAAGCCACAATATTTTTGGGTCATCAACTCATGAAGAATACGAAATCCAATTCTAAGCATATAAAGACAAGAGGCCGGTGGTGGGAGAAATGGGCCTGAACATATACGAAAATCCACAAAAAGAAAATTGAAACAGACGAAAATTGGATTAAGGAAATAAATTCTAATGATGAATGACCCAATATTATTGTCAGCCTAAATGAGTTCAAAGAAAGACCTTTGTGAGCCCACAAGAAAAACTAGAACTAGGGTTTAATGGTAGAATGAAAACTATTGACCAATTTCAACTTGAGCATTTGCTAAATACAGGAAGAAAGAAAAAGAGAAAACAAGGACCGATGGAGATGGCAAAATATCGGATAAGGAGTTGAATCAAGAAAAGAGAAAAACATAAGCTAAATCACGAATCCCAATGGAAAACTAAGAACAACAAGGGGAAAAGAAGGAGCAAAAATTATAATTGAGAGAAAAAGTAAGAGATGAGGGAGACCAAGAAAGTAAAAGAATTGGAGGCAAAGGTATGCTTCACACAACAGTTGAGAAATTATTTGTCAACTAGGGATAAAATCAATATGAACTGAATCCTGTGTAAAAGAATGTTAAGAGATGAATCTATTAAGATTTGGAATTTGGCAAATGTCTCGGATTGAAGGCATTAGAAAATATTGAAGAGATACTAAAAAGATTCGGAAAACAAAAAAGGGAGATAGAGAGGAAACTAAAAATGAAAGATGTGAGTTTAAGGGGAAAGGAAAAACTGGTATTATAAGATGAATATTTTTATCATTTAATGTCAGAGTTTAAGAGGGAGCGTTAAGAAAAGAAAGACCAGAGAAATTCTTAGGAAAGTAGGGGGTGAACTTTGATTGTCTACAAGAAACAAAAATGGAGAAAATTGATAGAATATTGGGTGTAAAATTGAGGCCAAACGACAATTTTGGATGGAAATACTTGGGTTCTCAAGTAGCATTAAAAGTGTTTAATTTTGTCAAAGATAAATTTATCAAAGGATGTTTAGCAATAACAGGAAAATGAAGAAATCAAGACGAGTTCATACCGATTTTCAGGTATATTCACCTTACTTATTAGCTGCGAAAAGAAAAATTTGGAAGGAGATACATAAAAAAAATTCAGACATTAAATCATCAAAAGTGGTGTATTGCTGGTGACTTTAATGCAACCAGGTTGTAGTGGGAAAAGAAAAAGGCAATGCAGGTAATGTGAACAATGGAGAAACAAAAGAAATAATTTTATTAGAAATTATGAGGTTATTAATCTCTCTCATAAGAAGATTCACTTGGTATAAATGCAGTTAGATAGAATTATTATCTCAGTTGGGTGGATGGAACGATGACTGAGTTGAATTATAGTGGGGTTAAAAAGAAACATCTCTGCCTAAGGTTCAATAAATTCGAAGGAGAAAGAAAATGATAATTGGGAGTCAAAACCATTCAGAGTTCTAGATTGTTGGCATTTGCATCTGGGTTTTAAAGTTTTTTTTACAGAATCATAAAAGAATAAAATTGAGATTCAGTGATGGAGTTGTCCTAAAAGAAATTCTTGAAATGATAAAAGCATAAACTCAAAGTTTGGAACAAGTGTTTTGGGACATTAATAAAAATATATTAAATCATATATTAGAAACAATACATGCAAAAGCCAAGTTTGAGGGTGTTATTAAGCCTATGTAAATTCAAATACATACATTGGATTTATAAACACTTGCTCATGAGGAACAAAGCATGCATTGCAGTGATTAATCACATACAAGAAATGAAATCAGTAGCAATCCACGAAACATATATGATTTCATCAAATAATCTATGCCACCCGAAGTGTATTCTCAACTGCAACCTAAAGCTAGAAACATAAATATGATATTGTACATGCATAACTAAACTGAATGTAAAACTTACCATATAGTGGAGGGAGATGCTCCAAGCGCGACTCAAAACCCATGACTTGTTTACTTTAAAATTATTGTAAATTAAATCATTTTAAAGTCTAGAGAACCAATTTTTAAAAGCTTGGGCTCTGATACCACTAAATGTAGCACCCTTTCTAGCTTACTTCAATATTAATGCGACAAATAAGAAATTAAAATAGAAATACTCTGAAGAATGTTTAAAAATACGGAATAATAAAAATCTTACTTCTTTTGAAAACTTTGCAGCGAAATTAAATATTTATAACTGATATAATTACTTGTCCAAAAATATTCATTCTAAAAATAAAACGACATTCGACATTTAATAAACTAAAAAGTCAAACTTTATGAATAAGAGAAACTGAAAGATATGAAATTATGAAGGGCGTGGGTTTCCGAGTCACTGCGCTGTGCCATCTCCTTCCTCATCTGGGTTCTCATCTGAAAACATTCAGCATTCGTGGAATGAGCTAAAGGAGCTCAACAAGTAATCTCATGCGTGATGCATGCCTAATGTAATATCTTGCATTTATACCTTGAAAGACTTTATATTTTCTTTACTTAAAAACCTTTCACATTCATACTTAAAAACATTGTATTTCTTTTCGTGAAACATTCTTAGGACGCCAACTCACTTGGTAACACATCTAATCAAGGTCGCAGTGGGCCTTGTTATTTGGAACCCATGAACATTTTGCCCGAAGGCCAATTTCCATTCATTTTGCCCGAAGGCCCACTTCCATTAGTTTGCCCGAATGCCCTTTTTCTTGAACATTAACATTAGCTGCAAGCGGCACATGGTCGGAATGCCGGTCTCCCGCGCCCATTTCCCACTCACTCCAGCATCATAGAACAATGTGCACCAATTTCTTATTGAAAAACATTATACTTTAACTTGACTTTACTTAATGTTGCGATGCTTGTGAAATGCTATTGTAACGCCCCGAACCCATTTTGATTAGGAACGTCACTGTGGTACACTTGAGAATTTATAAATAATTTGCGGAAGCATAAATAGAATACTTTAATTACTAAAATGTGGGCTTAAAAATTTCTTAATATAAACTTGAAAAGTTTATCAAAAATAATAAGGTTTATAAGAGTTACGCATTATTAAAATACTTATTACAAAAGCTTTAAGGTTTGCTTCATCAAAAAGTAAGTACTTAAATTATTCGGGAAATACAGAACAATGCCACGCAGACAGTCCCTACGCCTCAGCTCCAGGCTCGTCATCATTATCTGAAATGTAACAAAACATTTGAAGGCGTGAGCTGTGAAACTCAGTGGGAAACGTAAGCAGTTACACTAATGAATTTAGCATCATTTAATAAAATATTTTTCCCTGGTGAGTTACTTTCATGTCTCGCGGGCCCCAGTCAAACGTTTCAGACCCTGCTACCGCCTCACATGCTATTAACCACTTTTCACTTGGTGAGTCACCTTCATGTCTCGTGGGCCACGGCCGATGCATCGGTCCGTGCTTGCACCTCACATGCTATTGACTCTAGTTCATTATAAGGACTAATTCATGTCTCGTGGGCCACAGCCGATGCCTCGGTCCGTGCTTGCACCTCACATGATATTAGCCTTAGGCCTCATGACTCGTAGGTCCGTAATCATAATATACCAGAGCATAAAAGAGTTTGCATATAAACATTAGTATAACAGTACAACACGCTTACAAAATCAGAAGTTTACCCACCTTTGGAGTTTACAGAAATCTAGTGATGTATTTTGTTCGAATGAGTCCGTTATCCGATTGCGACACACCTAACACAGTTAATTCTTTCAACTTAAAAAGACATATGACAATATAAAACTCATTAAATAACTTAGTCTTACGAGCTAATTAAAGTCTAATACGTTCTTAAAGTCAATAATCTCATAATCGGATGTTCGGTACCCTTTTAAAGAGCTTTAAAAACGATAGTTGACCGAAGTCAAAAGTCAAAGTCAAAGTCAATGGTCAACATAAAGTCAAAATCAATTTAAAGTCAAAAAGTCAACTTAAAGTCAATTAATCCTTAATTAATCACCTAATTCAAATAATCGTTTAACGACTCGTTTTACATAAAATTTCCGATTAATCGAACCCTTAATTTATAAAATCTTATTTCGACTAAGATTCCCAATTTTCTTAAAAATGACGTGTCATCCCGGAAAAAATCCCGAAAATATCTTAGTCATGAAAATCCGATAAGATTGCATTGATTTGCGTGCCATGTGCACATCACATCACATCACTTACACCCATCACATCAAAGTCACATCTCATCATTATTTGTCACATGGTCACTATTCATCATCCTTATCCTCAATTCCGGATAACCTTAGCCGGCTCCGGCACCGCCACCTCCGGTGGACGATGGCCACAAGGAAGTATTTCTCCGTTTTTCTAGCTCTATTCAATTTTCCCGGTTCAAATATTTTTAAACACCAAATTTTATCAACTTATCATCCTAAAATCACTTTTAGAAATTAAAAGTTCTCATTAACTTATTCTAAAATCACTTTACAAATTCTAAGGCTTTTATCAAAATATCCTAAAATCATTTATAGAAATTAAAAGCTCTCATCAACCTATGCTAAAATCACCAAAAGCTTTAAATCTTCAAATTTTTCACCAAGAACACCAAAATCCTTTAAATTTCACCAAGAACACCAAGAACACCAATTAATTCCTTAAGGCTTTAAGCTTCTAATTTTAACAACATTGAAATAATGAGACCAAAAATTCTAAATTGACTAAGTTCAACAACTAGCTTAAGTTCTTTTCTCACAATCACTTTTACAACTTCTTAAAAAAACTCTTAAGCCATTAAATCCTAGATTAAATCATCAAAAATCAATTATAACTCAAAATTAAAAACAAAAGTTATAATCATCATTTTTAACTATCAAATTATCAATTATCAAGCTTAAAAAAATTTAACAAAGTATTTCCCTAAAATTCCTATCATTGCCGTCCAATATTAGGTGATTAGGGATGACTTTTTATTTTTTTAAAACAAACTTAAAACACCTAGTTAAGCTTCTAATAGTTAGAAAAAAAAAATACTTAATCTATAAACAAAATTGAATCAAAATTCTTTGTTAAATTTCTTCAAAAACTGCCGAGAATTAGAAGCCAAAAATTAAGGTTCAAAACTTCATATTTTCATGATCAAAGTGGATTTCTATGTTTAACAATTGCATAGGATCATTTTGCCTAAAAGAATTTAAAGAAATGACAAAAATTAAAGAAAAGATGAAGAAATAGTTACCCTTGGAGCTTTCTTTAACAATGGTGATTTTTGGATGAGTTTGTAAGTGTGAGGAAGATGAGCATGTGTTGGGGGTTTTTATAAAAAAAAATGTAATAGCTTGGGGGTGAAAGAAAATATTAGAAAGATTTATTATTCTTAAAATACTCATAAAGGCTACTAATTTTCTTAAAAAAAAATCCCGAGAGTTAGTAAAACTCGATTTTCATAAATTTGATGGTTGTTAGTAATAAAATATAAGGTAGATATTTAATCTCGAATACCCAAAGTATAAATAAGCACTTTTGTGAAAATCTCCGAAAATCACTTATTCGGTACAAAAATCTAAATCCTAATATCTAAGTCCGAAACTCCATAATAATATTCTTGTTCATCGTGATATCTATTCATTTTCATTACCGTAGTTAGGGGCGCAATCAGTTCTCGGATGCTCAAATATATATATAAATTTCATAAAGCGAATAAATTGCTCATTAAAATATAAATTAGATATTTGATGCAACATTATGAATACTTAAAAGCTCGAGTAATTTAAAAAGGGTTGGGTCGTCACAGCTATGAACATGCATTAACATGATGCATGAACTTAAATGATGCAATATATCATTAAATACGAGAATAAACGTAAGCACATATCATAATAATTAAATCACATTAATTAGCATATTAAAAGACCATGCTATAAAACATGTAAACGAGGATAAACTTACATTCAGATACTCAACCATAATTGGGAAAAACTTTACATTTAGCTAGTTAAGGAGTAACACTATGTTCAACTAGTTAAGGGATAAGCATATATTCAATTAGTTAGAAGAAGCCATACATTCAATTAATTAGGGATAAACCTTATGTTCAACTAAATTAGAGAAAAATACTACATTCAGTTAGTTAGAGAAAAACCATACGTTCAATTATTCAAACCTATCTAAATGAAATTCATACATTTGGTTAGTTAAGGGAAGATCTAAATTCATATATTCAAACCTATACGTTCAGTTAGTTAAGGAAAAACCATATATCCAATTAGTTAAGGAAAGTCCAACATTCAATTAGTTAAGAGAAAACCCTATATTCAATTAATCAAGAAAAACTCTCAACTAACATAACAAACAACTAAATAAATAACTAACCCTATTAGTAATATCCGGACGGATTTCTTTCAAACCCAAACGAACAATTTCGTTTCTTAACAAACATTGAACGGAAAACATTGGCTCATTGGACACATCATTAAAAGTTTAAATGAGATTAATAGTCTAATACAATTGCACATTGAAAATCAAAGCAAAGGTTCCTGCCAACAAACTCTTCAAAGCATCTAGTATAGGAAACTAACCAATGAAACTAACCTATCTCCACAATCATAAACCCAAAAAATCAACTTTATAAGGGTCCCACCATCAATTCACACATCATTATTAATTTTTCATTTATCTATTTTTTGGTTAATACTTTTATATTTAATTTTCATTTATTAAAAATAAATAAAAATACATTTACTACAATTTTGTAATAAATATTAATTAACTTACTAATACATTTTAATCTAATAGTATAGATTTTGTGACTTTAATAAAAAAATATCATTCAATATCTATTATTTCCCGAAAGTAACGACTTTGTGAACAAAAATTATTAATAAATTTGAAGTTAAAAAGAAGGGATACAACCATTTGTAAATGGAGCACTACAATCATCCATTCAGAAAATAAAAATAAAAGATCTTTAAATAGTTCACAATTAATGCTAAACAAATATTTCACTAATCGCCTCCGTATGCCCAAATATGCTCAACCAAGTCGGCTCGAAGTTGGTGATGTACCTCTCTATCACGTAGCTCGGCGTGTTCCTACAGGTAGTCTTGAAATTTTTGTGTGGGGCCCATGACTATTTCTATTGGTTGAGGAGTTTCTTCATCTGACCAATCCCCAGCTGCATCTCCCTCATCCTCAATAATCATATTATGCAAAATAATGCATGTATACATGATATCTCTTAAGTTTTCCTTATAAAAATATCGTGCAGGACCTTTGACAATTGCCCAACGAGCTTGAAGCACTCCAAATGCTCGTTCTACATCTTTTCTTGCAGATTCTTGTCTTTGCTTGAATTTTTTTCTCTTGGGATCCTGGGGGCATGGAAAACTCTTGACAAAGGTAGCCCATTCAGGATAAATCCCATCTGTCAGATAATATCCTTTTGTATATGATGTGCCACTTACCGTAAAATTAACATTTGGTGCATTTCCAGTAAGGACGACATTGAATAAAGGTGACTCATTAAGTACATTGATATCATTATGCGACCCGACAATACCAAAAAAAACATGCCATATCCACAAGTCTGCAGATGCAACAACTTCAAGAATTATAGTGGGGACGCCGTAGTCACCTCGAGTAAACTGGCCTTTCCAAGCTACAGGACAATTTCTCCACTCCCAATGCATACAATCAAGACTACCCAACATCCCAGGGAAACCGTGTCTCTGCTCGTGCATTTGAAGCAAGCGTTGGGTGTCAACATCATTGGGCCTACCAGCAGGGCGATTCTCATTATAGTACTGGGTGATACGTTCCCAGAAACTTTTATCCTTTTGTTCATTCCCGACTCGTGAGTCATTACTAGTAGTACCCCAAGCCCCTGCAAGCTTTATCTCCTCATCCGTACTCCATGCTACCTTCCGTCTGTTACGAGCGACAATTGGTTCTTTGTTAGTATCTCCACCCCCATCAAGGTTAATATTTTCTAAACCAAATTGAGTTGAATGTGGTGGAAAATGAGAGCCGATCATTGAACTTGGTGTTGTGGGTTCTCTATCGGTTCCGGACCCTTCCGCACTCATCTGTTTTGATTCGCTTGATGGCATGCCCAGATGAGCAAATACTTGCGGATGTGGCATCGTAAATTGACCGCCCATAGTTGCATAATAGTCATGAGGAAACATGTAAAAAGGAGCGTTCGGAGCAATGTTCAGACGAATGGGAATGTTTTGAGAAAATTGTGCGGGATAAACTGGATTTTCTTGTGTATTTGAGGAATTGGAATATTTATTGAAATATCCACCAAAATTTATCAGCCATGTCGAATAAATGTTTGAAAATATGATAAAAAAATACAAGAAGATGAAGATTATAATTTTACTAGAATAATGTTTTGTTTAAACAAATGAGTGAAAAAAGAGTTATATTTATAGATATGAGATGAGTTAGTTACCGTTGATGAAGATACCCTCAAATTTTTAGCCGTTGTGCACAATTAAAAAAATAGAAATTGAAATGGCCAAACTTTTCAAACAAATAAAAGCATCAGTTTTTTGTAAAGTGTAGCCGCATGCTTTTTTATTTTATTCTCATGTTTTTTTATTTTAATTGAAAAGTGTAGCCAAATTTGTGGCACACATCCATTTTCACGGATTTCCATGCGCCACACGCGCGTGCAACCCACCACACTATGAAAATCATACGTATTATTCACATCCTCATTTCTTAAATTGGGTGTTTCTTCATTGAGTTGGGTTTGATTTCTCAAACCCAATTTTATCTTTTGCTATTCAAAGCCAGCCCCACAGTGGAGGATAAATTATTAAGTTGGCTCAAACTCCTTTTGAGTTGGATTTTAAGTCACCATTGCAACCACCCTTAGGGGTAGTAAAATCCTTTTCAGGCCTCTTTCGATTCAATCACGTTGGGAAAAATCGCAGATGTTTCTTCTCTTTTCTCTTCCTCCTGGCCGATTTCTCTCCTCTCTAATTGCCGTGATTTATAGTGTTCTGTAAATTGGGATTTTATATGTCTTATATCTGTGTTTTATCCTACTCTAAATTGGGCTAGGTTTAGGGTACATGGGCCTATAATCAACTTACTAATAATATGGGTCTAATTTTATACTCTATACTAATTGACAGTGCAATTATTCATTATAAGGCCCAATATAATAAATTCACAGTCCAGTTAAAAAGATTATTTTATTATCCGTAATTTAATAAATTCAATATCTAGTAAAATCATTAATAAATTTCTAATTAACCATTATTATTTCATATAATAAACTAATAACATAATTAATAAAATTCTTATTAAGGCATAAAAATCTGGGTCATTACACAATTCGACTCAATCTACTTTCAATACTATCCATGCATCTCTTAAGATGATTGTTTTCTTCTTCCTTTTCATGGAGTTTAGCCTCGAGCTCTTTAATATAAGTAGATTGAGTATCACTAAAATGTTTTCTTTTCATCCCGCCTCCAAAACCAAAGACATGACTGTGGCGTTGTGGTCCAAAACACTTTTCAACAACCTCAATATGTGATAGTGATGCATTAGATTGAACAGTTTTCACAATCTCGTCCTACATGGTCAACCGCATATGTTATAGGGAAAAATGATTAAAAAAAATTTGAACTAAAAGGTTAAGTTGTGATACTTACATATTGTTGGGAATTTATTTTATAGATTTTGATCTTAAACTAGAAAGTTGGCACCCCATTTTCCTTGTAATTTTTATTGTAATAGATAGGGCTGGAAACGCTGAGTCAAGTCAGCTATGCCTGGAAATACAAGAAGTCAACTGAAGACTGAAGTGAAGACTCCACTGTGGAACAGCTGAGTATGGCCAAGAAGGATGATCAAGAACTTGACTGAAGATGTATATGCTGAGGAACAGCTGTGTGAAGTGTCAGTTGACTTTGAAAATCAGCCTATCTCTTCAACGGACAAATTTTTGAAAGTTCACTATAAAAGGCTGAGGAAATTCATTGGGAAGAGATTACCTGAACCACGAACAAGCAAGCAATATTTAAGCTGTAAACCTGCAAACATTCTCAAAGACATTCAAGCAAATCTTCAAGCCTGAAACTCGAAGGAAATCTATCCAACACAAAGCTGTGAAAGAAAGACAACTTCAAACTGTTGAAGAGGAAACTTTTGAAGAATCAAAAGGGGTCTACTTTCCAAGGAGGATTGTACAAATGTTCAAGGTCGAACCAGTATCAAGTTATTGGAGGGCTTCGTGATCAAATCCAAGAGCTTGAGAAAGTGAGCTGAAGTAGCAAAGCAGCTGCCCTGTGAAGAAGCCGAGTCGGACGAGAAGCGGCCTTTGTGACCAAGGTTGTCTCTGACTGTTCACCACTTTGTAAACCGATCTCATTACTTATTGGATTCCTCCAGGAGTTGGACAAGAGAGGATTAGAAGAATTACCCCATCTTCGAACCTCTATAAAAATCAACTGTCATTTATTTTCAGCACATTTATATTTCTGCATATCTATTTTATATCTGTTGATAAACTTATTTGCTATCCAAACTGACTAATAACCTAGTGCTTAAATCAAGTGTTAAAACAAGTTTAAAACAAATCAAAGGGTGTTAAGTCTTCCGCTGATAAAACCAACACAAACAAGTTAAGTTTCAGGTTAAACAGCTGAGTTATTCTATCAACAGCTCTATCGAGTCTGTTGAGTGGCTAACTCTGCTGAATAACCAACTTAGCTGTCTCTCAAGGACTTAGCTGTTTGTGTTAACTCTGTAATTTCTTTAAAAGGACTAAATCAAAAAGTTGGATAATGTGGCCAAGGACATTCTCTACAAGACATTGGACAAAGCAATGTTCAATAAAGTCAAATCTTGCAAATCTGCAAAAGAAATCTGGGATAAATTAACTTTAATTTGTGAAGGATCTAAGCAAATTAAAGAAAATAAATTGTCTGTTGCTGTACAAAAATTTGAAAATTTTAAAATGCTTGCAGGTGAAACCTTGGATCAGCTGGATGCTAGATTCACTGAAATCACAAATGAGCTATCAGAACTTGGGAAAGAATATGCACAAAAGGAAATGTGTATGAAGATTATGAGAAGCCTCCTAGCTGAATGGGAAATGAAGGTCATGGCCCTAAGACATTCAATGAACCTCACAACAACATTCAATTATGAGCTATTCTCAGATCTCAATGCATATGAGTTTGAGCTGAGAAGAAAAGAGCAAGAGGAGATAGTTGTACCTAAGACAGCTGCACTTATAGTCAAGGATGGAAAGAGAGCTGAAGTCAAGGAAGCCATAGACCAAGAGGAGATTACCCTAATGGTTAAAAGATTCAACAAGTTCTTCAATAAGAACTATAAAAGAAACAAGGGTGAAACCTCCAGGAGACATTCAGCTCCCTCCAAGTCAAGGGAAGACAGGCCAGCCAAGAGAACTGAGCATCAAAGAGTTGAGTGTTAGATAAATGTTTTTATCATGATTTTGATGATTATGTTCGATTTTGTTCAAATAAGTTTTTAAACCAAAACTATGTCCCTAAACGTTGTCTAAATACTTCCGATCAACTTAAAATGTTTTTACTATTTTTCGGAGTATTTCTTGAAGTTTATTTTCAATAAAACATTGGACAACACATTTGTTTCAGTTCGACCGGTCGCCTATAGGCAACCCGTGCACTGAGTTGAGCGAGAAACAGAAAAATAGGGCGTAAGAAAAATAGGGGCGGCGGCGGCCGACCAGGGGGCGGCAGGTGCGGTCGGCCGATCGGCCGTGGCGACCTTTACCTGGAGTTGGATTTTTGTTCCGGACATTACGTGTTTCGCAAAATCTTCAAGGGCAACCGGTCACACTAAGGCGCGACCGTCGCACCCCCTTCGACCGGTCCCCCTGTGTAAAAATTCGCAGAATTCAATTTTAATCTTATCTCTGCGCGACCGGTCGAACCCCATGTTTATCAGCAAACTATCCGTTGCGTTTTCAGACAACTTTTCCCTATTTTGTGGGATTGATTTCTAACAGATATATTGATCATTTTAAATGGTTTCTTTTGCAGCAAATCACTCCCCAAGGAGGAGCCAATGTCTGGAAATGAAAGCCAAGTCCTCTCCTATAAATAGAGGCTTCATTCAAACAACAATTGCGATACAACACAACAAGATACACTTCAAGCATATACTTGGTCTTTCATTGTTATTATTCTTGTTGTAAATTTGCCTAGCTTATCACTTTCACATCCTTGAGGTCTAGGCTATTCTTGATTACACCTTGCACTCAAATTGTATTATTCATTATTGAGTTGTAATCTTGATTTTTGGTTATCATTCAAACACAAGATATCCTTGTGAGTGTTCTTGTGGTAAGAACACACTTGGATGATCTAGGTGATAGGTGAAGAAGATCGTGGTGATCTTCTTATTGAGGTATTGAAGAATTTGGTATTCTTCAAAGTTGAAGATTGTGGTAATCTTCACAAGGTGCCGCTGAAGGAAGATTGTGGTAATCTTCAAAGGGAGATTGTGGTAATCTCTAAAGGTGGTGTTGAAGAAGAGTGTGGTACTCTTCAAGGTGTTGTAAGTTGAATTTGTATTAATTTTGGTTATTAATAAAATTCTTTTTCTTTTTGAAATCCATCCCGGATATACTGGGGTGGTAGAGGATTAGGCCCTAGGTGGGTTGAAAGTCTTTAAATCGTCGTGTGTTGTTTACATTCCACACCTTTATCATTGTGTTTGAGCATTCGATTATAAAAAGAGGGCGAAATCGAAAAGATGGAGATAATCTATTCACCCCCTCTAGATTATCGTAGCCGCTTGGATTTACAAGTGGTATCAGAGCCAAACTCTTTGGCAAGCTCGTTTCACATCGCGAGTGAAGAGAAACGATCGTCGGCTACGAACGAAGCTCATCTATCCGGCACCTCTACCACCAAGCCACCACGGTTTGATTCCAAAAATTTTATATTTTGGAAAGAAAGAATGGAATGCTATTTACAAGGTTGCGGGTTTGATATTTGGAACACCGTCATCAATGGAGAATCCATTCCGACGAAGAATACACCACACACCTCTAAAGTCTTCAAAGAGCTCAATGATGAAGAGAAGAGAATCATCTCCTTAAATGGTAAAGCTCTTAGTATTTTGTATTGTTCACTTACTACTTTGGAATTTGATCATGTTGTAGGTATTCGATCGGCACATGAAGTATGGCAAAAATTAGAAGCCATCTATGAAGTGTATGCAAATGAAAGGAACAACTCAAAAGCATCTACTTCACAAGTGGATACAACATCAAATCCAACAACATGGGATGAGCCTTCTACAACCTCCCATGATGAAGAAGTTGAACAATGCCTCATAGGCATCGAAGAAGAAAATGAGGTAAGTTCTAAACCCTCTACTTCCTATGATAATGCTTATAGTGATTTGCAAAATGATTTTGATGAACTACAAGATGAATTCCAAAACTTACTTGTTAAATACAAATATTTGAAAAAGGAATTCAATATTTTGAAAAATGATAAGGATAGTTTATTTACTTCCTATGAATCACTATCATGTGCTCACACTACCACTCTTGATAAGGTTAGAAACCTTGAAAAAGAATATAGTACTCTTGTTGAGGATATTAATTGCTTGAAAAATGATTTATCAAAATCAAACTTGAGTACCAATAAAATGTCAAATATTGTTGATATTCATAATTGTGATAAAGGACTTGATCATAAGCATAATTTGTTAATCATATGAAAAATGATCAAGTCACTATGCATATTGGCCATTATACTCCTAGAATTATTACTTGTTTTTATTGCGGTAAAAAGGGTCATACGGCTAATTCTTGTCGAGCTAGAAATAGCTCTAATTATTGTTGGAGACCTAAAAGTCTCAAGACTAATCCCAAAGGACCCAAACACATGAGGGTACCACAAAACAATGTCATATTAGGTACCCGGCGAAATAATGATCGAAGAAAATTTATACCGCCAAGAAGACATCAAATGACCGTTTCATTTGATCAAAGAAGGAGAGACCATCAACAATGGGAAGGTAACAAACCTTGGAAATGGAGTAATCAAAGAAGTCATCATCAACAAAGTGACTTCTCAAGGGAAAGATATCATCAACAATGGGAAAGACACAACCCATGGAAACGGCGTAATTGGTAAACCGTATCTCCCCATTTATATATGCATTTTATTTTAATTCTATGCATGTTTTTATTTGTGTCTTAATTGCAAAATGAGTTTTCAAGTATTTTTTTTTTGGTCTTCAATATATATTTGTGCTTTTAAATTTTTTTTTTGAAAAAGAAGACCTTATATGATGTTTTTAAAACTCTTGTGCATTTTTGTAGACTAAAGTGTATCATCATCTCTTATGGATTTTTATGGCATGAGCTTACTTATGATATCTCTTAACCTACACTTTTATCATTATGATTTGTGCTAGATTTGTTTTAAGAATTGTGTAGGATTTACATATTTTCACAAAATGGCCATTTACGTTATTATTTGACAAGAAAGGCATTAATTATCGAGATACGTTTACTTGTGTTATTCTTACTCTTATAGACTCGATATATGTATTGCCATATGCCTATGTGCTTGTTTTTCATAGTATTTCATACAAGTGCCATTGAGAGGATTTTTAGATTTTTTTTGGCACTATTTGATATTTGATTGCACATATTTGCTTTGTCAACTCTTGTTCAAATACTTCTTTTAAATGAGGTCCCAACTATATGCTATCGGATTTTCAAATTTCAAAAGAGACCTTTTATAGCTTTCTTAAGCTTATATGAACTTGCATGATCTATTAGACTCTTGATGATATTCTAAATGCATAGTATGTGTTCTTGCTTCATGGTCTATATATATAGTGTCTATTTCTACTATGCTCTTATACAAGATATTTTGTGAATGATGATTGAGGCATGTTTTTACACTTGGGCTATTTTTTTCTTGCTTATATAAGCGATGCCGGTAATGAGTTTGTTAAGTTGTGTAGATGAGAAATGAAGTACTCCAAATATTAGTTACCTCAAAATATTTGGATGTATATGTTCTATTGTGAACACCTTAGACAAATTGGATGCCCTATGATGATAGTAATGGTGTAGACAAAAAGGGTATTCCGGAACAAACTCGATGACCAAGGCATCATTGGTCGAACTAAGGCGAGGTTAGTAGCTCGAAGGTATTTTCTAGAAGAAGGTAATTGATTTTGATGTAACATTTGCACTCATAGCACATTTAGTAGCTATTTGCATTTTACTTGTCCATTCTTATTTTAAGAAAATTTCAAGCTTTACCAAATGGATGTTAAATCCATTTTTTTGTTTTATTCAAGAAGAAGTCTATGTAAAACAACCTTCGGGGCTTAAAATTTTTTTTGGGCCAAATGTTTTTTTTTAAAAAAAAAAGGCCTTGTACGGTTGATAGACTTAGCTATTTTTGCTAAATGATTTTACAAGGGGTAAAGTTGATACTACTCTCTTTGTTTTTGAAAAAAGGCAAGATTGTTTACTTGTGCATATTTATGAGAATATTTTTGGTACTACTAATGGATATTTGTGCAAGATATTTTTCCAAGTTGATGCAAGGTGTACTTGAAATGAGCATGATGGGGGAGCTCAATTCCTTGCTTGGACTTCAAATCATTCAATGCAAGTAGATGGTTACATTGCAAAAGAACTCTTGAAGGAGTTAGGCATTGAAGAAGGAAGAATCATCTCAACCTCTATGGCTACCAATGAAGAAATTGACAAAGGTTGAGAAAGGCATGTCGGTTGACAAATAAATTCGAGGTATGTTTTCTTGTATTATTCCTATAGACTCGACATTTCATATGCCTTATGTCTATATGCTCGACTTCAAAAACTATCCCAACGAATCTCATTAAAGTACCGTTAAAAGAAATTTTCAAATATTTGTAAGGCACTTCTTCTTATGACTTGTTTATCCAAAGCTTTAAAACGCTCTTATTTTTCCGGGATAACTAGACCAGTGAAAATTATTCAAAATATAGTTCGTCATAATCGAACTAAACATATTGAGATTCGAAAAATTTTCTAAGGGATTGTGTTTCAAAACGTAAAATTGAGATATCCTTTGTACCATCTCAAGATCAATTAGCGGATATTTTCACAAAACCGCTATCTTCCGAGACTTTTTCATCAATACGAGCTCGGTTAGGCATAATGCATATTGAATGAAGCTTACGTTTGCATTTTGCACGTTTTTAAAACTTAGGGGCGAAAAATTCGGATTTTGGAAAAACTGTCAAAACAGTGGGCTGAAGGAGTTGAGGGCAACCGGTCGCCCTCAACCTCGACCGGTCGCCCTAAGCTATATTTTGGCTTTTAAACGTTAATCTTGACAAAGATTCTTCATTTTAACAAATTTTTGGCCATTTTTCGTCCCCTCTGCCAAATTCACTCAAATTTCATTCAAAAATGGATTTCATGCATATTTTACACAACATGGACACTATATAGCATGATCATCATCATTATGGCTCACTCTTTTCGATCAAATGGTAAGAATTTCGCTTCTTTTACTCAATTGGGTGGAACTCTTGAGTTTTCGAGTTTCTTGAAAATTTTTTGATGTAATTTTCGTATGATCATGATGAGCTTGGTTGTTGTGTTGTTATGTATGATGATTGACTTGAATTGATGTTGAATTTTTTTTGGCTTGAACCATTTACAAAGGTTATATACAACCTCTTTTATTTTTAACGCACACAAGGTGTTCGATGATATGTCGCAATGAAAATTTCAACTTATACATGATTCTCTTGCTTTCAAAAGTTTTCTATACTTATTGAGATCATGTTTTGACAAACAAAACAAGCGTATGAACTCTTCATATTACATTTCTCCCATTTTCCTTGGATTATTATGCTTTAATGGATCAACAGTTAATAAACCGTCCCTTTGGCGCACTTTGATATTATTGTATGGTGTTTTCACCATTCTAACATTCTTTTTGATGATTCCAAAGGGGGAGAAACAGGATATTGGCTCGTTAGCTCAAGAAAAGCTAATAAAAGCTCGCAATAAGTATTGTGGACTCTAATACCTAGTCCACGGCTTGAATTTTGGACTCGGATGAAATTGTTTATAAGTTTTGTGACAGGGGGAGCTCCTTAGCTCATGATGCATTCTATATAAGCTTGTTATAGCTTGTGCTTCTTACTTATAATAATCGTTTGTTGATATGCTCATAAAAAGGGGGAGCTTTGTATGAAATACTTCTAACGGATAGTTTACTCGTAAAACCGAAAATTTTATTTGGCTTTCAAATCGTCCTCAAGAAAATTGTTTTGGTTTGTAATCATCAAAAAGGGGGAGTTTGTTAGATAAATGTTTTTATCATGATTTTGATGATTATGTTCGATTTTGTTCAAATAAGTTTTTAAACCAAAACTATGTCCCTAAACGTTGTCTAAATACTTCCGATCAACTTAAAATGTTTTTACTATTTTTTGGAGTATTTCTTGAAGTTTATTTTCAATAAAACATTGGACAACACATTTGTTTCAGTCTCGACCGGTCGCCCTATAGGGCAACCCGTACCTGAGTTGAGCCGAGAAACAAAAAATGGGATGTAAGAAAAACAGGGCAGGGCGACCAGTCGACCAGGTGGGCTACCGGTGCGGTCGACCGGCGGGGGACCTGTACCTGGGAATTGGATTTTTGTTCCAGACTTCTCTGTTTCGCAAAATCTTCAAGGGCAACCGGTCACAGCTAAGGGCGACCGGTTGCACCCCCTTCGACCGTCCCCCTGTAAAAAAATTCGCGAGAATTCAATTTCAATCTTATCTCTGCGCGACCGGTCGAACCCCATGTTTATCAGCAAACTATCCGTTGCGTTTTCAGACAACTTTTCCCTATTTTGTGGGATTGATTTCTAACAGCTATATTAATCATTTTAAATGGTTTCTTTTGCAGCAAATCACTCCCCAAGGAGGAGCCAATGTCTGGAAATGAAAGCCAAGTCCTCTCCTATAAATAGAGGCTTCATTCAAACAACAATTGAGATACAACACAATAAGATACACTTCAAGCATATACTTGGTCTTTCATTGTTATTATTCTTGTTGTAAATTTGCCTAGCTTATCACTTTCACATCCTTGAGGTCTAGGCTATTCTTGATTACACCTTGCACTCAAATTGTATTATTCATTATTGAGTTGTAATCTTGATTTTTGGTTACCATTCAAACACAAGATATCCTTGTGAGTGTTCTTGTGGTAAGAACACACTTGGATGATCTAGGTGATAGGTGAAGAAGATTGTGGTGATCTTCTTATTGAGGTGTTGAAGAATTTGGTATTCTTCAAAGTTGAAGATTGTGGTAATCTTCACAAGGTGCCGCTGAAGGAAGATTGTGGTAATCTTCAAAGGGAGATTGTGGTAATCTCTAAAGGTGGTGTTGAAGAAGAGTGTGGTACTCTTCAAGGTGTTGTAAGTTGAATTTGTATTAATTTTGGTTATTAATAAAATTCTTTTTCTTTTTGAAATCCATCCCGGATATACTGGGGTGGTAGAGGATTAGGCCCTAGGTGGATTGAACCTCTTTAAATCGTCGTGTGTTGTTTACATTCCGCACCTTTATCATTGTGTTTGAGCATTCGATTATAAAAAGAGGGTGAAATCGAAAAGATGGAGATAATCTATTCACCCCCCCTCTAGATTATCGTAGCCGCTTGGACTTACATTGAGTATCAGAGAGCTGATAACCCAAGGACAGAAAGGGCTGATCAAAGAGCTGAGAACCTGTGTTGGAATTGCAGACAACCAGGATATTTTTCAATTTGACTGTTCCTATCCACCAGTCAATAAAAACAAGAATGAAGAAGAAAGAAAAATCTTCAGAGAAAAAAGACAGGAAAAGAAGAAAGCCATGTTGTTGGAGAGACAAACTAAGTCTAAAGAAGCGGCAGAGACTTCGAGAGAGTAGTGAAGTGACTACTCAAGTGATTCTGAAGAAGAAGCAATGATCTGTCTTATGGCTAAAGAACAAGATCAACCAGACCAAGAAGATGAGGTACACTCTAACTCATCTCATTCAGATTCAAGTGATATTGATTGTGACACACACACTTCATCATCTACTGATCTTTATGATTCATTAGGCAAAATGATGAAAGACTTTGAGCACATAAAATCCTCACACACACTTATAAATGAGGAGAACAGCCAGCTCAAAAGCCAAAACTCACAGCTGACTAAGGAGCTGAGTACTCTAAGTCACATAGCTAATGAGAACAAAGAGCTGAAGGCTGAGAATGCCAAACTAATAGCAGAGATAGCTACTACAGAAAGGAGAGAAAATGGTTTTAAAAATGTAATTGCCTCATTTACAAAGGCATCCAAATCATTGGATGACCTTATCATGAGTCAAAATGAATGTGGAGATAAAACAGGCATATGATTCAATTCCTTTGTGCACAGTCAAACTCCTAGAGTGATTTTGGAAAAAGGATCTTCGAGTAATGAAGCATCCCAAAAACCCAAAACACCAAATGTTGCACCCACATTCATTCCAAAGCACAATCACAAACAAACTGGCCTTGGATATAAAGGGAAAGGAAAACAGCCAGTTGAGTATGCTGAGAGGATAGCTGAGAAGAAATCCAGCAGAGTTCCTCAGTAAACTCCAAATAGAAAGTACTCTGTGAAGAATAAACAGAGCTACCAAAAACCCCAGAAGTTTTATCAAAGAAACACATATGATGGGAATGGTAGAAATTACCCAAGCCAAGTTGATTGGAATAATGTGAAAAATCAGCAAAGACCAATGGAATACAAGCCTAGATGACAAAGATCTAGACCTCAGCAAAGGTCATTCCAAAGGCAAAAGAGCTATTATCAGCACACACATGCACCCATGCACTACACTAAAAAAATATCACAACTACCCAAAGAAGGCAATTGCTAAAACACACACGCATGCATACAGACAAAAGAGACAACTGTATGAACCTAAAGCCACTAAGCAATTTGCCAAAGTGAATTATGATTATGGCACAGATAGATGGCAACCTCTTAAAGTCAAATCATTTGGCTATAGGTTGGTTGGATCATCTTACAGCACTAACCCCTCAAGACCCAGACAAATATGGGTACCTAAAAACAAATTTCCTTGATTGCAGGTTCTAGAAACAACTGAGTGCCAAGGAACCTGGTACATGGATAGTGGTTATTCCAGACATATAACAGGAAACAAGAAAAATCTGTCAAGGTTCAAGAATATTTGAGGTGCAAAAGTCATATTTGGAGGAAATGAAGCTCCAGGGGAAACAAAAGGCACAAGATCCATCAAGAAGAATGGATTGGAAATCACAGATGTTGCATATGTTGAAGGCCTCAACTTCAACCTGTTAAGCATCAGCCAACTCTATGACAAGGGCTACAATGTTGGATTCAATATGGGACTGTGCCAGATTAAAGATACTGAATCAAATGAAATATGTGGTAGACTGGTCTACTGCCACACCAAGCACTTGTCTGTTAGAAAAGAGCATAGTCGAATCAAGTTGGCTGTGGCACAAGAAGCTGAGTCATCTAAACTTCAAGACAATCAACAAGCTTGCAAGGAGTCATCTTGTGGAAGGATTTCCAGACCCAGTGTACAAGAAGGAAGGTGTATGTGATGCATGCCAGATGGGAAAGCAAATCAAATCTTCATTCAAGGAGAAGCCTAGTCCTTCTTCAACAAGGATATTGCATCTGTTGCATATGGATTTATTTGGCCCTGTTGAACCATCCAGCATAAGTGGAAAGAAATACACCTTAGTGGTGGTAGATGATTATTCAAGATATACATGGACAATCTTCATGTGCAAAAAGAAGGAAACTTTGCAGAAGTTACCTCAGCTGATTAAAAGAGTTCAAAATGAAAAGAGTCAAACCATTATAAAAATAAGGTCTGATAGAGGAACTGAGTTTGTAAATGGATTAATCACTCAATATTGTGTAGAAAATGGTATTGCTCATGAGTTATCTGCAGCAAGAACTCCACAGCAGAATGGAGTAGCTGAAAGAAGAAACATAACTCTCAAAGAGGTTGCAAAGACCATGTTAGCTGAAGCTGGATTGCCTAAGAGATTTTGGGCTAAAGCCATCACTGCATTCTATACTTAAAATAAATGCATGATAAACAAGCAATTGACCAAGACTCCCTATGAGATATGGACAGGGAGAAAGCCAAATGTTGCATATTTTAGAATATTTGGATGTAAATGCTTCATCCACAACAATGGCAAGGATAATCTAAAGGCTTTTGATGCTAAAGCTGATGAAGGTATCTTCTTGGGATACTCAGTTGAGAGCAAAGCTTATAGAGTGCTGAACAAGAGGACTATGGTTACAGAAGAGTCTATTCATGTGGTTTTTGATGAACCTAATGTGAATGGAGAAGACATTGAAGAGTTAGCTGATAAGCTGAATCAGCCAACTATGTAGAAGAGTCCTTATGTTGAAGCTGAAGTAAGAGTAATCAACCAAGATGAAGATGAGATAGTTGAATCTCAAAGACAGCTGGAAAGTCTAAAGATGAATGATGATGAAAGAGCTGCTCAAGACAATGAAGCAGCAAGATAGCTGAACCCAGTTGATTTGCTTCAACCTGATGTGAGATGGCTGAGAGACCATCCACCAGAGCTAGTTATTGGAGATGTAACAGATGGTGTAAGAACCAGATCCAGAGCTCAGCAAGAAGCAATGTTCACTTGTTTTATTTCCCAAATAGAGCCAAAAGATGTGTCTCAAGCACTAGATGACACACATTGGATTCAAGCCATGCAAGAAGAGCTGAATCATTTTGAAAGGAATAAAGTATGGGAGTTGGTGCAGAGACCAACCCATCAGAATGTTATTGGCACAAAATGGGTTTTCAGAAACAAGATGAATGAGGAAGGATCTGTGGTAAGAAACAAAGCAAGATTGGTAGCCAAAGGGTATTGCCAAGAAGAGGGAATAGATTTTGATGAAACCTTTGCTCTTGTTGCAAGATTAGGAGCAATAAGGATGTTTCTTTCCTATGCTGCACAAAAGAACTTCACTGTTGTTCACCTTATTTTTAGCTTCACCGCAAGTGTACGGTGTAGTTTATAGAATAGGGTAAGCAAGGTCGTATCCACGGAGACTAATAAATTTATGTGCTAAGTATTGAACTAAGATAGTCTTATTTTTATTTAGAGATCAAAATTTGATAATTGTAGTAGAAGTAAAGACAAGATTAACCACAAAAACACAAGATACTAAGAATAATGGAATTATCAAGGGAATGAAATGGATTCCCGGATTATGATTTCAATTAATATTTCTCTTATTGTCCGATTTAATCAAAGCCAAAGTTATTATCAATGTACCTATAAGACGATCACAACGGTATTTTATCCTCCCTCTCGAGATGTATATAAAGTGTAGATTGAAATATCTATGCTAGCATCTCTACTCAACATAAGATACACAACTCCCAAGTGCACAAAAGATCAAATATCCTCACAAATATTCACAAACCTCTCGATTATGCAAATATTCATGTCAAGTACTCAAGATCTAATATTGAAATTCATCTCTCGAATTATGAATCAATATATCAAACAAGTTAAATCATTGGCCAAATGATAAAACAAGAATAAGAAGAAAGTACTCAAATAAGCTTCAAGACAATAACTTCAACTAAGATTAAAATATTCAACAAGAGTTCAATTAATCTACTTCCAAAACCCGGAAATCACAAGAAGTTTAGCTACTCATTACAAATAAACAACTCATAGATAAATTGTTCATATTCATGACAAGCTAAAATGAAAGATTAAAGCACAAAGAATGAGAAAACTTAGGGAAATGGATAATCTCTCGATTAATCTTCAATCTGTTTGAAAAATAGTTTTATCATAATTTTGATGATTTTGTTTTTACACCAAAACAATGGTTTTAAAGGTTGTCCAAATACTCCTAAATGATTTAAAATAGTTTTAATATTTTCCGGAGTATTTGCTCAAGTCTATTTTCGATTAATATTGGACAACACTTTCAAAGATTTTATGTCAATGGGTTTTCACATTGAAACTATTTCTAATATTGTCCTAAATACTCCCGATTAGTTTAAAATGTTTTTACGAATTTTTCGGAGTATTTCTTGAGGTTAATTTTCGATAAAAATTGGACAATATTTCTGTCTCTTGGTCGACCGGTCGCCCTATAGGGCAACCCGTACCTGAAGATAATTTTTGAAACAGAAAATGAGACGGAAGAAAAATCAAGCAGGTCGACCGTGCATCAGGCGCTCGGCGTCGACCGTCGGTCGACCGGCCGCCTGTCGGGTCGACCACTGCAAGTGTGCAAAATCTCCCTGTTCTATTTTTGGAGAGGTCGACCAGGCTAGGGGTGATGTCGACCGGTCGAGCACCCCTCGACCGGCCGCCCGTGTAATTTTTCAAGACAATTTCAAACGCCCTTTTGTATGCAACCTGGTCGCCCTTTAGTTTGACAAAAAAAATATAACCGTTGTCAGCAGAGACCATTCTTCCTTAAAATGTGGGATTGTTCTATAATCTGATTTTTGTATCCTTATGAGACAACCATATTTATTTTAATCTCTTTGTCTTATTTGTAGACAAAAGAAAACATGGAGGAGCCCATGAAGGAGCCTATGTTGGAGGAGCCTTTGGAGGAGCCTATGTTGGAATTCAAATTTGAAGGCTCTCCTATAAATAGATGAAAGCTTGAGGGATCAAATACAAGACTTGATACAAACAACAAGAGATATCACAAACACATAATCTTTGTTATTCATTTCAATATTCTTGTTGTAATAGCCTAAGTACTATCACTTTCACATCTTGAGGTCTAGGCTTTCATTCTTGATTACACTTGCACTTTTGAGTTGTAATATTTTTCAAAGTGTAATCTTGATTGTAATTCATCAACCAAACACAAGATATCCTTGTGAGTGTTCTTGTGGTAAGAACACACTTGGGTGAACTAGGTGTTAGGTGTAAGAAGATTGTGGTAATCTTCTTGTTGAGGTGTTGAAGAGTGTGGTGCTCTTCAAGGGTGAAGATTGTGGTAATCTTCACAAGGTGCCGTTTGAAGATTGTGGTAATCTTCAAGTGAGATTGTGGTAATCTCAAAGGTGGTGTTGAAGAAGAGTGTGGTGCTCTTCAAGGTGTTGGTGTAAGATTTTGTTGTAATAATTTTGGTAATTATTAATAAAATCTTTTTCTCTTTTCAAAATCCATCCCGAATATACTGGGGTGGTAGAGGATTAGGCCCTAGGTGGGTTGAACCTCTTTAAATCGACGTGTGTTGTTTACTTTCCGCACCTTTGTTATTATCCTTGAGCATTCGGTTGGAAAAAGAGGGCGAAATCGAAAAGATGGAGATAATCTATTCACCCCCCCTCTAGATTATCGTAGCCGCTTGGACTTACAAATGGTATCAGAGCCAAACTCTTTGGCAAACTCGTTTCACATCGCGAGTGAAGAGAAACGATCGTCGGCTACGAACGAAGCTCATCTATCCGGCACCTCCACCACCAAGCCACCACTATTTGATTCCAAAAATTTTAATTTTTGGAAAGAAAGAATGGAATGCTATTTACAAGGTTGCGGGTTCGACATTTGGAACACCGTCATTAATGGAGAATCCATTCCGATGAAAGATACACCACACACCTCAAAAGGCTTCAAAAAGCTCAATAATGAAGAGAAGAAAATCATCTCCTTAAACGGTAAAGCTCTCAATATTTTGTATTGTTCATTTACTAATTTAGAATATGAACATATTGTAGGAATAAAGTCGGCACATGAAGTATGGCAAAAATTAGAAGCCATCTATGGAGTATTTGCAAATGAAAGGAGTCAAACAAAAGCATCTACTTCTCAAAGGAATTCAAGTTCAAATCTAAGGAACAAGCCTCTTACAACTTCCGATGATGAGGATGAACAATGTTTTATGGGCATCGAAGAAGAAAATGAGGTATGTCTTAAACCCTCTACTTCCTATGATATTATCATACAAAATGATTATAGTGATTTACAAAATGATTATGATGAACTTCAAGATGAATTCCAAAGCTTGCTTGTTAAATACAAAAATTTGAAAAAGGAATTCATTGTTTTGAAAAATGATAAGGATAGTTTATTTACTTCCTATGAATCACTATCATGTGCTCACACCACCACTCTTGACAAGGTTAGAAACCTTGAGAAAGAAAATAGTACTCTCGTTGAGGATATAAATTGCTTGAAAAATGATTTATCTAAATCCAACTTGAGTACCGATAGAATGACAGATATTATTGATTGTGGTCATAATTCGAAACTAGAACTTGATCATAAGCCTAAGGGTGTCAATCACATGAAAAAGAATCAAGTCTTTAAGCACGTTGGTCATTATGCTCATTGTTAGGAATTTTATTGTTTAGATTTTGATGAATGCCATGTAAAACTTAGAATAGAAAGTTGGCTCCCCAATTTATGTTGTAAAATGCATTGTAATGAAAAGAGTCGCTGCCAAGTGAGTCAAGACAAACTACGCCTAACATACAAGAAGACAACAAATCAAGACTGGAAGGAAAACTCTGTGTGAGACAAATGAGTATGGCAAAGAAGAGTAGACGGAACTCTCTTCAAGAAGCGGTGAGATGCAAACTGAGTGGAGCATCGATCAAGTCAACTCAAGAAAAGCCAAGTCTCAAGTTGAAGTGACAAGAAGAGTCATCCATGATTGGAAGTGACTCTAAGTCACCTGGGAAAGCAAGGAAATGCAAATCAAGTCGAGATAATCAGAAAAGAACCGTTGCCGAAAAATCAAGAGATTTACTTAAACAAGTAATATCTCCATACTACCTTTCTTGGAGTGCTCATCCCGAGCGTGCAAAAGGAATGAACCAATGGGAAGCACTACACCGTGTCGAACTCGAAAAGGTGAAAAGAATAATTCATACGAGGAAACGGCAATTCCAAGAACTCGCAAGCCAACGATCGCAAAGTGACTTTCAAAAATAAGCCTATCTCTTCAACGGGCAAATTTTTGAAAGTTCACTATAAAAGGTTGAGGAGTTTGTTTCAGAAAAAAGGATGCATAAATGACACATACGTGAGATATACAAGCACATTAGAAAAATCAAACAATCTCAATCCTCAAGCCTATATTCAAGTACATCAATCCAACACTTACCCGTGAAGGAAAGAGAGCTTCAACCAGTTGAAGAGGAAACCTTTGAAAACAAGGGGTCTACTTTCCGGGAAGGATTGTAGAAAAGTTCAAAGTTGAACTAGGTCTTAAGCATTTGGAGGGCTTCGTGATCAAATCCAAAGAGCTTGAGCAAGTGAGTCAGTAGTAAAGCAAGGCAAATGCCCTGTGAAGAAGCCGAGTCGAACGAGAAGCCACCGAGTGATCAAGGCGTCTCAGATCGAGTCCCAAAGGATCAAGTCGGCCAGTGATCAAGACTTGTATCCGGACTGTTACCACTTTGTAAACCGATCATTACTTAGTGGATTCCTCCGGAGTTGGAGAAGAGAGGAGTAGAAGAATTACCCCATCTTCGAACCTCTATAAAAACTTTCTTGTGTCATTTACATTTCAAAGATTTAAATTCTGCGCACTTTTAATTGCTTATATCTCACGATAAATTTGCTATCCATTTGATAATTTATAAGTACTAAATCAAGCTCTAAAATATTGCTTAATCAAACTTAAGGGTGTTAAGTCTTCCAATGAAAATAAAACCACAAATTTGAGTTAAATTGTAGCCAACAAATTTGAGTTACTCTCCATCAACAAACTCAAATTTGAGTGCATTGAAAGATTAACTCTCTTGAGTGACTAATTCGATGTCCATCAAGGACACAAATTGTAGAATTAACTCTGTAGATTTAAAAGGACTAAATCGAAAATTTGGTAAGGTTTATTCAACCCCCTTCTAAACCTTACACTTACACCCCTTGGGACCTACAAGTGGTATCGGAGCGGTTGGTTCATTGAACCCTCCGCACCGTTCTTGAACTAGATCTCCAAATTTTTCAAAGTCCGCTTTAGTACTTAAACTTTCAAAACTCTTTTATTAAAAGTCATTATCATGGAAGCAAATCTAACACGCATCCCTATGTTCACCATTGAAGAATTTGATGATTGGAAAATTCGTATGCGAGCTCATCTATCAAAGATTACATGATGAGATGTGGATAGTGATAGAAGATGGGCCTCTACAAATATTAAAAGTGAACACAATTTTGTCATTTAAGAGTTGCGGTGAAGGAGAAAGAGGATGTTGCTCTAGACCGGTCATGGCGGTTGAAAAACCAAGAACGAGTGGACAAATGATGACGAAAAAAGATACAACCTGGATAATGTAGCCAAGGACATCCTCTACAAAACCTTGGACAAAGCCATGTTCAACAAAGTCAAATCATGCAAAACGGCTAAAGAAATGCGGGACAAGTGACATTAACTGTGAAGGCTCGGAGCAAATCAAAGAAAACAAATTGTCGATGCTAGATACAAAAATTTGAAAATTTCAAAATGATCTCGGGAGAAAACCTGGATCAACTAGACGCTCGGTTCACGAAATCACAAACGAGCCGTCTACACTTGGAAAGGAATATACACGAAGAAATGTGTATGAAGATCCTAAAAAGTCTTCCAAATTGAATGGGAAATGAAGGTCATGGCACCGAGACATTCCATGGACCTATCAAAGACATCCAACCATGAACTATTCTCGGACCTCAAAGCCTATGAGTTTGAGTGAGAAGAAAAGACCAGGAAGAGACAATTTGTACCCAAAACAATTGCTCTAATTGTCAAAGATGGGAAGAGAGCCGAGGTCAAAGAAGCAATTGACCCGGAAGAAATAATAGCCCGATGGTCAAAAGATTTAACAAGTTCTTTAACAAGAACTACAAGAGAGGAAAGGGTGAATCTTCCGAGAAGACACTCGGCTCCCTCCAAATCAAGGGATGATAGGCCAACCAAGAGAACAGATCATCAACAAGTTGAGTATCAAAGGGTGACAACTCAAGAGTAGAAAGAGTCGATCAAAAGGTCAATATCTATGTTGGAATTGTAGACAACCAGTCACTATGCCATTGATCGCTCATATCCTGTAGTCAACAAGTACAGGAATGAAGAAAGAAAGAAAGGTCTTGAGAGAAAGAAGACAAGAAAAGAAAAAGGCAATGATGGTGCAGAGAGATCAAGCTTTAAAACAAATGCAAGTCAAAAGAGATGACAATTTGAGAGAGCAATGAAGCCGACTACTCGAGTGACTCACGAAGAAGAAGCCTTGATCCGCTTAATGGCCAAAGAACAAGATCAAGAAGATGAGGTACAATCTAATTCAACAAGCTCGGCACTAGTGATAGTAGTGACGTGACACACACACTTCATCACCTACTGATCTTTATGATTCATTAGGCAAAATGATGAAAGATTTTGAGCACATTAAATCCTCACACACACTATTGAATGAGGAAAACAGCCTACTTTAAAAATCAAAACTCAAAGTGACTAAGGAGCCGAGTACTCTAAGTCAAATAGTCATGTTGAAAATGAAAGCTTAAAGGCCGAAAATGCTAAATTAGTAGCCGAAATTGCTGCCATAGAAAAGAGGAGAATGACCTCAAAAATGTTATTGCCTCGTTCACTAAGACATCTAAATCATTGGATGATCTTATTATGAGTCAAAGAGAATGTGGAGACAAGACAGGCTTAGGATTTAATTCCTTTGTGCCATGTCAAACCTCAAGAGTAATTTTGGAAAAAGGATCTTCAAGTCATGAAGAGTCCGAAAAACCCAAAACTCTAAATGTTGCACACACATTCACTCCAAAGTACAATACTAAGCAAACTGGCCTTGGTTACAAAGGAAAAGGAAAACGGCCGATTGAGTGTCTTTGAAAGGACAAATGAGAATAGATTCAAATGAGTCCTTGAAAGAAACTCCTAACGAAAAATACTCAAAAAGAAAGCGAGCTACCAAAAATCCCGAGAAAATCCATAAAAGAAATACATATGATGGGAATGGTAGAAAATATCCACGCCAAGGTGATTGGAATAATGTGAACCATCGATAGACTTATGGAATATAAGCCCAAGTGGCAAAGGCCTAGAACTCAACAAAGGCCATTCCAAAAGTATAAGAGCTTTCATCAAAGACACACATACACCTAGGCACTACACTCAAAAGCACCACAATTACCCAAGGAAGGCAATTGCTAAAACACAAATGCGCATACGGACAAAAGAGACAATTTGTATGAACCTAGAATCCCCAAGCAATTTGCGAATTAATTATGATTATGGCACGATAGATGGCAACCCCTTAGAGTCAAATCATTTGGCTATAGGTTGGTTGGATCATCTTACAATTCTAACCCCTCGGGACCCGACAAGTATGGGTACCTAAAACTTAATTTCCTTGATTGCGGTTCAAGAACAAAAAAGAGTGCGAACCTGGTACATGGATAGTGGGTATTCCCGGACATATGATAGGAAATAAGAGAAATCATCAAAATTCAAGGAAGTCAAAGGAGCCAAAGTCATATTTGGGGGAAATGAAGCTCCTGGTGAAATAAGAGGCATTGGATCCATCAAGAGGAATGGATTAGAAATCACAGATGTTGCATATGTTGAAGGACTCAACTTCAACCTCGAGTATTAGTCGGCTCTGTGACAAGGGCTACAATGTTGGATTCAACATGGGTGTATGCCAAATCAAGGATATTGAATCAAATGAAGTTGTCTTTGCAAGGAAATAGATAGAAGAATATGTATGTAGTGGATTGGTCAACCAACATCCAAAGACATGTCTACTAGCAAAAGCACAAATTGAATCAAGTTGGTTTGTGGCACAAAAAAAGTGAGTCACCCGAATTTCAAAACAATTAACAAGCTAGCAAGAAGTCATCTTGTAGAAGGACTTCCGGACTCGATATACAAGAAGGAGAGTATATGTGATGCATGTCGAAGGAAAACAAATCAAGTCGTCATTCAAAGAAAAGACATGCCCATCCTCAACAAGAATATTGCATCTACTTCATATGGATCTATTTGGCCCAATGGAACCAACCAAAGATAAGTGGAAAGAAATACACCTTGGTGGTAGTAGATGACTACTCAAGATATACATGGACAATATTCATGAGCAAGAAGAAAGAAACCCTACAAAAACTACCACAAATGATGAAGAGAATTCAAAATGAGAAGAGTCAAACCATTATCAAAATAAGATCGGATAGAGGAACCGAGTTTGTCAATGGAATAATAACTCGATATTGTATTGAGAATGGTATTGGTCATGAACTATCGGCAGCAAGGACTCCACAAAGAGAATGGAGTTGCGAAAGAAGAAGAATAACCCTCAAAGAAGCGGCAAGGACCATGTTAGGTGAAGCGGGGTTACCAAAAGATTTTGGGTGAAGCAATCAACACACTGCTACACCCAAAACAGATGTATGATAAATAGACAAAATGACAAAGACTCCTATGAGATCCGGGATGGAAGAAAACCAAATGTTGCATATTTCAGATATTTGGATGTAAATGCTTCATCCACAACAATGGCAAAGACAACCTAAAGGCTTTTGATGCTAAAGGCGATGAGGTATCTTCTTAGGATACTCGGTGAAAAGCAAAGCCTACGAGAATACTCAACAAAAGAACTATGGTTACTGAGAAGAATCCATTCATGTAGTATTCGATGAACCAAATATAAATGGGGAAGACATTGAAGAGTCGGTGACAAGTTGAAACATCCGATCATACGAAAGAGTCCCTACGCCTGGTTTGGGCGGGATTATCAACTCGAAGAAGATGAAATAGCAGAATCTCAAAAGCGGTGGAAAATTTGCGGCTAAGTGATTACGAAAGAGTCGACCACAAAGAACACAACCGCAAGTCGATCAATCCGGCTAACTTACTCCAACTTTGATGTAAGATGGCCGAGAGACCATCCACGAGAACTTGTCATTGGAGATATGAGAGAAGGTGTCAAAACAAGATCCAGAATTCAACAAGAAGCTATGTTCACATGCTTCATTTCGCAAATAGAGCCAAAAGATGTGTCACAAGCATTGGATGACACACATTGGATTCAAGCTATGCAAGAAGAGCTGAATCAGTTTGAGAGAAATAAAGTATGGGAACTAGTGCAAAGACCCATACATCAAAATGTTATTGGAACCAAATGGGTATTCGTAAATAAGATGAACGAGGAAGGCTCGTGGTAAGAAACAAAGCAAGATTGGTAGCCAAAGGATATTGCCAAGAAGAAGGGATAGATTTTGATGAAACATTTGCCCTCAGTAGCAAGATTGGAAGCTATAAGGATGTTTCTTGCCTATGCGGCTCACAAGAATTTCACTTTGTATATCGATGGATGTAAAAAGTGCATTCCTAAATGGTCTATTGGAAGAAGAAGTATACGTTGAACAACCTCCAGGATTTGAGCAGAAGACTCTTGAAGACAAGGTATACAAACTCAAGAAAGCCTTGTATGGATTGAAACAGGCACCCAGAGCATGGTATGATACCCTGTCACAATTCCTAACTGAAAATGGATTCACAAAAGGAAAAGTAGATAGAACACTTTTCAGAATTCAAGACAAGAAGAGTATACTACTTGTTCAAATATATGTGGATGACATCATTTTTGGATCCACTAACAAAGAGTCATGTGAAAAATTCTCAAACCTCATGCAAAGTAAATTTGAAATGAGCATGATGGGAGAACTGACATTTTTCCTTGGACTTCAAGTGAAACAACTGAAGGATGGAACCTTCATAAGTCAAACAAAATATACCAGGGATTTAATGAAGAAGTTTGGTATGGAAGAGAAGTCTTCTGTAAAAATACCAATGAACACATCACCAAAATGGACATGGATGCGGATGGCAAGCAAGCTGTCAGATCAAACAAGATACAAAGCACTTATTGGATCATTGCTCTATCTCACAAAGAAGCGGCCGGACATCACCTTTCTTTGTAGGTGTATGTGCAAGATTTCAATCTGCTCCAAAAGAGAGCCATATGACAAAACTAAGAGAATATTGAGATACTTGAAAGGAAGCCAAGAAGTAGGCCTATGGTATCCAAAGGAAGGTGGATTCAAGCTAATTGGCTATTGATTCTCGACTATCTTTGGATGCAGTGGGTGACAGAAAAGCACTTGAGCACTGTCAAATGCTAGGAAAGCAGACTAATTTCCTGGTTTAGCAAGAAGCAAAACTCAATAGCCACCTCTACAAATTGAAAGCGAGAATACATAGGGCAAACAGTTGCCCAAGTCCTATGGATGAGACAACAAAATGAGAGACTATGAAGTTGAAGAAAAAGAAATTCCAATCATGTGTGATAACACAAGTGCCATTGCAATCACTCAAAATCTGTCTTTCAAGAACAAAACATATTGATGTCGAGATATCATTTCATAAGAGATCATGTTGAAAAGAAGGACATTATCTTGGAATATATCTCAACCGATAAACAACTAGCGGACATCTTCACAAAACCATTATGTGAGTCAAGATTTGAAGAACTCAAGCATGAGTTGGGTTAATTGAGTGAGTGACACTCGACGAATCAAAGAAGAGTATTAGAACAGAAAAGAAGTGAAAAAGAGTTGAAAATGAAATCACCAAGAAATCACCAGATCGGAAAGACAATGACTACACCAAGTCACCGATAAATTTGAGTCGCTAAGAGAAATGTGAAAAGTAGAGTTAAATCGCTAAGAGATAAGTTGAATAACTTATGAGCAAAGTGACAAAAACGCAATCGTTTTAACTTAGCGGGAATATTTTAAGGAACACGTCGGATAATGATGATGTGTACGGATATAAAGCCGCACACTAAGCTTATGATTGGATATAAATGCCGCCGCATTAAATACGAGACGTGAAATGCTCAATAGGCGTCACGAAATCCAAGCCGTTGATTTCGATCACAATTCAAAAACCGTCCTGCACGCCCTTTCATAAACCATATTTAAACCATTTTCGTCCTGTTTCTCTCTCACACTTCTAAAAACTGTTCATCTTTTTCTCTCAAAAGCAAAGGCAAACTACTCTCGAAACCCTACCAACATTCAAATCAATTTCTCGAGATTTTTCTTGATATAATCTTGAGAAATGGCACCAACTTATGACTTTACCAAGCTAGGAAAGCAAATCCACACCGGTTCGACGGTGGATTTCGACGGAATGGTGAAGCGGGTCCGACGACACCCTGGTGAAGAAAATCGCGAAAAGTTGGAAACGTCCCCGGACTAAAACCGTTTCTAACACCGAATATCCTATGACCTATGTGGAGGAGGTCGCGATTCTACGTGAATGCCGAGATTCACGACGAAGGAATCAAGTCATCTGTTCACGGGAAGCGGTGACTATCACCGCCAAGATTTGGTGAATATTGCTCACTACTACCGAAGGAGCAAATCAAATCAAGGAAGCGATGTAAACTTGGGCGACGATGGAAAGAAATAGCCAAGTCCGACCTTTTGATAAAATTATATACACAACAAACAAGAGATCGCTGAAGGGAGGATTATCATAAATTGTTGGACATAGTTGCCAAATGTATCGACATCAAATTTGGCGACTTTGACCAACTATCAAAGGCAAAGCTGGTTGTGATGGCTGCAATCATGGAAGAAAAGAAGATAAACCGGGCTGAGTTTATCTACACAGACATTTCTGCGAACGTGGGGAACAAGTCCTTCAAAGAAGATGGCACATTTGGAGGATCCCGGATATGGCCTAGTGATTGGCGGCTATTGGAGGTGAAAGGAGTCCTCTTAGACATGGGAAGGCCTTCCATGTTAACAAGAGGATGTTGAGCTAACCTCTCGGTGCTCGAAGCGAGCTTATGCCAAGAGAGCGACACTGTGAGGGGGAATCACCGACCCAAGAAGATACAAACCGCCTCCTCTCTCGGCCAAAAAAAGAAAGCCCCTGCGGCTAAGAAGATCACGCCCCTGCGAAAGAAAACCAAACATGCACTGCCCCTGCAGGAGTCACCCGCCCCCAAAGAGTGTGTCACCCCCCGCAGCAGAGGTCGAGAAGGACTCACAAATACCTTCTCCGATCGTCAAAAGGAGGAGAACCGACAAGCCCCAGGGACGGCCGGCTCCTCGTAAACAAACACCAAGACTGCCCCGCCGCCCAAGACTCGAGAGGATACCGCCTCAACTAAATTCCTGGTACAAACCAGGAGATGAAGAAGACTCGTCAAGCGGTCCGAACAGGAGAAACCAAATGAGTCGATTACTCACTAGCAAAATACCGGAGACTACTCGGAGAAGAGAGTCTCGGATGTAGTTGATGAAACAACCAAGTCTGAAGAAGCGATCACAGAGGCAACCCGAAGACACACTGTTGTAGCCCACACAAATGAAACACAAGAAGACAGCGGCCAAGCGATAGTGATGTAATGATCCTATCTCCACCTTACCCGACATCCAAAATCGTCTGCGTGAGTGGCGAAAATGGAAATTGAGCAAGTCAAGGAACAGTTCCAACGGCCCGAGTTCATAGAAGAAGAAGAGGAACTGCTATTGAATTTCCTTGGACTAACTCATCGTGCTCCCAAAGACTTGATGAGGACAACTGCTTAGACATCCTGCGCAGATCTACAAGGACAGGAGAGAGAGAGCAAAGCAAGTCAAGAAGCCAAGACGTGAGAAGGCAAGCATCCGCCTATCTCTCCGCACCACATAACACTTCCATCCGCTTCTTGATGTCTTCTCGGGGCGCAGTGATGAGGATCCGAAAATGCTGCCGCCACGAAGAGTTACAAATGCAGCAAGCATTGCATGAATCAAGAATTCTTCACGAGCAAAGACTAATGGAGGGACCAGGAGAGTCCTCCGAACACACCGAGATCGATCCTATGGGAGTGGTTCACAAATAGCCACCGATGTTGCTTCGCTACCACTTCCCCACTCACTCGGAAGAAGGAAATAAGGAATTGGCGATGAAACCGGGCTAGTGGGGGCCCCAGTCGAGCCAACCCCTATTGAAGGTGTGCTACCACCGCCCCAACGGCTGAACCATCAATTGCAACAAATGAGAGTCCGAGACGAGTGACCCCACTCCAAATCACTCACCGGTGCGCGCGGCCGAGGGGAAACTCCCTCCACCGCAGCAAGGTCGGAGGATGCTTTGCAGATGACTCCACAAAGAAGCAAGGAGGCGAAGAAGAGAAATTACAATCACAAGAAGAAACACAGAAGTTGCCATCAAAGCTCGGGCGATTGAGACTGTCTCACCGAGATGCCAACCGCTCTCGAAGGCTAATGACGCCGCTATGCAATGCGGTCAAGCACGAAGGAATGTACAGCCCGGGAGTTAACACTGGGCGATGAAAGTGCAATCCATGGGGTTGAGACTCCAATGGATGCCACATGTAGAAGACCCTAAGACAGTGACACTGTCGAAAGGAGGACTATGCCTCGCGCAGTAGAGACTAGGCGGAGGAAATGAAGGCCCACGGGAGGTTGAGACTTCCGGGGTAAAGAGGTCAAGTAGAGAACATCCCTCCCGCAATCATCGACCCATCCGAGAAGGAGATCGGCACTTCATGATTCCCAGGACAACCCCGATGTCACTTTTCCGGATCGAAGACGAAGAAGAAGCCGAGTCAACCATGACAAATCCAAAAGACTCACGGTGTGGGTGTTCCAAGTACGAGTAAGTCTGATCCCAAGACTACTCGTCAAACTTTTAACTTTGATGATGAGCCACCTCTAGAAATCTCATCATCGTCCGATGACACCGCCGATAAGGCCAAGGATAAGTCAACTGAAAAGGAAAAATCACCGAGACCAACGAAGTCATTAAGATAAATGAGGCTCGAGAAGTCGGGTCTACTTCACAACCAAACCAAGCTGAACCGTAAAACCACCGCTCCGGCTCCTCAAGCTACAATGGATCGATTCCCAAAAGAACTTCACGCTCACCGCTCATCATCGAACGATCCCGATCGGCGGTGATGAATCTTTTGTAGAATCTTTCCCTTTCTCACCGGAGATACGAACTCCACGAAGAGTCGAAACGAGCAAGCACGTCACTACAAACCAGCTCCTGTTTTTCACTCGGGCACCATTGTTCCAAAGATTTTGATTTCGACGCTGTATGGCCATCACCGCAATGAAAGAATCAATCAAGTACGAGAAGTGTTCAAGGCACTCTTTGCTTTGAAGTTGAAAAGATGGAGAGGCATCGAGCCTCTTTGGACATGCGATTGGACAACAGAGATGCCACCCTTACAAATGACTTAAGAGGCATAACAATTCGAATAAGGGAATGGTGGCAACAAAGAAGAATCAATGCGTGTGGAACAGGAGATACTTGAACCTTGTTTAACAAGTGCTGGTGTGGAGAGCGAGAATGTTGATGCGAAACGGCCGAGGAACACATTGAGCATATGCATGAAGCTCACACCGCCGAGATCAAATCTGCTGCGTGAGCGAATGCAAATGATATACAAATGCGTTTGGAAGAACACATGACAAGAAAATTCAGCCTTCTCATGGCCGAGATGAAGCCGATTTCAGCAGAATCCAACGCTACTAGATCTCAATTTCGTCTTTGCGCATACAACGCAATGACTTGAAGCGAGAATTCAACCATCGAAGACTCGACTTCATGCTTGCCAAATGTTCCCCAGGGTTCCTCTATCCTTTGATGATGCCAAAAAGGGGAAGAGGAATACCTTAAAGCAAAGAAAATCCGGTCGAAAAGAAAGGAGCAATCGAGAAAGAAGCGGTGAGAAGGGAAAATCACCGAGGAAATTTTGAAACTAAAGAAAGGAAAATCACGAGGGGAAGGATCAAAAATATGACCTTGATGATAGCACAAACTCCCCAACAGGTCCTCACACAAACGACATTATAAGCGAAGAAACTCCCGTGACTCTGCCACTCCAAGACTCTGTATCTATCTATGGCCGAGAAGAAAAAAAATTGAAGCGAGGGATGAAGGAAGTGGAAGGAAGAATGGATGCCAGGGTGATGAACATCTTGAAAGAACATGGAGGCATTCCAGTTGGAGAGACACGTATGCCATTTCGTATGTCGGACAGAGCCCACGATCGATTGACGAATTCAAAACACTCGAATCAACGATATTTTGCAAATATGTCCATGGCTCAAGCTTGGGACTTGTATCTTGGGAAAAGGGTCTCACATTGTGTGAAGAAGGCGACAGACAAATAGACTTCCTGATCCTCTGTGGTCACTCACTCGCTAGTCAATCACCGGGAAGAAGACCCCAAGACAAAGATACGCCCAGGTAGAGGTAGAGGAAAAGCAGCGGCGATGGAGGAAGAAGCTTGAGACCTAGGCCTCGCCCAAGAATATCGAATACATAGATCCTGGAAAGAAAGGAGGGATCTCTTTGGGGGGGCTTGACCAAGTGGCAAATTTGCGAGTGGCTAAAACTAACGCCGAGTATGCAAAGAGAATAGAAGAAGAAAACAAAAGACAAACTCAGCTATGGCGGGAGAGACAGAAAGACTAAGGAAAGATGAAGCTGCCAGGAAGGCATATGAGAAGAAAAAGAAGGCAAATGACGACGAGAAAAAGAGAAGAAGAGAAGAAGATCTTGATCAAGATGAAAGAAGGAGACAATAAGGAGATGAAGTGTTCTTTGTCCAACCCTTCATGTATTTTATTATGTAAATACATACAATGTAAGTCTTCGTAATAGAGTTATAAATTTTTTTGAAGATCATTATATACTCGATACACCTTGTAAACATTGTGTTAAGTACAAGAATGATATGATCAATAAAAAGATTGATTCTCGCATACATTCTATGTCAATACACTATCTGTATGTATCTTTGTTATTTGCATATTTGTATGATTTAAGTTTTGGCATCATCAAAAAGGGGAAATTGTTAGGAATTTTATTGTTTAGATTTTGATGAATGCCATGTAAAACATAGAATAGAAAGTTGGCTCCCCAATTTCATTGTAAAATGCATTGTAATGAAAAGAGTGGCCAAGGTGAGTCAAGACAAACTACGCCCTAACATACAAGAAGACAATCAAGATCGGAAGGAAAACTCTGCTTGTGAGACAATGAGTATGGCAAAGAAGAGTAGACGGAACTCTATCAAGAAGCAAATGAGATGCAATGAGTGGAGCATCGATCAAGTCAACTCAAGAAAAGCCAAGTCTCAAGTTGAAGTGACAAGAAGAGTCATCCAATGATTGGAAGGCGACTCTAAGTCACCCGGGAAAGCAAGGAAATGCAATCAAGTCGAGATAATCGTAAAAGAACCGTTGCCTAAAATCAAGAGATTTACTTAAACAAGTAATATCTCCATACTACCTTTCTTGGAGTGCTCGATCCCCGAAGCGTGCAAAAGGAATGAACCAATGGGAAGCACTACACCGTGTCGAACTCTTAAAAGGTGAAAAGAATAATTCATACGAGGAAACGGCAATTCCAAGAACTCGCAAGCCAACGACGCAAAGTGACTTTCAAAAATAAGCCTATCTCTTCAACGGGCAAATTTTTGAAAGTTCACTATAAAAGGCCGAGGAGTTTGTTTGAAAAAGGATGCATAAATGACACATACGTGAGATATACAAGCACATTAGAAAAATCAAACAATCTCAATCCTCAAGCCTATATTCAAGTACATCAATCCAACACTTACCCGTGAAGGAAAGAGAGCTTCAACCAGTTGAAGAGGAAACCTTTGAAAACAAGGGGTCTACTTTCCAGGAAGGATTGTAGAAAAGTTCAAAGTTGAACTAGGTCTTAAGCATTTGGAGGGCTTCGTGATCAAATCCAAAGAGCTTGAGCAAGTGAGTCAGAGTAGTAGCAAGGCAAATTTGTGAAGAAGGCGAGTCGAACGAGAAGCCACCGAGTGATCAAGGCGTCTCAGGTGATCGAGTCCCAAAGGATCAAGTCGGCCATTGTGATCAAGACTTGTATCGGGACTGCTACCACTTTGTAAACCGATCATTACTTAGTGGATTCCTCCGGGAGTTGGAGAAGAGAGGAGTAGAAGAATTACCCCATCTTCGAACCTCTATAAAAACTTTCTTGTGTCATTTACATTTCAAAGATTTAAATTCCTCGCACTTTGAATTGCTTATATCTCACGATAAATTTGCTATCCATTTGATAATTTATAAGTACTAAATCAAGCTCTAAAATATTGCTTAATCAAACTTAAGGGTGTTAAGTCTTCCAATAAAATAAAACCACAAAATTTGAGTTAAATTGTAGCCAACAATCGAGTTACTCCATCAATGTACTCAAATGAGTCTGTTGAAAGATTAACTCTACTGAGTGACTAATTCGATTGTCCATCAAGGACACAAATGTGTAGAATTAACTCTGTAGATTTAAAAGGACTAAATCGAAAATTTGGTAAGGTTTATTCAACCCCCCCTTCTAAACCTTACACTTACACCCCTTGGGACCTACACTCCTAGAATTATTACATGCTTTTATTGCGGTAAAAAGGGTCATACGGTAAATATGTGTCGGGCTAGAAATAGCTCTAATTATTGTTGGAGACCTAAAAGTCTCAAGACTAATCCCAAAGGACCCAAACACATGAGGGTACCACAAAATAAATTGTTGATAGGTACCCGGCGAAATAATGATCGAAGAAAATTCATACCGCCAAGAAGACATCAAATGACCGTGTCATTTGATCAAAGAAGGAGAAAACATTTTCAACAAAGCCAATTTCCAAGAAGAGGATACAATCAAAAATGGGAAGAATACAATCCTTGGAAATGGCAAAGACATCATCAACAAGATGATTTTCAAAAACGAAGAGACCATCAACAATGGGAAGGTAACAAACCTTGGAAATGGAGCAATCAAAGAAGCCATCATCAACAAAGTGACTTCTCAAGGGGAAGATATCATCAACAATGGGAACGACACAACCCATAAAAATGGCGTAATTGGTAAACCGTATCTCTCCATTTAAAATATGCATTTTATCTAGTTAGTATGCATGTTTTTATTTGTGCCTATATTGCAAATGAGTTTTCAAACTTGGAAAAATATCTTGCACCAATATTCATAAGTAGTACCAAAAATATTCTCATAAATATGCACAAGTAAACAATCTTGCCCTTTTTCAAAAAACAAAGAGAGTAGTATCAACTTTACCTCTTGTAAAATCATGTAGCAAAAATAGCTAAGTCTATCAACCGTACAAGGCCTTTAAAAAAAAACATATGGCTTAGAAAAAAATTTTAAACCCCGGAGGTTGTTTTACATAGACTTCTTCTAGAATAAAACCATTGAGAAAATTGGATTAAACATCCATTTTGTAAGGCTTGAAATTTTCTTAAAACAAGAATGGGCAAGTAAAATGCAAATAGCTACTAAATGTGCTATGAGTGCAAATGTTACATCAAAAACAATTACCTTCTTCTAGAAAATACCCTTGAAGCTACTAACCTTGCCTTAGTTCGACCAATGTTGCCTTGGTTATCGAGTTTGTTCCGGAATACCCTTTTTGTCTACTCATCATAGGGCATCCAATTTGTCTAAGGTGTTCACAATAGAACATATACATCCAAATATTTTGAGGTAACTAATATTTGGAGTACTTCATTTCTCATCTACACAACTTAACAAACTCATTAACGGCATAGCTTATATAATCAAGAATAAAAATAGCCCAAAACATGTCTCAATCATCAATCACAAAATATCTTGCAAAAGAGCATAGTAGAAAGAGACACTATATATATAGACCATGAAGCAAGAAACACATACTATGCATTTAGAAGACCATCAAAATTCTAATAAATCATGCAAGTTCAAATACGCTTAAGAAAGTTACAAAAGTTCTCTTTTGAATTTTGAAAATTCGATAGCATATAGTTTAGACCTCATTTAAAAGAAGTATTTGAACAAGAGTTGACAAAGCAAATATGTGCAATCGAATAGTGCCTTTAAAAAAAATCTTAATGGCACTTGTATAAAATACTTTGAAAAACAAGCACATAGGAATATGGCAAAACATATATCGAGTGTATAAGAGTAAGACTAACACAAGTAAACGTACCTCGATAGTTTATGCCTTTCTTGACCAATAATGACGTAGATGGCCATTTGTGAAAATATGTAAATCCTACACAATTCTTAAAACAAATCTAGCACAAATCATAATGATAAAAGTGTAGGCTAAGAGATATCACAAGTAAGCTCATGCCATAAAAATCCATAGGAGATGATAACACACTCTAGTCTACAAAAATGCACAAGAGTTTTAAAAACATCATATAAGGTCTTCTTTTTTCAAAAAAAATTTAAAAGACAAATATATATTGAAGACCTTAATTAAAAGATAAATATGATGCAAGGTGTACTTGAAATGAGCATGATGGGGGAGCTCAATTTCTTGCTTGGACTTCAAATCATTCAATGCCAAGCAGATGGTTACATTTCAAAAGAACTCTTGAAGGAGTTAGGCATTGAAGAAGGAAGAATCATCTCAACCTCTATGGATACCAATGAAGAGATTGACAAAGGTTGAGAAAGGCATGTCGGTTGACAAACAAATTCGAGGTATGTTTTCTTATATTATTTCTATAGACTCGACATTCATATGCCTTATGTCTATATGCTTGAGTTCAAAAATTATCCCAACGAATCTCATTAAAGTGCCATTAAAAGAAGTTTTCAAATATTTGAAAGGCACTTCTTCTTATGACTTGTATATCCAAAGATTTAAAACGTTCTTATTTTTCGGGATAACAAGTTCGGTATTTATTATACGGTTATTCGTATTCAAAATATGGTTCGTCATAATCGAACTAAACATATTGAGATTCGAAAAACTTTTTAAGGGATTGCGTTTTTATCAAAAAAACTTGAGATGTGTTTAATTCCGTTTCAAAGTTAACTCGCGAACTTTTTAATCATTTACCGCCGAGTATTTTACCTCATTTCGAGCTTGATTATGACATAATGTATATTGAATGAGGTCTACGTTTGCATCTTGCACGTTTTAAAACTTAGGGGCGAAAAATCGGATTTCTGGATCAAAATCTGGATTTTGCAAATCAAACGAACAGTGGGCAACCAGGCGAGGGGCGACCGGCCGCCCACTGCCGACCGGTCGCCCTTGCCCATGACCGGTCGCCTAAAAGGGACTTTTTGGTTAAAATGCTTCATTTTCCAGGACTTAGCCATTTTGGCTCTTTTGGTTCATTTTTCGTCCCCTTTGTCATTTTCACACACAATTCACTTCAAATGTGTTTTGTTGCATAAATTATATATCTTGGGGATTGTCTAGCTCGTTTATCATCATTGATGCTCATCTTTACCGATTGAATGGTAAGAATTTCACTCTCTTTAGCTCAATTGGGTTGAACCCTTGAGTTTGTGGCTTATATGTATTTTTCTTAATGCAATTCATATATTTTTGTGATGAGCTTATTGATTGTTGATGATTGACTTGTGTTAAATTGCATTTGGTGATGAAAAACTTGGCTTGATTTCATTTACAAGGGCTATATATATCTTTCTCAATTTTTGACGCCCGCCAAGTGTTCGATAAAACGTTTCAATGAAAAATTCATCACCTACATGATTCTCTCGATTTCAAAAGTCTTATACATTTATAGAGATCATGTTTTGCTTATAAAATGAGTTTTCCTAAACCTCTACAAGTCGTATGATTCGACTTTTCCCTCCTATTTGGTTTATAAGCTTCAATGCTCAAATAGCTCGATACATCGGTTTAGTTGCGCACTTTGATATATGATGTATTTATCGTGCTAACATTCTTTTTGATGATTCCAAAGGGGGAGAAACAGGTTATAAGCTCATTAGCTCATAAAAGCTAAGATAAGCTTAACGAAAAGAAGCTATAAGTTATGGCTTCATAAAGCCATAAGTTGTGGATCATATTTAGTCCACTTGGTGCATTATGGTTATGTATGAATCATGGTCCATTGGTTGTAGTATGGACTTATATATGTTTTTAATGATGTCTCTTTGACAGGGGGAGCTTTTAAGCTCAATATTGAAAAGCTAATATTTTAGCTTATGTTTAAGTTGCTTCTATATAACTCTTGTTGTGCATGTTGATAGGGGGAGCATTTGCTATATGTGTTTGAATATCTCTACTCCCATCCTTGTGTTTTTATTGCATGGAATGATGTCACTCATAACGGATAGTTCTCTTTAACCGGTAAAATTGTTTTGTTTTCAAAATCGATCTCATTAAAATTGTTTTGGTTTGTAATCATCAAAAAGGGGGAGATTGTTTGAAAAATGGTTTTATCATAATTTTGATGATTTTGTTTTTACACCAAAACAATGGTTTTAAAGGTTGTCCAAATACTCCTAAATGATTTAAAATAGTTTTAATATTTTCCGGAGTATTTGCTCAAGTCTATTTTCGATTAATATTGGACAACACTTTCAAAGATTTTATGTCAATGGGTTTTCACATTGAAACTATTTCTAATATTGTCCTAAATACTCCCGATTAGTTTAAAATGTTTTTACGAATTTTTTGGAGTATTTCTTGAGGTTAATTTTCGATAAAAATTGGACAATATTTCTCTCTTGAGACCGGCCGCCCTATAGGGCAACCCGTGACCAAGATGATTTTTGAAACAGAAAATGAGACGGAAGAAAAATCAAGCGGTCGACCAGCCGCCCGGGCGTCGGCCGATCGGTCGGCCGGCGCCTGTCGGGGTCGACCACTGCAAGTGTGCAAAATCTCCCTGTTCTATTTTTGGAGAGGTCGACCGGCTAGGGGTGATGTCGACCGGTCGAGCACCCCCTCGACCGGTCGCCCCGTGTAATGTTTCAGTACAATTTCAAACGTCCTTTTGTGCGCAACCGGTCGCCCTTTAGTTTGACAAACAAAAAAATATAACCGTTGTCGCAACAGACCATTCTTCCTTAAAATGTGGGATTGTTCTATAATCTGATTTTTGTATCCTTATGAGACAACCATATTTATTTTAATCTCTTTGTCTTATTTGTAGACAAAAGAAAACATGGAGGAGCCCATGAAGGAGCCTATGTTGGAGGAGCCTTTGGAGGAGCCTTTGGAGGAGCCTATGTTGGAATTCAAATTTGAAGGCTCTCCTATAAATAGATGAAAGCTTGAGGGATCAAATACAAGACTTGATACAAACAACAAGAGATATCACAAGCACATAATCTTTGTTATTCATTTCAACATTCTTGTTGTAATAGTCTAAGTACTATCACTTTCACATCTTGAGGTCTAGGCCTTCATTCTTGATTACACTTGCACTTTTGAGTTGTAATATTTTTCAAAGTGTAATCTTGATTGTAATTCACCAACCAAACACAAGATATCCTTGTGAGTGTTCTTGTGGTAAGAACACACTTGGGGTTAACTAGGTGTTAGGTGTAAGAAGATTGTGGTAATCTTCTTGTTGAGGTGTTGAAGAGTGTGGTGCTCTTCAAGGGTGAAGATTGTGGTAATCTTCACAAGGTGCCGTTTGAAGATTGTGGTAATCTTCAAGTGAGATTGTGGTAATCTCAAAGGTGGTGTTGAAGAAGAGTGTGGTGCTCTTCAAGGTGTTGGTGTAAGATTTTGTTGTAATAATTTTGGTAATTATTAATAAAATCTTTTTCTCTTTTCAAAATCCATCCCGAATATACTGGGGTGGTAGAGGATTAGGCCCTAGGTGGGTTGAACCTCTTTAAATCGACGTGTGTTGTTTACTTTCCGCACCTTTGTTATTATCCTTGAGCATTCGGTTGGAAAAAGAGGGCGAAATCGAAAAGATGGAGATAATCTATTCACCCTCCGTCTAGATTATCGTAGCCGCTTGGACTTACACAATCCTCAAGCTCCGATTTGACCCGATTCTTCCCTTGGTTCTTCCTTGATGAAGTTGATGTATTTCTAGTGTTCTTGGGTGTATTCCCAGCCTTTTCTTCATCTCCTAGATCAAGGCTCCCATCTTCCCTTTATAGCCCCTCAAAAGTTCAAGAAAAAGGTTGAGGAACATAGGAAATTCTGCCCGGGCGCCGCAGCGCCCAACTTTAATTTTAGGGGTGAAAAGCCCTGTACCGGGCGCTGCAACGCTAGGTGACGGGCGCTGCAGCGCCCGCCCGGTTTTAGCGCCCAACACAGTATGAATTTGATTTTGAGCCCTTCACCAAAGTTGTAGCTCTATCTCTTAGCTTCCCATAGCCACTTGAATCATCTCAATATCAAGTTTGTAGAGAGAGTTATGGCCAAAATACGAAGCGCTGCCAGTGATGGAAATTTCAGACGCATTTGGACGTTTCTTCAAATCAATCTCTCGTTGTTTGCTCGTTTGTACTTCTTTTGATACACAATTCATTAATATGACTATAAACTCAATATAAGTGGCTCTCAACATGTCTTGGCTACTCAAATGACTCAAAATACTCAAAAACAACACAAAACTCAAGTCTAGGAAGCCCAAATCAATGGTATAAAACCAAGTGAACAACTGTATATCAAATGGATGTGAAAAGTGCATTTCTAAATGGACTGTTAGAGGAGGAAGTCTATGTAGAGCAACTTCCAAGTTTTGAGCAGAAGACCATTGGAGATAAGGTGTACAAGCTCAAGAAAGCATTATATGGATTGAAACAGGCACCAAGAGTGGTATGATACATTATCTCAATTTCTAACTGATAATGGATTCACCAAAGGCAAAGTGGACATAACACTCTTCAGAATTCAAGATGGAGAGAGTATACTGCTTGTTCAAATATATGTGGATGATATCATTTTTGGATCTACAAATAAAGAGCTGTGTGATAAGTTCTCAAACCTCATGCAAGACAAATTTGAAATGAGCATGACGGAAGAGCTGACTTTCTTCCTAGGACTTCAAGTTAAGCAATTGAAGGATGTAACCTTCATAAGTCAAACAAAGTACACCAGACATTTAATGAAGAAATTTGGTATGGAAGAGAAGTCTTCGGTGAAAATACCAATGAACACATCAGTCAAGATGGACATGGATGCAGATGGTAAGGCTGTAGATCAAACAAGATATAGAGCACTTATTGGATCATTGCTCTATCTAACAGCCAACAGACCAGACATCACCTTTGCAGTAGGTGTATGTGCAAGATTTCAATCTGCACCAAAGGAGAGCCACATGACTGCAACTAAGAGAATCCTAAGATATTTGAAGGGATGCCAGAAAGTTGGCTTATGGTATCCAAAGAAGGAGGATTCAAGCTTATTGGTTACTCAGACTCAGACTATGCTGGATGTAGGGTTGACAGGAAGAGTACTTCAGGTACATGTCAAATGCTTGGAAACAGATTGGTTTCCTGGTTTAGTAAGAAGCAAAACTCAATAGCCACATCCACTGCTGAAGTAGAGTACATAGTTGTGAGCAGCTGTTGTACCCAAGTCTTATGGATGAGACAGCAGCTGAGAGATTATGAAATTGAAAAAGAGATTCCAATTATGTGTGATAACACAAGTGCTATTGCAATCACTCAGAATCCTGTGTTGCATTTAAGAACCAAGCACATTGATGTTAGATATCATTTTATAAGCTGATCGTCATGGCTGCGATCATGCAGGGCAAGAAAGTCAATTTGGCTGAGTTCGTGTACAACAGACTCTGCCAGAATGTAAAGAACAAATCGCTTAAGGATGACGAATCCTTTGGAGGATCTCTCGGATATGGCCTGGTAATTGGCCATCTTATGGAAGTGAAGGGCATTCCCTTTCGACATGGAAAACCTTTCCATGTCAACAAGAAAATATTCAGGGCTAACCTCTCTGGAGCCCAGAGGAGAGCCCATGCGAAAAGAGTGGACACCAGTGAGGGGGAATCAGCTGAACCCGAGGACACAACTGTTACATTTCCTCCCAAGAAGAAAGTTGCCCCTGCAGCTACAAAGAAGAAGGCTGCCCCTGCAACAAAGAAAAAGGATGAACCTGCCCTTGCAGTTGAGTCACCTGCCCGTGCAGCCGTGTCTCCTGCCCCTGTAGCCGAGGCTGAGAAGGAATCTCAAATCCCTTCTCCAGCCATACGGAAGAAGAGGACTGCCAAACCAAGAAAGGCAGCTCCGTCCAAGAAAGATGCTCTGGCCCCCGCCGCCAGAGAATCAGAAGAAGAAGAAGAACCAGAAATTCCTCTGGTTAGAACCAAAAGAAGAAGAATTTTCAAGCTTGAAAAGACAGCTGAATCTACCACTCAGCTGGAGAAAGCACCAGAGACTGCTGAAACTCCGGAAGTGCAGTCTCCTAAAGAAATAGATGAATCTGCCAAGTCTGCTGAGGGTAATCAACAGAGGCCTACAGAAGACCCAACTATGGAGAGGATAACTGAGGACAACAAAGCAGCTGAGACAACTGAACTTCCAGTTGAAAAAGTTGTCTCTCCACCTGCTACGGACACTGCTGAAGGTGAAGAGCAGCAGAGTATCTTGCCTTCCATCCCAGAAAAGGAAGGACAAGAAGAAGATAATGATGATGATGTCATCATATATTCTCCCGTATACCCATACCTTCAGCGCCGTCTACGTGAATGGAGGGCATGGAAGCTAAGCCACTCAAGGGCACAATTTGATCGCCCTACGTTCATCGAAGAAGAGGAGGAATTGCTGCAATTTCTCGGAGTCAACACTGTGCTTCAGGCCCTTGATGAAGATAACTGTCTGAATATTCTACAAATCTTCAAGGAGAAGGAACAAGCCAAAGCAGCCGAGGAAGCAGAAGCTCTCGAGAGAGCCAATATATGTCCGTTTACTGGAACTCTAGAACACACTCATCCTCATTTAGATGTGTTCTTAGAGACTGATGAAAATTTGGATCCTGTTGCTGCAACAGAAAAGTCAAATTTGCAGCAGGCTCTGAAGGAATCTAGAATAATGCATGAGCAGCAACTATCGGAAGGACCAGGAGAGTCGTCTCAATCTCTCCTACAAATTGACCCATTGGGAGTGGTGCATCAGATTGCAACATACATCGATGTAGCCACGTCCCCGGTACTTTCGAAAGATGGAAACAAGGGAATTGGCAATGAGATCTGGGACTTTGGGCACCCAAGTTGAGCCAACCCCAACTGAAGGTGTTTTACCACCTGCCCCGGCGGCTGAGCACTCAATGGAAGAAGCCGCGAGTCTAGAGAAGAGTGACCCCATCATAAGTCACTCAGCTGGTGTGCCAGCTGAGGGGGAAACTTACTCCACTGCAGTAGGGTCAGAGGATGATTCATATGACTCTATGTTGAAGAAAGGTGGCGAAGTGGAAACTGAGAAAGAACCTCAGCAGATTGACATTGACGAAGTTAAATGCATTGAGTCTGTCCCCAATCAAGTGTCGTCACCGCTTTGAAGGCTGATGACACTGTTGTTGCAGTCGAGGCACATGATGGAAATGCCCTGGGAGTTAACACTCTGGGCAATGAAAGTGCAATCCAAGGGGTTGAGACTCCTATGGATGCCAATGTTGAAGACCCTCAGACAACTGCGACTATCGAAGGGAATGTTGAAGGCCTCGCTGCAGTTGAGACTGCTGGAGGTGTTGAAGGCCCAAGGGAAGTTGAGACCTCCCTGGGTAAAACTCAAGAAATTCAGAACATCCCTCCTGTTCACAGTGCTGAATCTGAGAAGGAAATTAGTTCACTTCATGACTTCCAAGAGAACCCTGACATATCATTTATGGGATCTGAAGATGAAGCTGAGTCCACACCCATTACACATCCAAAGGACCCATCTGAGGATGTTCTCCCGCAGACGAGTCAGTCGAGTTACAAAGTTGCTCATCAAACATTCAACTCCGATAATGAACCAAGCCCCCAGGTTTCATCATCATCCAATGACGCTGTTATTGCAGCTGAGGATCCGGTACTTCATTTAGAAAAATCTCTTCGAGGCCGATTTAAATCAAGCTGTTAAGACAACAGAGGCTCGATCACCGGCAACCCATTTCAAAAGCCCCAGCTGAAACCGAGTCATTTGCGCAGGCTCCCACAACTATTGCGGTACCGACTCCACAAAGAACATCACAGGCACATACCGCACAAACAATCCCATATGTGCGAGATGATGCTTTTGAACAGGTATTTCTCTTTTCTATTGAGTTGCCTGAGCTCGAAGAAGAGACTGCTAGAGAGACACGACGATACACTGTTCGAGAAGATCCTGCAATCCCTACAGACTCTATGGTGCCAACAAACTTTGACTTCGATGCCGAATGGCTGGCAGCTGAATTAGGTGTGACAGCTGAGATCCGTGAAATCTTCAAGAAGATCTGTGAAGAGATTGAGAAGATCGAACGGCACCAAGCCTCACTTGACTTGCGCCTGGACAATAGAGATGCCACCCTCACAACAGATTTGAGAGGGATAGTGATAAGGATCATGAGTGGTCTCAACAACAGAGTGCCATGTAACACGAGCAAGTTCGCTATTTCAAGGCATTATACAATAAGATGCTTGTTTGGAGTGCTGACAATGCTGATATGAAGCAGATGATGCAGGCGTATATTGAAAGGTTTCATTCCTCTCATAAAATAGAAATGGAGCTACTGCGTGAATTCCAACAAAAAGAAGTTCTGCGTCTTGAGGAGACCATGAATGCAAAATTCAGCCTTCTCATGGCTGAAATGAAACTGGTGGCAGCCGAATCATAAGCCACTCGTTTAGAATTTCGGACAGCTTATGCCGCAGCGGACTCCAAGCAGAACTCAGCTCTCAGCAGACTCAACTTCATGCTCGCAGGCATGTTCTCTAGGGTCTCTCTTTCCTTTGATGATGCCAAAAAGGGGGAAGAAGAGTCTCTAAGGAGTTTAAAAGAAGAGAAGTTGAAAGAGTCGGAAGCCAAGATGGCGGCAGCTGATAAAAAAAAGTGAAAAGCAGTTGAGGGGGAACGATCAAAGGATTTGATGTTAATGATAGCTGAAACCCCTCAACAAGGTCATGTGACGGCCTCAATCATCAGCAAACTTCCAGTGACTCTGCCGATCGAACACTCTGCTGTGCCTATGTCAGAGAAAAGGTGAATCGTAGAAGCAGGGATGGAAGAGTTCAACAAGAGGACGGATGCCCGCGTTGAAAAAATGATGAAACAATTCGGTGGCATTCCGACAGGGAAGGATCAAGATGTTATTCCAGACAACGGATCCGAGCCAAGATCAGTTGAAGAATTCAAGACGCTCGAATCCAAAGGCTATTTCCGAAAGATGTCTGTAGCCCAAGCCTGAGATCTGTACTGGGAGAATGGTCTTAAATTGTGTGAAGAAGCTGATAAGCAGCAGACTACCAGCAACTATTCAATTGGTAAGTAGAAGACTCCTGTACAGTATACACCCAGAGAAGGAGGAAGAAGTGGTGGAGGAAGAGGTTTTCGACCTAGACCACAACCCAAAAATATCGAATATGTTGATCCCGGAAAGAAGGGAAGGATCTACTGGGCTGGGTATGATGAAGTAGCAAATCTTGAAGTGGCTAGAAAGAATGCTGAATATGTGAAAAGACAAGAAGAGGAGAACAAAAGGCAATCAGAGCAATGGCTCGAAAGGAAGCGCAAGGACGCTGCTGCGAAGAGAGCTTATGAAAAAAAGAAAACAGCTGAAGAAGAAAGAAAGAGAAGAAGAGCTGATGACTCTGACAGAGCTGAAGAAGAAAGAAGGAAGCAGCGAAGGCGATGAAGTGTTGTTGCGAACCCTTCATGTATTTTACTCCTGTAAATACATTTTTGTGTAAGTCATCTGTGTACTTAGTGAAGTTTTTCTGTAATTTTTCACTTTGTATTTGTATCCTAGCATAGATGTTTGTATTTTGCTTTGATATAGTATGCTTTGATACGCTTTGTAAACAACTGTGTAAAGGACAAGAATGATATGATCAATAAAATGATCTATTCAACGCATACATTCTTTGTTACTGCATTGTCTGTATGTATCTTTGCTGTTTACATATTGTTTAATATTTTTAAGTTTTGGCATCATCAAAAAGGGGGAAATTGTTGGGAATTTATTTTATAGATTTTGATGAATGCCATGTAAAACTTAAACTAGAAAGTTGGCACTCCATTTTCCTTGTAATTTTAATAGATAGGGCTGGAAAAGCGGAGTCAAGTCAGCTATGCCTGGAAATACAAGAAGTCAACTGAAGACTGAAGTGAAGACTCCGCTGTAGAACAACTAAGTATGGCCAAGAAGGATGATCAAGAACTTGACTGAAGATGTATCAGCTCAGGAACAACTGTGTGAAGTGTCAGTCAAAGTCATCTCAAGGAGCCAAGTCATAAGTTGAAAGTGACAGATGAGTCTTCAAATAATTGAAGCAGACTCAAGTCACCTGGGGAAACAGGCAGCAACCAAGAAGAGTTAACTGAAAGGAATCCGTTGCACAGAAGTCAAGAACATTACTTAAATAAGTAATACTTCCATGCTGCTAGGTCTTAAAGTGCTCATCCCAGAAGCGTGCAAAAGGAATAAACCAATAGGAAGCACTGCACCTCGTGTCAGAACCTGAAAAGCTGCACATTCATTTAATACGAGGAAAGGTCTACATCTCAAGATTGAAGACCAAGAAAAGACAAGCCAACGAACACAAATGACTTTTGAAAATCAACCTATTTCTTCAACGGACAAATTTTTGAAAGTTCACTATAAAAGGCTGAGGAAACTCATTGAGAAGATGTTACCTGAACCACGAACAAACAAGCAATATTTAAGCTGTAAACCTGCAAATATTCTCAAAAACATTCAAGCAAATCCTCAAGCCTGAAACTCGAAGGAAATCAATCCAACACAAATCAGTGAAGGAAAGATAACTTCAAACTGTTGAAGAGGAAACTTTTGAAGAATCAAAAGGGGTCTACTTTCCAAGGAGGATTGTACAAATGTTCAAGGTCGAACCAGTATCAAGTTATTGGAGGGCTTCGTGATCAAATCCAAGAGCTTGAGAAAGTGAGCTGAAGTAGCAAAGCAAACGCCTGTGAAGAAGAAGCCGAGTCGGACGACGAAAGCCGGGCCGTGTGTGACCAAGGTTGTCTCTAGACTGTTCACCACTTTGTAAACTGATCTGTTACTTATTGGATTCCTCCAGGAGTTGGACAAGAGAGGATTAGAAGAATTACCCCATCTTCGAACCTCTATAAAAATCAACCGTGTCATTTATTTTTCAGCACATTTATATTTCTGCATATCTATTTTATATCTGCTGATAAACTTATTTGCTATCCAAACTGATAAATAACCTAGTGCTAAAAATCAAGTGTTAAAACAAGTTTAAAACAAATCAAAGGGTGTTAAGTCTTCCGCTGATAAAACCAACACAGACAAGTTAAGTTTCAGGTTAAACAGTTGAGTTATTCTATCAACAAATCTTATCGAGTCCGCTGAGTGGCTAACTCTTGAATAACCAACTTAGTCATCCCTCAAGACTTAGTTTGTGTTAACTCTGTAATTTCTTTAAAAGGACTAAATCAAAAAGCTGGTATGGTTTATTCAACCCCCCTTCTAAACCTTACTTACACCCCTTGGGACCTACACATATTTTTCCTGTGCTTCTGGCTCAACAAACTTTCCTTTTTTCTGTCGAGTTTCATAGAAAATATTTGCAATATCAGATGGATTATCGTCTCTACCTCCCTGAAAAATGTAAAGAGAAAAATAAAAAATATGTTGGATAAGAAACAAAATCAAAAATACAAAAGATATATAAGAATCAAACTTTTACAACCATCTCATATATAAGTTGTCGATGCGGTTTGCTCCCGATTCGATGAGGCATCACTCCGTTAACCTGATTATTGGCATTCTGATTACTGGTTTTCTATATCAATCAGTAACCAACATCACAATATTTATCGTCATAAGTACATTTTAACTAACTAAAGAATGAAATAAATTCTTCTAAAGCTTACAATGTACAGTAGCATACCTGAAACTCGTCAGTCAAGAATTTATTATTTACAAGCCGTTCCCAACTTTAGCATTCATTCCTAGTGGTACATTTTTTAAAGCTTCTGTTTTTATTTTGCAAGGTCTCTCGTAATCTACATTCAAAGATGACCTCCATGCCATCCACAACACACCCATGTGGCCCAAAGTAGTCTCACGATATAATTCTATCTTGGGAGTAAAAAAAATTTCTGAAAAAATTGAACATAATATGTTATAACAAATAACAAATTCCTGCAGTCCAAAGGCGCTTCTACCACAAGTATAGGGAAGCAGGAAGTAATAAAGTGTAGTTAGTGATCCGCAAGCTGAAGTTTGGAGTCGCTCGATATCCGCATATTCTCTTAGTGCATAAAGTTATCAATACAAAAGATGACTAAGTTTTACCCCATAAGCCTGTCAAACTTTATCCATAGGTTCAATGTTGTGACATTGGTAAACAAATTAAGTCAATTCTACATGTTATTATTCATGAAATTTTAAATACTTAGCCTAGGACATCATCTCATAAACAATTCGCTAATGCCCCGTGAAGTAAGCAATCTTTTGGAACAAGAAATCACAAATATATTTCATCTTATCCTAAAACTTATGAAACTAATATGATCTCAAAAGGTTAGTGTACTCGTATTAATATTAGCATTAGGGTCAGGGGCGGAGCTAGACGTGTAACTTTGGGGGGGGAGGCTAAGTAATTTTGGGGAGCCTAAATGAATAAAAAATAAATATTTAGTACTAAAAATTAATATTTTAAAATAAAATATACATAGAAATAATTGAATTTTCAAAAATATTAGGGGGGATTTGGACAAGGAAGAATACGCCCCCTGATTGGGGTGGCATGACAGAGAAACTGTGGTAATCCTGTCTTCCATTATTTGAAATTTAAGGAATTCATCATCAACATTCTTCTGAAAAAATAAACAATAGTTTTCCCTCAACTAAGTATTCATCTTTGATTTTCACTGAAGGTAGGCACATCCTGCTTCTGAAAAAGACTGATTGGTGGTAGAATCAAATTAGCCGAAAAATGTTTAAAGGCCAGGTAATCTAGCTTTATCGCCTTTGTGTGGATGACATTTGATTTTCAGAAGGCTTCTATTAGACAAGTGAAATCAATAAATGTTTCCCTTCAAGTTACAAAAATGCTCCAGGACTGATAATTCATCTCTACATTAGATATAGTAATAATTCCCCAATGAAAAACAATAACACCAGATTCCAATAAATTTTAGTACTTCTACAAGCTCAAAAATTATGAAATGCAACAAAATAGAGTTAATTATTATGCAAAGGCATAAAATATCATGATGCACATATTGGTAAAATAATGTAAAAACTTGAATATTTTCCAAGAAAAATTTGCATACCTTAACTGCATCCCACATGTGTTGTTTGTCTGATTCAGTCAACTTCATCCATGTCTTCACTTGAATAGGACAAATATGCTTGTCACGAACGATTTTTCCCAAGTGCCTTGACCAAAATCTATGATTTTCTCCTACGCGCGCGATTATTATAGAATTCGATCTCAAGTTTCTCCCACCTTTTAGAGTCGCATTTTTCTTATTCTTATTTTCTCCTCTATCTTTTCGCTCTTTTTGAGGTGTTGAATCTATTTAATCAAGATGGTGTAATAAATAAATCTATCGACATTTCAATTAAAAAACAAATAAATTCACAAACACTCAATTCCAAATATATGATACTTACCTTCAATATATATATATATATATATATTTGTTATAGCATATCTCGGTTCACCAGTTCACCATTTTCAGCCATAGGATTATATTTAGCAACAAGATAATGATCTACAGCCTCAATTGATATTTTAAACTCTTAGAAAAAATAGCATAATCAGAAAAATGATATAATACAATCTACAGCCAAATAAGTGAATGAGTTGTTACTCGCCTTATTGATCGTGCACTCACTAATAGCTTGAAGGCCAGTCTCCACGTCAAAGTTCTTACAAATACTTATGAAGAATTGAACTTTACTAGCTTGTTCAGTCCCATTTACCACATCCCCTTTTACCATGACTTTTTTATTTGTTTTATTCTCACCTGATATCATAGCATCACTAACTTTTGGAACTCTTGTGTTAGCTGTAAAAATTTAAGAATATAGATTAGTTATAGATATGATAACAATAACACCAAAAATAAACAAATAATTAAGACTACCAAATTCTGGAATGCCTTGAGGCATTTTGAAAGGCACTGGTTCAGTAGTTTCATCCGGATCTACATAAATATGCATATTCTCCACATTTTCATGATTTTCCAACATAGCCAATACATTTTTATCATTCCTTAATGGCCTACCATCCCCATCCATGATTTTGAAACCAACTGAATAAATGTCGATGAACTTTTGGCAGATATTTAAAATATCCAAAAAACAACTATCCTCCGTAAAATCTCTTTCTTTCCATACCTCATCACCAAAATGCACAATAAGATTGTGGGTTGAAATTTCACCTTTTAGAAGACAAAAAGAACTTGTTACAATTATATAAAAATATAAAATGATAAAAATGCAAGTTTAGCTAAGAAAGTACCACTATACTCTTCAATAAGCCTGGGTGTATTATGTCCAAATGTACGAATCTTGGCCAATTTATCCGGTGCTATAAATTTTGCAGGCTTCCCAGTATTGCCTTTTTGAGTTTTTGAAAGCATCGATTTCATCTGAAATATAAGAAATGTAACACGTTAGTACAAGAAATAAAGATTTGAAAATGAGAGAATAATTGCACAACTAATATATGAGAATATACGAATTTACCTAATGAAATAGTAAAAAGAAAAAACTAGCAAAAGTGATAGGTTGGAAATATTTCTTCATATTGATTTACACTTTCTCTTTCTTTTGGTTGTTGGTAGATCAATTACAATTGGAACCACATCTGTTCTTGTCCAAATATTTTCATCATATACATCTAAGGAAGTTGGGACTCCACAGTCAAAATTAAAAGATTCACCATGTTGATATGCTTCGCCTAAATCATTAATTTTACTGCTCTCATCCTCTACTTGAAGTGGCATGTCATATAGATCCGATGTTGTGTCTTAACAACAATATTCCACCCTTTATTGATGTTGTCAATGACATAAAATACTTGTGAAGCTTGACTTGCTAGAATAAATGGTTAATTTATTTTCAAAAGGCAGTGGCAATTAATGCTAGTGAATCCATATTCATCTATTTTGACTCCTTTCTCTTTATCATACACATCAAACCATCTACATCGAAACAAAACCACACGTTTTCCATGAAAATACAACAGTTCAAGAATCTCTGTCAATACTCCATAATAATCAACATAATTTGTCTCACTACCTATATCACCGATTACACACACTCCAGAATTCTGTGTTCTACATCCACTATCACGAGCTTCAATCCGAAATCTAAATTCATTGATAACCTAACCATTGAAGAAAGTAACATATTTTGAAGGACCACGAGATAATGATAGTGACTCATCATATTTAGCATCTTGGTCTTGATTTGCATTTTTTCAACCTACAAACAAATTATAAAATAAGTAACTTGAACAAAATATTGTTAAACACTATAATATATAATTACAAAACCACTCGCTTTTTAAACCAATCTATAAATTCGTTATTGCATTCACCATTCTTTTGCTGATTTTGAGACTAATCTCTGTATTCCAACATTAATAAGAAATACATATATATAAATTGAAAAGAGAAAGGATTATATATATGTAGATGAACTTACATGAAGAAAGGTTGTACTTTGCCACAATTCTTTAAAATATAGATATGAGCTTTCTCACACTCATCATTATTGAGAATACGAGTTCTAGCACCTCCTAGTGCTCGTCCACGTTGTGAAAATATGGATATTTCACATTATATTTATGAAGTTCATCATCAAAGTTTCGTTCAAGTTTATTGAATTTTGTCTTAATGCCTTTCAAGTACCTTGAGCAAAGAGTCATACACTCCTTGGCTATATATCCCTCTGCTATTGAGCCTTTTGGATGAGCCATGTTGCAAATCAATTGATTTAGCTCATACAACATACACTCAATTGGGTGCATCCATCGATATTGGATAGGTCCACCAATTTTAGCCTCATTAGCCAAGTGAACAGGCAAATGCACCATGACATCAAAGAAAGAAGGGAGAAAAACTTGTTCCAGCTTTCATAATGTAATTGTGATAAGGGCCTATTTGGACCGACTTGATTAAAATGGGCTCGTAGATGGACTTGGGTTAATAGAGAAAGCCCAACTTGGTAAAGGATTGCAGAACTGAAGAATATTTGATAGGCCACCTTTAAGTTAAAAGGGATGGGCCAACGTATAAGGCCCATCCCGATCTCACAAGCAAGTCCAAATGTAAATGACTTTAATGGCTAAGCCTCAATTAATGGATAAACTTAAGGGCCTCCCGAGCTGTTAGGCCTGGGAGATGCGCAACCCAAACTAAGTAATTAACCTAAGACCAAAGTTTTAAACTAGGGTTTTAACTTGACTTGATAAGCACGAAACCCTAATTGCCAACCTATAAATAGTCCACAAAAAGGTGTGCCTCAGGTTAGATTTTCAATACCGCACTTTATATATACTTTTCTATTTTATATTCTCTCTCTAAGAGCGATATTGACTTGAGCGTCGGAGTGGGTACACCGGAAAACCCTTCTGACTCGTCTTCTAATGGTGGTTTTGAAGGTCTCAGGTCAATCGCGTATTAGAGCTTGATTTTATTGGACGACGGGCATTCCAGAACGACCAATTGGCACCGTTTGTGGGAAGTTGAGTTTTAAGACATGAGTTTAGGGTAGCTATGGATGATGTACGATGGAATCTTGGGGATGATCTGGATGAAGTTTTGATCGAGACGCCAGAAGTGGTGACCGAGGAGTGCCCATGTGCACCGCGCGCACCTAGTGTTGCAGTTGATTACCCTCCTCCTAGGGTAGATGGAGTTGCCGATCCTATGATGGGCGGAGGTGGTTTGGGGTCTGGTTTCTTCCAGCAGATGTCTTCCTTCATTAAGGCCACTGTAGAAGAGACCTTGAGTAACCGAATGAGAGAATTTGTCCAGCCTGCGACGGTGTAATAAACTGGACTGGTTCATGAGATGAGGCCTCCCCCGGCTGGGGGGAGCAGGGTCGAAGAGCGCCAGTGTTGGAGGAGAGTGCCTCTGCGGCTTTTACTCAAAAGCCACGGAGACGGATCCAAATTGGAGCGAAAAGATGGATGATCTGCATAAGGAGGTGAGAGAGCTGAATAAGAAGGTGTCTGGAAGTGGCTCAGGCCGATCGAGGAGGGATACTCCTTTCTCAGAGGAGATTATGGCTGATGAACTTCCCCCTCATATCGGGTGCTGAGTTTTGAGTATGATGGCACCACTAACCCGTGTGATTACAAATGTCGCTTTGAGAATGCTGCGGTGCTCCACAGGTTCTCCGATGGGGTGATTTGCTGGGTGTTTCTGACCATGTTGAGTAAGTCATCACAATAATGGTTTCGTCAGTTGTTGCCGAATTCGATCAGGAGTTTTGACGAATTCAGTTCTATGTTCTTGCATCAGTTTATCAGCTGTATGAGGTACTAGAAAACCCCGTTGACCTTATATAGCATCAAACAGAGAGATAACGAGGGGATGAGGAGTTACATTCAGGGGTAAGGCGAAGCTAGAGGTGCCCTCAGCGACTCAAGAAATATTAGCTAATGCTCTTGCCCAGGGCTTGAAGGATGGGGATTTCTTTGAGTCCCTAGTGATAGAGCCGGCGCGCACATTCGACGAGCTCCTAGCAAGGGCCAAAACATACATCAATCTGGAGGAGGCTAGGAAAATGAAGCGTGAAGAGGGGGATAAGAGAAAGGAGAGGAAGAATGATAGAGACGAGAGAGCTCCCAGTAAAAGCCCAGTCTCCCTAAGCATGACCTGATGGGGGGAAGGCCTATGTATGAGAATTATACACCCCTGGTGGCCTCCCAAGGGGATGTTTTCATGGAAATTGAGCGCCATCCAGACCTGAGGTGGCCGAAAACCTATGTTGAGACACCCAGGAAGGAAGTGCAAGGAGTTTTGCAGGTTCCACAATGAGTATGGGCATACTACGGATCAGTGCACCCATTTGAAAGATGAGATAGAAAGGTTGATCCAGGCGGTTCATCTGAAGGAGTTCGTGTATGTGGATAAGAGAAGGTCTAAGGGTAATTACCGGAGGGGTCAAAATAATTACCAGCAGAGCCAGGAGCCCGAGAAGGGAGCGAAAGAGGAAAGGGGTCTCCCTCCGCCGCCTCCACAAAAAGGGGTGATTCAGATGGTGATAGGGGGCCCACCTGGTGGGGATTCACGATGGGCCAGGAAGAGCTATGTGCATGCTCAAGAGCAGATGAGGGTGGAGTAGGTGTCCGTGGGACCAAATATTCAATTTGGGCCGAAGGATAGCTGGGGCATTGTGACTCCGCATAGCGATGCCATTGTTATCACGGCAACCATAGCGAACTATGATGTCCAGAGAGTTTTTGTTGATACAGGTAGCTCCGCCGACATAATATTCTATGAGTGCTATAGACAGATGGATCTGCAGGTGGAGTTGGAGATGGTGGATACGTCTCTAGTTGGTTTCACTAGGGGTTCGATCCATCCATTGAGGATGGTTACTTTACCCGTGTCTCTGTGCAAAGAACCATACATGAAGATTAGGATGGTGCGATTTTTAGTGGTGGATGCGCCATCATCGTATAATGTGATGATCGGGAGACCTTCCCTCAATCTCTTCCAGGCCGTTGTTTCGGTGTATCACTTGAAGATTAAATTCCCAGTGGATGATGAGGTTGGAGAAGTTGAGGGAGATCAGTACATGGCGAGGAAGTTGTATGCAAAGAGTCTTCAGATGGCAGAGAGGGGAACAACTCATGACGACGGTAAGGGCAAGGAGAAGCTCATCAAATTGGATGAGGATCTGGTGGAGCACGTAACGCCAAACGAAGAGTTGCTGACCTTAGAGTTGGTCCCAGACGACCTTAGCAAAGTCGCCAAAATCGGAAGTTGTCTCAGGGAAGATTTGAAGGAGGAACTGATTGAGTTTCTGAGGAGGAATGTGAATGTGTTTGCATGGTCAGCAAAAGAGTTGGTTGGTATTGATCCTAGCATAGCTGAACACATGTTGAATATAAACCCCTCGTATAGGCCTGTGAAGCAGAAGAAGAGAAAATTTGGTCCTAAAAAGGATGCGATTGTGCGCACTGAGGTGCAGAAATTGCTGGAGGCGGGGCATGTTCGTGAGATACAATTCCCAGAATGGTTGTCCAATGCAGTGCTGGTACCAAAAACTCCGGATGATTAGAGGATGTGCATAGATTTATGAGATTTGAATAAGGCGTGCTTGAAGGACTATTACCCATTGCTGCTGATAGATCAGCTTATTGACTCCACTTCGGGATGTGAGTTGCTCAATATGATGGACGCTTCGCAGGGATACCATCAGATCAGACTAGGGGAGGAGGACCAGAAGCAGGTAAGTTTCATTACTTCTTTTGGTACTTTTTGCTATGTAGTTATGCCTTTTGGTTTGAAAAATACGGGGGTGACCTATTAGAGGTTGGTAGATAAAATGTTCCAGAACCATCTAGGAAGAAATATGGAGGTGTATGACGATATGCTGGTGAAAAGTTTAAAGGTTGAGAGTCATACTAGAGACTTGGCAGAAACCTTCGATACATTGAGAAAATACCGGATGAAGCTGAACCTAAAAAAGTGTGCATTTGGGGTCAGGTCGAGTAAGTTCCTAGGTTACATGGTAACTGAGAAGGGGATTGAGGCCAATCCCGAGAAGGTGAAAGCTATTAGAGAGATGTCTCCACCTCATGATATGAAAGATGTGCAGAGCTTGATAGGAAAGTTAGCTGCTCTGAACAGGTTTATCTCACGCTCGACGAAGCGAAATTTGCCATTTTTCAAAGTATTGAGGAAGTCTAAGAAGTTTTCTTGGGATGAGGAATGTCAAGCAACGTTTGAAGAGTTTAAAGATTATCTGGCTAAGTTATCCTTATTAACTAAACCAATCCTAATGGAGCCCTAGTATTTATACATTTTAGTAGGAGAGCAAGGGATTAATACGGTGTTTCTGACGGAAGAGGGATCAGTACAAAAGCCGGTGTACTATGTTAGGAAAGTATTGAGGAATGCAGAACTCAGGTATGCTGAGATTGAGAAGGCTGGGCTGGCACTTGTAACAATGGCAAGAATGCTGAGGCCGTATTTTCTTTCGCATAAGATCGTTGTGAGGATTAATTTTCCTTTGAAGGCAGTGTTGAGTAAACCAAAGGTCGCTGGTAGGCTGGTAAAATGGGCTATTGAGCTCAGTGAGTATGAGACAGAGTTCCAGAGCAGAACGGCGATTAAGGCGCAAACCTTGGCGGATTTTGTTCAAGAATTGACAAAAGTCCCAAGCGAAGGAGGGGCATGGGTTCTATTTGTAGATGGTTCAGTTGCTAGCTCGAGATGTGGAGTCGGCATCATGTTGATAAGTCCAGAAGGGGTACAAAGTGAGTTGGCGGTGAGATTGGACTATAAGCTATCCACTAATGAAACTGAGTATGAGGCTTTTATTTGAGGAATTCGAATGGCCATAAAAATGGGAGCAATGAGCGTACTGGTCCATCACCTGGGCTCGCAATTGGTCTATAAGCAGGTTATGGGAGAGTTTGAGGTTCGGTAAGAGATGATGAAAAAATATGTGGAAGTGTATATGGCATTGGAGAAGATGATAGGAAAGGTGCAGATCTGTCAAATACCTAGGGAGGAAAATACTAGGGCAGACTCTTTGACAAAGATAGCCAGTTCGGCTGAATATGCCTCGGAGAGGCATATCACCTTGCTAGAAGCAAATGTCTCTGCTCTAAGTCTTGAGGTGGGGGCGTTGGAGGAAGAAGATGATTGGTGGATTCCTATCATGGCATATTTGAAGGAAGGCACAATCCCGAAGGACAGGAAGGAAGCTTCTCGGGTAAAAATTTGAGTAACTCATTTTTGCATAATTGGACAAAGATTGTATAAAAGAGGGTTTGGGATGCCGTTACTGAGGTATCTTGGTAAAACAGAAGGAGAATATGTGCTGCGGGAAATACACGAGGGGTGTTGTGGAAACCATTTGGGGGCCAGGATTCTGACCAGGAAGGTCTTGAGAGCGAGATAATTTTGGCCATATCTGAAAAGCGAGGCTCCAAGGTTAGTGAAAGCTTGTGAAAAGTGTCAGGTGCATGCACCGCTCATACATCAGCCTGCCGAAGAGTTGATGACCATGAGTTTGGCTTGTCCCTTTGCTAGATTGGGGATTGATATTGTGGGACCATTCCCTACGACCGGACAACGAAAATTTTCTTTTGGTGGCAATCGATTACTTGATAAATGGGTTGAGGTCAAGCTCTTGCAAAAATAACCGAGGGCGTGATGATGAAATTTTTATGGCAAAATATTGTTTGTCGATTTGGGGTACCAAGGGTCCTTGTTTCGGACAATGGAACACAATTCAGTGGGGCTAGTATCATGGCTTGGTGGGAAGAGATGAAAAAAAGGTAGCATTTCATGTCGGTAGCTCACCTGCAGGATAATGGGCAAGTGGAAGTGACTAATAGAATTTTGGTACAAGTGCTCAATATTAGGCTGGAAAGAGCTAGCGGAACGTGGGTGCAAGCATTGAGCTCGGTGTTGTGGGATTACAGAACGAACCCGAAGGAGGCCACGGGGGAGAGTCCATTTAGCTTGGTTTACGGGATGGATGCAGTAATACTGACAGAGATCGGGATGGAGACTCATAGTATCCAAACATTTGAGGGGAAAGAAAATGAGATATTAGCACACAAAGCTCTGGATTTGATCAACGAGAAAAGAGAGATGGCCTTTATACAGATGGAAAGAACAAGAGAGAGAATCAGGGCGGCATACAATAGTAAGGTGATGAAGAGAAATTTCCAAGTGGGAGATCTGGTTCTGAGGAGTGCAGATGCGAGTAAGAACAAGGGAAAACTAAACCCGAATTGAGAGGGTCCACTTCGGGTGATCAAAGTTTTGGCTGGGGGAGCTGAACGGGAAAAGATTACCTCGAGCATGGAATGTTAGCAACTTGAAGAAATACTATCCATAAAAATTTAGAAATTGATGTAGGAAACGATGCAATTTTCTCTCTTTTGAAATTCAATGAAAAGTATTCACTTATCTAAAAGAAGTCTATGCAAAACAACCTCCGGGGTTTGAAAATTTTTCTAGGCCAAATGATGTTTATAAACTTAAGAAGGCCTTGTATGGTTTAAAACAAACACCCCGTGCATGGTATGATAGACTTAGCTCTTTTCTTTTGCAAAATGAATTTACAAGAGGTAAAGTTGATAATACTCTCTTTGTTTTTGAAAAAGGGCAAGATTGCTTATTAGTGCAAATTTATGTTGATGATATTATATTTGGTGCTACTAATGAATCTTTGTGCAAGAAATTTTCTAAGTTAATGCAAGGTGAATTCGAGATGAGTATGATGGGGGAGCTCAATTTCTTCCTTGGACTTCAAATTAAGCAATGCCAAGAAGGAATTTACATTTCACAATCAAAGTATACAAAAGAACTTCTAAAGAAGTTTGGCATTGAAGAAGGAAGATCCGTCACTACTCCTATGGAAACCAATGTCAAGATAGACAAAGATGAAAAAGGCAAGTCGGTTGATGAATCCAAGTATCGAGGTATGATTGGTAGTTTACTTTATTTAACCGCAAGTAGACCGGACATTCTTCATGCCATATGCCTTTGTGATCGTTTTCAAAGCAATCCCAAAGAATCTCATATGAGTGCCATTAAAAGGATTTTTCGATATTTGAAAGGCACTATTCAATATGGTTTATTTTATCCAAAGAATGAAAATTTCTTTCTTAAAGGTTATAGTGATTCGGATTGTGCGGGAAATATTGATGATCGTAAGAGTACATCTGGATCATGTCAATTTTTAGGCGATCGCCTAGTTTCTTGGTTTTGAAAGAAACAAAATTGTGTTTCACTTTCAACGGCCGAAGCCGAATATATTTTCGCGGCTTTTTGTTGTACTCAATTGCTTTTGGATGAAACAAACTTTAGCAGATTATAAATATTCTTTTGAAAATGTTCCTATTTTTTGTGATAACATATCCGCTATAAATATTGTTCAAAACCCGGTTCATCATAACCGTACTAAACATATTGAGATTCGACATCATTTTCTAAGGGATTGTGTTTCAAAATGAAAAATTGAGATATCTTTTGTTCCATCTCAAGATCAATTAACGGATATCTTTACAAAACCGCTATCTTCCAGGACTTTTGCTTCAATACAACTTCGGTTAGGCATAATGCATATTGAATGAGGTATATGTTTGCATTTTGTGTATTTTTAAAACTTAGAGGTGAAAAATCGCTTTTGAAATCAAATCGAATAGAAACTGAACAAATGCACAGGCTCCAGTCGACCAAGAAGGTCAACTGGTCGACCATGACATTGGCCGGTCGAACCCTTAGTCGACCGGTCGCCTGTGCCAATTTTCAGAGTTAAAATGTTTCTGTTCTTCATTCGATTTATTTGTTCTATTTCGTATGTTTTTTACCCCCCTTCGCTCAATTCACACACAATTCACCCAAAATGATTTCCTTCTTGTATATTCTACATTTTTGGGTTTTATAGTACGAGTATATCATCCGTATTACTCGACTTCTCCGATTGATTGGTAAGTTTAATTCCTCTTTTAATCTCAATTGGGTTGAACCCTTGAGAAAATACTTATGTATTGATTTTTGATGGAATTCGTGTATAATTGTGATGTGAATGATGATTATTGATGAATGATATTTATAGAATTGTATTTGGTGATGATTTTTTGGGCATGATTGAATTTACAAGCTTTATATACAACTTCGATTTTATTTTATGCACACCAAGTGCTTGATAAAATGCTCCAATGAATATTTCGTTGTTTACATGATTCTCTCAATTTCAAAAGTCTTATATATTTATTGAGATCATGTTTTGTCAATCAAACGAGCTTTTGCAAATCAAATAATCAACTTTTCCCTTTTATTTGGAATTTAAGCTTCAATATTCAAAATGCTCGATAAATCGATTAAATTGCTCACTTTGATATGATTATATGGTGTTTTTATCGTGCTAACATTCTTTTTGATGATTCCAAAGGGGGAGAAACAGGAAATAAGATCATTAGCTCAAGAAAAACTCGCAGAAAAAACCATAAGCTGAAATTGAAAAAGCCAAAAGTTGTGGATAAAAATGAGTCCAATGAATGAAAAATGGACTTTTATTATGACTAATGATTTCTTTTTGACAGGGGGAGCTTCTAAGCTCATGAAATTCTAGCTTATATTGTAAAAGCTAAGCTTCTAGGTTTTAGTTGTTTGCTTCTATACTTACTCTTGTTATGCATGTTGATAGGGGGAGCTTATAAAAATTGTTTTTGAAAAATCTTTGCTCCTATTTTTGTGTTCCTATTTATAATTAGTATTACTTAAAAACGGTTTGTTGTTTTAGACCGGAAAACGTGTTTTGTTTTTAAAATCGATCTCCTAAAATTGTTTTGGTTTGTAATCATCAAAAATGAGGAGTTTGTTAGATAAATGTCTTTATCACGATTTTGATGATTTTGTTTAACTAAGTTTTTACACCAAAACAATGTCCCTAGATGTTGTCCAAATACTCCCAATTGATTTAAAACGTTTTTACTAATTTTTTGGAGTATTTCTTGAAGTTTATTTTTGTCAAAAATCGGACAACACTTCTGTTTTGAGGTCAATCGGTCGCCCTAGAGGGCAACCTATGCCTGAAAGTCGAAACTTGAAACAGAAACAAAAACTGGGATAAAGACGGGCAGGTCGACCGGTCGACCTCCAATTGATTTAAAATGTTTTCATTAATTTTTTGGAGTATTTCTTGAAGTTTATTTTTGTCAAAAATCGGACAACACTTCTGTTTTGAGGTGAACCGGTTGCCCTAGAAGGCAACCCGTGCCTGCAAGTCGAAACTTGAAACAGAAACAAAAACCGGGATAAAGACGGGCGGGTCGACCGGTCGACCTGGAGGTCGACCGATGTCTGCTTCTTGGCCCAATTACAGATTCTTATTTCTGTATTGAAATTGATGTGCTCAACCGGTCCAACAGGGGGTCGACCAGTCGGACCCCTCGTCGACCGGTCCCCCTGTGTAAAATAGTGCTATCGATTTTCAAAATTCTATTTCTACTCGACTGGTTGACCTATGTTTTTGACAGCAAAGTCAAACCGTTGGACAACCATTATCCGCAAGATTTACTTTAACAATTTTGTATAATATTTCTACATTTTGTGATCTTCTTTTTGTAGACAAAAATGGAGATGGAAGAGCCTATGTTGGAGATCCAATCTTGAAGACTCTCCTATAAATAGAGGAAGACTTGAAGCAAACAACACAACACACAAGCAAACAATACAACAAGAAATCTGCAAAATTCTCCAAGCCTTCATATTTCACATTCTTGTTGTAATAGCCTAAGTTTTTGCACTTGCACAATCTTGAGGTCTAAGCTTTTTATTCTTGATTACACTTGCACTCAAAGTTTGTATACTTCATTATTGAGTTGTAATCTTGAATTTTTCTATCATCCAAAACAAGATATCCTTGTTAGTGTTCTTGTGGTAAGCACACACTTGGGTGATCTTAGGTGTTGAAGAGTGTGGTACTCTTCATAGATGAAGGAAGATTGTGGTAATCTCCTTGCAGGTGTTGTAAGAGATTGTGGTAATCTTCAAAGGTGGTGGTGTAATAGTTTTGGTAACTATTAATAAAATTATTTCTTTCTTTTGAAATCCACTTTGGATATATTGGGGTAGTAGTAGATTATGACCTAGGTGGGTTGAACTACTATAAATCATCGAGTGTTGTTTATTTTCTCGCGCTTATATTTTTGCTAGCATCTTCATATTCAAAAAAGAGGGCATAAATCGGAAAATCGGCATAATCTATTCATCCCTCCCTCTAGATTATCGTAGCCACTTGGACTAACATACACTTGCGGTAAGAATTTCTCGATCACGTGAATATTGGTGAACAAGATGAATTAAATATGAAATGTTGTCAATTAAGATTCAACAATCACGTCCTTCTATCCCATATTTTCCTTCCACCTTTTCTCAAATTCTCAAATCAATGTTGGGGGATAATAGCTCAATGGATCGTACATATTTGAACGATTTTCACCATCAATCTTCGGGGTGGACATAACGACTTGGGTCGGTGAACGATGACTGCAAATATAATACTCCATATTTTTATGAGATATTAGTATTAATGATATCATTATAATTATTATTAGTATTTTAGTATGAGTACTATTTATTATGATTATTTTTTCAGAATTATTTATCATTCACAATTCTATGTGTTTCAGAATTTCAGGCCTCTAGAGTCTCCTTGTAGCATTAGAATTCTTTTTTCAGATTAAGATTAGATTCCTGATTACATTAGAATTCTTCAGTCATTAGATAAATACACAATATAAATCGGTCTCTTATTGTGTTCATGAATTTCCACATCAAATTATTATCAGATTCCAAATATCTCGAGGTAAAATCACGTACTCATGTTCACATTCTTTTCTATCATTAGTTTTCCAAACCATCAACCCAGTTTCATCTCTGCCAGAAAACCTACTGTAGGTCACAAGGGGTGTGATGTAAGGTTTAGAAGGGGGGGCGGTTGAATAAACCTTACAAGATTTTCGATTTTAGTCCTTTTATGATTGTTCAACAGAGTTGACTCAAATCAGATGTGTCCTTGAGGGACAACTAAGTTGGCTATATTCAACTAAGTTACTCACTCAACAGACTCGATAGAGCTGTTGATTGTGTAACTCGGCTGCTTAAGCCAAATACTTAACTTAGTTGATTTGGTTTTTAACAGTTAACTTAGTTGATTTGGTTTATAACAATGGAAGACTTAACACCCTTTGATTGATTTAAAGCTTGTTTTTAACACTTGTTTTAGCAGTTTGTTAATTATCAGTTGGATAGCAGATTTAACTAATCAGTAGATATGTAACACCCCGATTTGCAAATACATTTGAAAGTTATTTTTCTTTTAGGCGTTATTATTTTAGAAAATTTACGAGTTGAAATCTAAATTATTATTTTTTATAACAAAATAGAAATCAAGTTTCTCCAAACTGACATTTAATATTCCTTTAAGATCTTAACACCAACAACCAATAATTCACATAAACTCCGCGCTCACAGACACAACTTTATCATAAATAAGCACCGGAAATAGTTTCAACAAAAGTTTTGACTCACAACTCGACACATTACTTTTACAAAATGTAAATAAGCCCACATTTAATTTACACATAAAAATTAACGTCTTACATCATAAATAAAAGAAAATGGGGATCTTGGAATTATTAAGAAATGGTGGAGCCCAGGTCATCACACATATTTTGCCCTGTATCTGAAAATGTTAAATAGTGGGGTGAGTGTTTTGCACTACACTCAGTGGGACACACTTAAGCGACTGCATAATTAATTACAAGTAGCAGATATGCATCATATGTGGCATTTGTACAGACAAGCCGTAACTTTGTGATGTGTACGAGCTCATAATTGTTAAGTTAAAATATTTTTATCATGATTTTGATGATTTTGTTCAAATGCGTTTTTATACCAAAATAATGTCCCTAAATGTTGTCTAAATACTTCCGATCGATTTAAAATATTTTTACTATTTTTCGGAGTATTTCTTGGAGTTTATTTTTGATATAAAATTGGACAACACTTTTGTTTCAGGCTCGACCGGTCGCCCTATAGGGCAACCTGTACCTGAGTTGAGTTTTGAAACAGAAAACGGGAAGTAAGAAAAATAGGGGAGAGGCGGCCGTCGACCGACCCTAGGCGGCCACTGGAAGCCCTCCTCAAGAGCAGACTTCTCTGTTTCGATTTTTGACAACCCCCAACCGGTCAAGCATAAGGGCGACCGGTCAAGCATAAGGGCGACCGGTCAAGCATAAGGGCGACCGGTCGAACCCCCCTTCGACCGGTCCCCCTGTGTAAAAATTGCAGCAAACTCATTTCAAACTTATCTCTGCGCGACCGGTCGAACCCTTCTTTATCAGCAAACTATCCGTTGCATTTTCAAACAGCTTTTCCCTAATTTGTGGGATTGATTTCTAATAGCTATAATCTTGATTTTAAATGGTTTCTTTTGCAGAAAATCACTCCCCAAGGAGGAGCCTATGTCTGGAAATTAAGCCAAGACCTCTCCTATAAATAGAGGCTTCATTCAAGCAAGAAGAAACAACATAACATACAAGCAAAGAGCATACAAGCAAACACTTTCATATCTTGTTGTATTCTAGCCTAAGTACTTTCACTTGCACACTCTTGAGGTCTAGGTTTTTGATTCTTGATTACACTTGCACTCAATCTTTGTATTGGTTTTATAGAGTTGTAATCTTGAATTTTGTCAATCACCCAAAACAAGATATCCTTGTTGTTGTTCTTGTGGTAAGAGCACACTTGGGTGATCTTAGGTGTTGAAGAGTGTGGTACTCTTCATAGGTGTTGAAGGAAGATTGTGGTAATCTCCTTGAAGGTGTTGTAAGAGGATTGTGGTAATCCTCAAGGTGGTGTTGTATTAATTTTGGTAATTAATAAAACTTTTTTTCTTTTTTGAAACCCATCCCGGATATACTGGGGTGGTAGAGCACGTAGTCCCTAGGTGGGGTAAAGCTCTTTAAATCGATGTGTGTTGTTTGTTTTCTGCACTTTAGTTTTCATTCTTGCTTGATTATTCGAAAAAGAGGGCAAAATCTGAAAAGCCGGGATAATCTATTCACCCCCTCTAGATTATCGTAGCCACTTGGACTAACAAGTGGTATCAGAGCCAAACTCTTTGGCTAGCTTGTTCCGAGTAAAGAGGAAAGATCCATGGCTACGAATGACGCTTATCTCACCACCGGCGCCTCCACCAACAAGCCACCACTATTCGACGCCAACAACTACGCATTTTGGAAAGACCGTATGGAGTGCTTTCTACAAGGGTGTGGGTTCGACATTTGGAATGTGGTCATTGAAGGAGTTGCTCAACCAACCAAGAAATTGGAGGACGACACCTCGGCTCCTAAACCTTTCAAGGAGTTCAATGAAAACGACAAGAAGGCCTTCTCTCTAAACGGTAAAGCCTTAAATATTTTGCATTATTCTCTTACCACCACCGAGTATAATCGCATAAGAGGCATAAGGTCAGCACATGAAGTTTGGGAAAAATTGGAGACTATTTATGAAGGGACTAAGAAGGTCAAGCAAGCAAGAAAGACCATGCTTGTTAAAGATTTTGAAAACTTTAACATGCATGATGGTGAAAGCATCTCAAAGATGGTGGAAAGGTTTGACGACATTGTCAATCCTTTTGTGGCACTCGGTAAAGTCATCTCCGAAGAAGACAAGGTGACTAAGGTATTGAATGCTCTTCCCGGCTCATGGTCCGAAAAGGTGACGGCTATCACGGAGGCACAAAATCTTGAGACACTCAAGTTCGACGAGCTCATCGGGAATCTCCTCATCTATGAAGTCTATCTCAAGGAAAGAAAAAATTCCAAACCATCCATAAATCAATCGGGTATGCAAATTATTCCTAATGGTCTTGCTTCTTCTTCTAATAATGCATACTATGATAATGATGAGGAGACGGCCGCACTTGTTCAAAAATTTGCAAAATTTGTGAATAAAAATAAAGCAAGAAAACCGAGAGATAATGCTTGCTTTAAATGCGGAAAACCCGGGCACTTCATTGCCGATTGCCCAAACCTCGATGAGGAGGAACAAAAGAAAAAGAAGCCTTTTTCGAAAAAGAAGGCTCTAAATGCGGAGGTCAAAACTTGGGATGAACTACTTGAAACAACCGACGAGGAAGGAGAAACCGAACATGGTCTTATGGCCATAGACGATGAAAATAATGAGGTATGCTCTAATTCTTCTACCTCCTCCTTAGTTGATGAATTGCAATGTGATTTTGATGAACTGCAAATTGAGTTTCAAAATTTGATTGTTAAATACAAGTCTTTGAAAAAGGAGCATAAAGAGCTTAAAATTGAAAAGGAAAAATTATTTACCTCTTATGAATCTCTTGACAAAGCTCATGCTCTTACTCTTACTAGAGTTCACTCTCTTGAAACCGAAAAAGAATCGCTCAGCAAAGATCTTGAATGTTTGAAAAAGGATGTGCATCGTTTCAACATAAGCACGGACTTGGTTATAAACCATTTCAAAATGTTTCTAAGAAAAATAACCAAGGTCCGACTTTCGTACATGCTAGTAGCTCTTATACTCCTACTTGTTTTTATTGTGGCAAAGTTGGACATTATGCTAACAATTGCAAATTGAGAAATAGCTCTAGTCATATTTGGAGGCCCAAAAGTCTCAAGACTAACCCCCACGGACCCCAAAACTATAGGGTACCTAAAAGAAATTCTTTTGTAGGTAATAGGGGCTATAACAACCATGGAAGATTCAAAATGGCTCGTAGACAGTGGATGTTCACGCCATATGACCGGGAGGAGAGAACTTTTTACCAACATCAAGCTCCAAGAAGAGGGTATGGTCATGTTCGGCAATGGCAAAGGAAGAATTATTGGAAATGGAGAAATTGGTAACTCTTCTTTTTCTCTTAGTAATGTTCTTTTAGTAGAAGGGCTTAAGTTTAATTTGATAAGTGTTAGCCAACTTTGCGATTCAAATTATGATATTTCTTTTAATAAAGAAAAATGCCTATTCTTAAAAATGGTAAAATTATTTGTGAAGCAAATAGAAAAGACAATCTTTACAAAATTTGTACAAGTGATTTGGTTAGTCAAAATGTTTCTTGTCTTGTCGCCAATAATGATTTAACTAGTTTATGGCATAGGCGACTTGGACATGTTGGATACAAGAATTTGAAAAATATTTACAAAAACCAACATGTAAAAGGACTACCCAAATTGAATTTTGAAAATCTTGGCTTATGTGACACTTGTCAAAAGAACAAATTAGTTAAAAGTAGTTTCAAGCCCAAAAATGAAATTTCCACAACCAAACCCCTACAATTGCTTCACCTTGATTTGTACGGGGATATTGGTACAACTAGTCTAAGTGGAAAACATTACACTTTCGTTATTGTCGATGATTTTTCTAGATATACTTGGGCTCTTTTTCTTACCAATAAAAGCGATGCAGTTAATGAGTTTGTTAAGTTGTGTAGACTTATTGAAAATGAAAAGGAAGATACTATTAAGTCTATCCAAAGTGATCGAGGTGGAGAATTTGATGGCGAATTTAGAGTCTTTTGTGAAACCAAGGGATATGCACATAATGTTTCGGCCCCAAGGACACCTCAACAAAATGGAGTAGCCAAAAGGAGAAATCGGACACTACAAGAGATGAGTCGGTCCATGCTAAATGAATTCTCTCTTCCAAAATATTTTTGGGCCAAAGCCGTAAGTACCGCTTGCTATGTCATTAATCGGGTTTATATTCGTCCTAAGATGAATAAAACTCCATATGAGCTTTGGAAAGGAAGAAATCCAAATATTAGTTACTTCAAAATATTTGGATGTAAGTGTTTTATTTTGGATACTAAGGATCAATTGGACAAACTTGATCCTAAAGCCGATGAAGGAATTTTTATGGGGTATTCTACAAAAAGCAAAGCATATCGGGTTTACAATAAGACTAGTGGGGTTGTTGAAGAATCCATCCATGTCAAATTCAATGAAGCTTCGGGTGTTGAAAGGATACCCAATGATGAAAGTGATGAAGAGGATATTATTGAACCCATTGTTCAAAATGATGCTCAAAATGATCAACCTTCTATTTCAATTGATCAACCATCCACTTCTAATGTTCCTCAAGAAGATAGAGGTGACATTTCAGATCTTCCCGTGGCATTGAAATTTAAGGGAGATCATCCAAAAGATCTTATTATTGGTGATCCCCTTGATAGAGTGATGACCCGAAGAGGATTTGCCGAGAAAGCTCTTATATCTCAAAAAGAGCCTAAAAATGCTAAGGAGGCTATTGAGGATGAGGATTGGTTTTTGGAGATGCAAGAAGAGTTGAGTCAATTTGAAAGAAATGATGTATGGGAATTGGTACCTTGTCCTCCATATCAAACTATTATTGTTACTAAATGGGTATTCCGGAACAAACTTGACGATCAAGGCAACATTGTTCGAAACTAGGCAAGGTTAGTAGCTCAAGGGTATTGTCAAGAAGAAGGTATTGACTATGATGAAACTTTTGCACCCGTAGCACGTCTAGAAGCTATTCGTATTTTACTTGCCTATTCTTGTTTCAAAAATTTCAAGCTTTACCAAATGGATGTTAAATCCGCTTTCTTAAATGGTTTCATTCAAGAAGAAGTCTATGTAAAACAACCTCCGGGGTTTGAAAAATTTTCTAGGCCTAATGATGTTTATAAACTTAAAAAGACCTTGTATGGTTTAAAACAAGCACCCCGTGCATAGTATGATAGACTTAGCTCTTTTCTTTTACAAAATGGTTTTACAAGAGGTAAAATTGATACTACTCTCTTTGTTTTTGAAAAAGGGCAAGATTGCTTACATGTGCAAATTTATGTTGATGATATCATATTTGGTGCTACTAATGAATCTTTGTGCAAGAAATTTTCTAAGTTGATGCAAGGTGAATTTGAAATGAGCATGATGGGGGAGCTTAATTTCTTCCTTGGACTTCAAATTAAGCAGCCCCAAGAAGATATCTACATTTCACAATCTAAATATGCAAAAGAACTTTTGAAAAAGTTCGGCATTGAAGAAGGAAGAACCGTCTCTACTCCTATGTTGACAAATGTCAAAATTGACAAAGATGAGAAAGGCAAGTCCGTAGATGAATCAAAGTATCGAGGTATGATTGGTAGTTTACTCTATTTAACCGCTAGTAGACCCAACATTCTTCATACCGTATGCCTATGTGCTCGTTTTCAAAGCAATCCCAAAGAATCTCATATGAGTGCCGTTAAAAGGATTTTTCGATATTTGAAAGGCACTATTCAATATGGTTTATTTTATCCAAAGAATGAAAAATTTCCTCTTAAAGGTTGTAGTGATTCGGATTATGCGGGAAATATTGATGATCGGAAAAGTACCTCCGGATCATGTCAATTTTTAGGCGATTGCCTAGTATCTTGGTTTTCAAAGAAACAAAATTGTGTTTCACTTTCAACGGCCGAAGCCGAATATATTTCGGCAGCATTTTGTTGTACTCAACTTCTTTGGATGAAACAAACCTTAGCGGATTACAAATGTTCTTTTGAAAATGTTCCTATCTTTTGTGATAACATATCCGATATTAATATTGCTCAAAACCTGGTTCATCATAACCGTACTAAACATATTGAGATTCGACATCATTTTCTAAGGGATTGTGTTTCTAAACGAAAAATTGAGATATCTCTCGTACCATCTCGAGATCAATTGGCGGATATTTTTACAAAACCGCTATCTTCCGAGACTTTTGCGTCAATACGAGCTCGGTTAGGCATAATGCATATTGAATGAGGTTTACATTTGTATTTTGCATGTTTTTAAAACTTAGGGGCGAAAAATCGGATTTTTGGTTAAAATTTCGGATTTTTGGAAAACAAAATGAGATAGTGGGCTGGCTGGGATGAGGGCAACCGGTCGACGGCGGTCGCCCACACCGTCGACCGGTCGCCCACTGCCATTTTATGGATTTAAACGTCTCTGTCTTCAGACTTAGCTATTTTGGCTTATTTTCTCTATCTTTCGTTCCCTTTGCCAATTGCACACATATTTCACTTCAAATTTGTTCTCTTGCATGTATATCATATCTTGGACTTAATATAGCTCGATTATCATCATCTTTGCTCATCTTTACTGATTGAATGGTAAGAATTCTACTCTCTTTTGCTCAATTGGGTTGAACCCTTGAGTTTTTGGTTTCTGTGTAATTTTCTTGTTATAAATGTCATATGATTGTGACGAGCTTATTCATTATGATGTATTGCATTGTGTTTGTAATGATTTGGTGATGAAATTTTTTGGCTTTATTCATTTACAAGGGCTTTATACAACCTCTTTTATTTTTCTCGCCCACAAGGTGTTCGATGAATTGTCACAAAGAATTTTCCATCTTAATCATGACTCTTATGCTTTTACACGTCTTGTATGTTTCTTGAGATCATGACTTGACAATCAAAACGGGCTTATGGATATCAAATGATTACATTCTCCCATTTCTCTTTGGATTCTACGACTACTCTTCCTAACGGTTGATAAACTTGACTCTTTGGCTCACTTTGATATACATGTTTGATGTCTTTATCATCCTAACATTCTTTTTGATGATTTCAAAGGTGGAGAAACAAGAAATTGGCTTATTAGCTCAAAGAAGCTTATAAAAGCTCAAGAAAGAAGCTATAAGTTATGGCCATTTAAAGCCATAAGTTGTGAAGTGCTCTTAGTCCAATGGTTGTATTATGGACTTGTTGGCATGAATTATGAGTACTTGTGACAGGGGGAGCCTCTAAGCTCTTGACATTTTTAGTTATCTTGTATTAGCTTGTGCTTCTAGCTTATTATTATCATTCTTATTAATATGCTTATTGATAGGGGGAGCTTTTGTAAAATATTTTTTTTAAACGGATTGTTTACTCTTAAAACGGAAAATTGTTTTGTTTTTAATATGATCCTCTTGAAAATTGTTTAGGTTTGTAATCATCAAAAAGGGGGAGTTTGTTAAGTTAAAATATTTTTATCATGATTTTGATAATTTTGTTCAAATGCGTTTTTATACCAAAACAATGTCCCTAAATGTTGTCTAAATACTTCCGATCGATTTAAAATGTTTTTACTATTTTTCGGAGTATTTCTTGGAGTTTATTTTCGATCTAAAATTGGACAACATTTTTGTTTCAGGCTCGACCGGTTGCCCTATAGGGCAACCTGTACCTGAGTTGAGTTTTGAAACAGAAAACGGGACGTATGAAACATAGGGGAGGGCGATCGGTCGACCCGTAGGTCGACCGGTGGGGGCGATCGGTCGACCCTGGGCGACCGGTACTGGGAAGCCCTCCTCAAGAGCAGACTTCTCTGTTTTGATTTTTGACAACCCCCAACCGGTCAAGCATAAGGGCGACCGGTCGAACCCCCCTTCGACCGGTCCCCTGTGTAAAAATTTCAGCAAACTCATTTCAAATTTATCTCTGCGCGACCGGTCGAACCCTTCTTTTATCAGCAAACTATCCGTTGCATTTTCAGACAGCTTTTCCCTAATTTGTGGGATTGATTTCTAACAGCTATAATCTTGATTTTAAATGGTTTCTTTTGCAGAAAATCACTCCCCAAGGAGGAGCCTGTGTCTGAAAATTAAGCCAAGACCTCTCCTATAAATAGAGGCTTCATTCAAGCAACAAGAAACAACATAACATACAAGCAAAGAGCATACAAGCAAACACTTTCATATCTTGTTGTATTCTAGCCTTAGTACTTTCACTTGCACATTCTTGAGGTCTAGGTTTTTGATTCTTGATTACACTTGCACTCAATCTTTGTATTGGTTTTATAGATTTGTAATCTTGAATTTTGTCAATCATCCAAAATAAGATATCTTTGTTGTTGTTCTTGTGGTAAGAGCACACTTGAGTGATCTTAGGTGTTGAAGAGTGTGGTACTCTTCATAGGTGTTGAAGGAAGATTGTGGTAATCTCCTTGAAGATGTTGTAAGAGGATTGTGGTAATCCTCAAGGTGGTGTTGTATTAATTTTGGTAATTAATAAAACCCTTTTTCTTTTTTGAAACCCATCCCGGATATACTGGGGTGGTAGAGCACGTAGTCCCTAGGTGGGATGAAGCTCTTTAAATCTACTTGTGTTGTTTGTTTTCTGCACTTTAGTTTCCAATCTTGCTTGATTATTCGAAAAAAAGGGCAAAATCTGAAAAACTGGGATAATCTATTCACCCCCCCTCTAGATTATCGTAGCCACTTGGACTAACAATAATGTGAAGTGATTGTCACCACAACACATAAATGTAGCATGTACGGTACAACTGCAACATGGGATTCATGCAAAACATACTAATCATGATTGATTAAACAGTCAACTTGCATTGAATAGCAATAGTACACGGTTAAGTGTAAAGGTAACCCCACATTAATGACGTGCAGAATGATAGTGCATGATGCAGATCCTAATTGTCAGGCTCGATCTCGACTCCTACATAAAAATATCATGATATATCTTAGAAGCCCAAAATAAAAATATAATATTTTATCATAACTTAAATATACTAGGGAAAGATATCTCTAAAATTTGGGGGCATTTGGATATGAATTGAAGAAGTTATGAGCGAAACGGGCTAATAAAGGGCATTCGGAACTCGTTTATTGAATTTATGTGATGGAAGGTTAATATTGGAATTTTAGATAACCCTGCATATAAGGAGGGTGTGATGAGGTTGTGGTTCGAATTTGGGCTCAATTGGAGTTTGTTTGGCCCTTTCGGGTTTAAAACGAAAAAATTAGGACTTGAGAAATTTTAAATTAAAAACTTGAGGGCATTTTTGTAATATTATAAAATCAGTTTAAAAATATTGGGGGCTGATTTGGAAATTCGTACAAGCTGCTTTGGGGTTAATGTGTAATATCTAAAGAGTTGATTTGGGTGGACTAAATTAAAACCATAAAGGGCTGAAATGAAGTTTTCAGAAATTGCAACCAAGCCTAAAACTTATTCAGATTCTATTTAGCCTCCCCAAAACTCCATTATCCCTCATCCTGTACCCCCAACACACACACACACGCACACACCTGCACTGGCTGCACATACACATACACACACCTATACGCACACACCCGTACACACGCGCACACACACACACACACCTGCACACACAGATACACCTACACACACACACACACACCCAACGGCAAAGGGAGAGGGAGAGAGAAAAGGAGGGAAAGAGATAAAGATGGAATTTTAGTTGGGAATGGAAAGAAATAGGTAAAATTCGTCAAACTTTCGACTTTAATTCACAGAGTAATATAACTCCGATCATGAAATTGATTGAGGGGTTTTGAAGTACATGAAAAGACGAACAAAACAGTATATTACCCATTAATTTCTGACCAGTGGATCATCGGGAATTGACCGCCAAAGTTGGCCCCAACGGTGAGCTCGAAAAGGAGTTCGCAGAATTTTCTCCGGCAATTGCCGGAGATCTAGATGTCTGATCCTGGCGTGGGAGGTGGCGTAAGAAACGTCTTGTAATGGGATTTCTAAAACAGTAAGCCTTGTGAAAATCTAATGGTTGGATCTCCGTAGATCCGAAGTCAAAGGTTTTGAATTTTGAAATTTTACCATGATTTGCCGGCGATCGGAGCATCGTATCGAAAATCTGACAACGGATTTGGAACGAGGGCGACAAAAGTGCTTGAATAAGGTATGGTTTGTTAATTTCCACTGTTGGTGGTCGGCGGCGGCCGGCGATCGGAAGCTGGCCGGAAAGCTGGTGAGGGAGAGAGAAATTTCTTACCTATTAAGGAAAGTTTCTAGATTTAGTAATATCCAAATAGGGAAATAGTTATATATATATATATAGTAAGTATTAAAATGGGTTTTTAAAAAGGGTTTGGTGATTTGGGCCACAAATGAATTGAAAGAAGGCTTAATAGTATCGTAATTGGACTTGAAATTATTCGATTTTGAATTGAAAATAATAGAAAGCTCCGTAGTTAAATTTTAAGTCTTCTATTCGGATTTATATTCTCAAGATAATAAATTCTTAACTAACTATAAAATCCCAAATAATAAAATTAGCAATCTAGATCCTTAAATTTGTGAATAATTTACTCTAAAATTCCGAGATTCAGAATTTAATGTCGGGTATTACACTCTCCCCACTAAGAAATATTTCATCCTCGAAATTCAAAACTGACAAGGTCTTAGCAAAATTTCAATACCTATATTGTCTCAAATCTGTGCATCATCATTGATCATATCAAATCCTTTGGTGTTGTCTTTCTCAATTCAGTTTTACCAAAAACGTATCACTATCTTAAGTCTTAAACTATTATGATTCGATGAGTGGATTATACTAGCATTGTTTTCACTATTGCCTTTAATTTCTTTAACTTAGTAGGACTTTGGTAATTTTTCCTTGACATCAACATCATATAAGTTAGCTCTATGTAACCGTTGATGTATAAAACAATAGTTATAACATTCATTCTCTTTGTATGACACATAATCGAATAGTCATAATTCCTCGCTGACGCCAAGTCAAATTCTTATGATCAATGTATATCTTATGCTTTTCTCCATACGAATAGTATCACTAAAACTTTATGGCATGCATTGTCATTATCATTTCTAAATCACGAGTTAGATAATTCTTCTTACATTACTTACTTGACCACAAAAACTTCATGCTCTTGTGCATCAATTAAAACTTATTGATTGGCTTTTCTGTTCACTTGCGATTATGCTCTTAATATGACCAACTTCGATTCCTCGTGTTGAAACAAAATATCCAAAAGGCCACTTGTCTAGTCAAAATTTAAACTTCTTAAATCTACCCCAAAACTTCTCTCCATCGAGTGCCTCCAATAAAATCATAAGATATTCCCTCGTGTCATTCCCCAATCATTAAATAAAATAAAACATTTCATGCACATACCATTATAATTTACCCAAGTAAGAATGACACATTCCGTTCACCAGGTCCATAGATAATGTTGGTGCTTGCTCAAAAATTAAATAGCATCACGACAAGCATATGATGCATATATTAGCTTAATAAATTCGTTTTTTGATAGATCAATGTCCTTAATCGTCACCATGTGATCAACCTTCAAACGTACACATGCGCCTTTCCACTAATCAAACTAGTCCTTGTAGTTCATGGTGATACACTGGTCTAAATAACTTATTTTTCAATATCAGACCTATTATAGATTTCACTTGCCTATTTTGTGGCATACTGGGAATTTCGTCCATGTAAATTTTTTTTATATATCATAATATTGGTAAGTCATCAATGGTAATATTCACTGACTTATCGTTCATCTTCTTATTCAAATAAGTCAGAAATCCTCATTGCTCATCACTCTCATAATTTTCGCAATAAACACCATACTTCTTGTGGTGCTGGCCTAAATTTCGCCTTACGGATAAAACTCTTTCCCATCAAGCTTTTGATATACTACTACTATTTCATCATATTTAATTAGTGTTCATTTCTCTTTAGACAAAGGTAAACCCAGAAATACATCAAGATTTTATACATTAAAATATACCAATAACCAATACACTTGTCATTGATTTTTCTTTCTCCATAGATTAACACGTTTGTTAGTCCTGATAAGACCCTCAAATAGCACATTCACTTTCATGGTATATGTCCAATCTTATAGACACATCCTTACTCCCAAAATCACATCACATAAAACAGTGTGTTGACACTCCAACATTCAAATCACAGATAAGACCAGACATCAAATAATGTATCGTCCCAATATTTTGGACTGTAATTCGTAGTCACTATCCCGACTTCCACACCATCATTATAATCATATATCAACCAAATGTTTATCTCAAAAAAATCCACAAATGATAAGATTCTTAAACTATGCATGTCATATATATATATATATATTGATCAGATATCTTAGACTATTGAAGTCCCAAAGTAATGTCAAAAAATCCGCATAATCCAAATAAGATCAATCCATATTTTTCATAAGTCTTATTAACATAAGTTAACACGTGTCTCACATATATCGTGATCAATACCCAAAACAGAAATACAAGCGTCAAGTCTTACTCTACTCGAGTACAAACATCTATCAATCACCATGTTATACTAATAACCCATGTATATCTCAAATATATATAACCTCGTACAGGTAAGTCACTAACCTAATTGTTAATAATACCAATAATATATAAATCAAATTCCTGATCCAACAACATCTCAAAATAACATTTAGGTTATTCATATTCAACACACAAATCAACTTTAATTATAATATTTCCAAAGTCAAGTTGCACAAGAGTACGTAAATCAAGATATCAAATCTTATCATAGTACCTTATAACATGATATTCATATGATAGCTAGTATTGTTACATCATCAAGATAATTCTTCTAAGGCATCATTATCGGTGAAACATTCACACTTCATCTAGTACATACATAACAACGTCATCAAAGTAACAAAGTACAAAGACTAGACTAAAGTTCATTGTGATCACATCTTAGAGCACTAGTTTTCTAGAGCTAATATGTCATGGCGTGTAGTGAAGTTTGTAAAATCATGATGCATATGTCATGTGAAAACCTTTTTATGAAAGGTAAACCATGTACTTGGTGTGAAATATTTCATGAAATAATAATTGTACAATCGTGAGCATATTTGAATATATCATGGTGTGAGCAGACACGCTCTTTGCCAACGAAATTATGTCTCACATGTTGGCCAGAGGCGGACAAAATTATGTCAAACAAGCAGAATTAGAGTCTGAGAGTCTGCAAAGACCCGACCATGTCCGTTCATCACATTTTGAATATGTAAAATACATAGCAATTTTGAGATTATCGTAAAAATGTAGGATGAAATCCTCATTTGAAACATAGCTTTAAATATCACATGTTCATGGTGAAATATTGCATATCATGGCATAACATGGGAGACATAGTCCCCATCATAAGTTGTATATATAACATGGCTTGAGATTGTAGAACATGTGAATTTGCATATGAAATCATAGTCATGCAATGCATGTCTTTCCGGGCTTAGTATAACATGTCGACTTTGGGCCATGTTTACTCCAAAAATCACCCTTTTTTTATAAATATTATTATCTTAATAAGTCTCGATACTCGAAATCCCATTTTGTACAAAGTTTTTGACTTGCAAGACACTTTAAAAAAACAAAACTTCATATCATGTTCAGAACTATTATGAAACAAGTTTAAACGCACACAACTCCGAAAAATAGAATTTTATCTTGTACACATTTTGCTAAATAATTTTGATACTAAATTCTCTAAATAACAAAAGTCGAATCACACCTAAAATTATTCTTACGGAAAATTTTTGACTCAAAAGACTATCTGTACACATTAAATAATTTGACTCTTCGATTTGGAATAAATGTCCCAACTTCGTGTTATAAACAAAACAATAAATAACAAGGTCGGAGACCTTGCTCTGATACCACTATGTAACACCCTGATTTGCAAATATATTTGAAAGTTATTTTTCTTTTAGGCGTTACTATTTTAGAAAATTTACGAGTTGAAATCTAAATTATTATTTTTTATAACAAAATAGAAATCAAGTTTCTCCAAACTGACATTTAATATTCCTTTAAGATCTTAACACCAACAACCAGTAATTCAGATAAACTCCGCGCTCACAGACACAACATTATCATAAATAAGTTGCGAAAGTAGTTTCAACACAAGTTTTGACTCACAACTCGACACATTATTTTTACAAAATGTAAATAAGCCCACATTTAATTTAAACATAAAAATTAATGTCTTACATCATAAATAAAAGAAAATAGGGATCTTGTAATTATTAAGAAATGGTGGAGCCCAGGTCGTCACATATACTTTGCCCTGTATCTGAAAATGTTTAATAGTGGGGTGAGTGTTTTGCACTATACTTAGTGGGGCACACTTAAGCGGTTGCGTAATTAGTTACAAATAGCAGAGATGCATCATACGTGGCATTTGTACGAACAAGCCGTAAATTTGTAATATGTATGAGCTCATAATGTGAAGTATTCGTCACCACAACACATAAATGTAACATGTATGGTACAACCGCAACATTGGATTCATGCAAAATATACTAATCATGATTAATTAGACAGTCAACTTGCATTGAATAGCAATAGTACATGGTTAAGTGTAAAGGTAAACCCACTATAATGACGTGCAAAATGATAGTGCATGATGCGGATCCTAATTGTCAGGCTCGATCTCGACTCCTACATAAAAATAGCATGATATATCTTAGAAGCCCAAAATGGAAATATAACATTTTATCGTAACTTAAATATACTAGGGAAAAATATCCCTACAATTTGGGGGCATTTGGATATGAATTGAAGAAGTTATGAGCGAAACGGGCTATTAAAGGGCATTCGAAACTCGTTTATTGGATTTAGGTGATGGAAGGGTAATATTGGAAGTTTAGGTAACCCTGCATATAAGGAGGGTGTGATGAGATTGTGGTTCAAATTTGAGCTCAATTGGAGTTTGTTTGGCCCGTTTTGGGTTTAAAACGAGAAAGTTAGGACTTGAGGAATTTTAAATTAAAAACTTGAGGGTATTTTTGTAATATTAGAAAATTAGTTTAAAAATATTGGGGGCTGATTTGAAAATTCGTACAAGCTGCTTTGGGGTTAATTTGTAATATCTAAAGAGTTGATTTGGGTGGACTAAATTGAAACCATAGAGGGCTAAAATGAAGTTTTCAGAAATTGCAACCAAGCCTAAAACTCATTCAAATTCTATTTAGCCTCCCCCAAACTCCATTATCCCTCACCCTGTACCCCCAACACACACACACACGCGCACACATGCACAGACACATACACACACCTGCACACATACACACACCTACACGCACATACCCGTACACACACGAACACACACACACCTGCACACACACAGATACACCTACATGCGCGCGCACACACACACACACACACACCCAACGGCAGAGGGAGAGAGAGAGAGAAATGGAGGGAGTGAGATAAAGATGGAATTTTAGTTGGAAATAGAAAGAAATAAGTAAAATTCGTCAAATTTTTGACTTCAATTCACATAGTAATATACATCCGATCATAAAATTGATCGAGGGATTTTGATGTACATGAAAAGACAAACAAAACGATATATTACCCATCAATTTCTGACCAGTGGATCGTCGGGAATTGACCGCCAAAGTTGGCCCCGCTGGCGAGCTCGAGAAGGAGTTCGCAGAATTTTCTTTGGCAATTTGTCGGAGATCTAGATGTCTGATCATGGAGTGGGAGGTGGCGTTAGAAACGTCATGTAATGGGCTTTCTATAACTGTAAGGTTTGTGAAAATCTAACGGTCGGATCTCCGTAGATCTGAAGTCAAAGGTTTTGAATTTTGGACTTTTACCGTGATTTTCCGGAAATCGGAGCATCGTATCGAAAATCTGACAACGGATTTGGAACGAGGGCGATGAAAGGGCTTGAATAAGGTATGGTTTGTTAATTTCCACCACCGGTGGCCCGCGGCGGCGGTCGGCGACCGGAAGCTGGCCGAAAAGCTGAGTGAGGGAGAGAGAAATTTCTTACCTATTAAGGAAAGTTTCCAGTTTTAGTAATATCCAAATAGGGAAATAGTTATATATATAGTAATTATTAAAATGGGTTTGGTGATTTGGGCCACAAATGAATTGAAAGAAGGCTTAATAGTATCGTAATTGGACTTGAAATTATTCGATCTTGAATTGAAAATAATAGGAAGCCCCATAATTAAATTTTAGGTCTTCTATCCGGATTTATGATCTCAAGATAATAAATTCTTAACTAACTATAAAATCCCAAATAATAAAATTAGCAATCTAGATCCTTAAATTTGCGAAAAATTTACTCTAAAATTCCGAGATTCAGAATTTAATGTCGGGTATTACAAGATATAAAGTAAATGCAGGAATGTAAGTGCTGAAAGTAAATACACAAGTAATTTTTATAGTGGTTCGAAGATGGGATAATTCTTCTAATCCACTCTTGTCCAACTCCTGGAGGAATCCTCTAAGTAACAGATCAAGTTACAAAGCAGTGAACAGTCTAGAGACAACCTTGATCACATAGCTGGCTTCTCCTGTGATTCAACTTCTTCACGAGACAATTGCCTTCCTACTTCATCTCACTCTCAAGTTCTTAGATTTGATCACGTAGCCCTCCAACAAACTTGAAACTTGGTTCGACCTTTAACCTTTCTACAATCCTTCAACTTGGTTGAAGTTGTCTCTCCTTCACAGCTTGTGTTGGATAGAGTTTCTTTGAGTTTTAGGCTTGAGGAATATCTTGAAAAGCTTAAGAATATTGTAGGTTAATTGCTTGCTCAATGAATGCTTGTTCGTGCTAGGTTCAGGTATGCAAGGTAACCTTTTCTCAAATGCTTCCTCATCCTTTTATAGTGCACATTTGAAATTTTTCCGTTGAAGAGATAGGCTAGTTTCAAATATCACTTTGTGTTCGTTGGCTTGTCTTTCTTGGTCTGCAACACTTGTGATGTTGACCCTTCCTCGTATTAAATGGCATCGCAACCTTGCATGTTCTGACACAAGTTGCAGCGCTTCCCATTGGCTTATTCCTTTTGCATATTTCTGGGTCAAACACTTTAAGACCTGGCAGCTTGGACGTATTACTATATCTAGTAATATTCTTGACTTCATTCCAATGGATCAATGTCGGTCGTTTTGACTTGACTGTTGGCTTTACCCCAGGTGACTTGAATCTGCTCCAATCATAAGATTGACTCAGCTATCACTTCAACTGTTAGACTTGGCTCTTTGAGTTGACTTGACTGACACTTCACACAGCTGTTCCACAGCTAATTCTCCTTCAGTCGAGTCCTTGACTTTCTTCTAGGCCATACTCAGCTGACACACAGCAAAGTCATCTTTCCAGTCTGCAGTTGACTTCTTGTATTCTTGACTTAGCTGACTTCACTCAGCTCTTTCAATCCTATCTATTACAACACATAATTACAAGGAAAATGGGATGCCAACTTCCTAGTCTAAGTTTTACATGGTATCATCAAAATCTAACAAATAAATTTCCTAACAATTTCCCCTTTTTTGATAATGCAAATACAAACAGTGTAGTAATAAAGAATGTATGCTTTTAAATAATCATTTTATTGATCATAGCATTCTTGTCCTTTACAAAGCTATTTACAACAAGTAACAGAGCTATACACAATTACATCTTTTCAACGTATATCAAAGTTAAGTTACAAAGAAGAATGAAAATTACAAGGAAATTCTTCAGAGCAATTACAAGAAAACATACAACTATGTATTTACAAAAGAGTAAAATACATGAAGGGGTTCGCAGCACACTTCAACGCCTTTGATGCTTCCTTCTTCTCTCTTTATCAGCAACTCTCTTCCTATCTTCATAAACTCTTCTCCTTTTTTTTCTTCTTCTTCCTTCTTCTTCTTTTCGTAAGTAGGCTTAGTGATCGCGAAATTCTTACCGCAAGCGTACGGTGTCAAGTTTTATTATATGTTTTGAAAATAGGGATATCATCTTCACATGAATTGTTATCGAATTTTATACTAAGTACTATAATTAAAATAGCTTAATTCTATCTAGAAATCGAAGATAGATGAGAATTTATTAAACTAAAAATAAAACTAAAAATAAGTAAATAACTGGTTCAGACAATTAATCAAACACTTGAGAAATAAATTCTCGAGGGTTGATTTCACCTAGTTATCCCCTATGTTTACAATCCAGTTTATTAATCACAAGTTATTAATCTATAAGCCAATATACCTACCGTTTATCACTTCCTCTCTCGAGTGCCAAGTGATTCTAGGTTCCAATTTCTGATTTCGACATCTCTATAAAAATCATAAATTAAACCCTAATACGCTCAATGAATATTTTATCACAGGCTTCAAAAGATTCATAAATCTCTCGATTCTATGAAACCCTAGGTTGTGCTATTCTATGGCCAGGCGTTCAATTACCTCTCTCGAGCGTCAAATCAAACACACCAAACAATCTAAACTATTGATCAGATAATTCAGATACAATCAAATCAAATAGCACAAATAGATTAAATAAAATGTGTAGGTCCCAAGGGGTGTAAGTGTAAGGTTTAGAAGGGGGGGGTTGAATAAACCTTACCAAATTTTCGATTTAGTCCTTTTAAATCTACAGAGTTGATACTACACAACTGTGTCCTTGATGGACAGTCAACTTAGTCACTCGGTAGAGTTAATCACTCAACAAACTCAACGAGATGTTGATGGAGTAACTCAATTTGTTAGCTCTAAATTAACTCATTGTGGTTTTGTTTTTTGGGAAGACTTAACACCCTTAAGTTTGATTAAGTAAGAGTTTAGTGCTTGGTTTAGTACTTATAATTTATCAAGTGAATAGCAAATTTATCAGCAGATATAAGCAGTTAAAATTGCAAGAATTAAAGTGCTAAAATGTAAATGACACAATGAAATTTTTATAGAGGTTCGAAGATGGGGTAATTCTTCTACTCCTCTCTTCTCCAACTCCTGGAGGAATCCACTAAGTAATGATCGGTTTACAAAGTGGTAACAGTCCCGGATACAAGTCTTGATCACACAAATGACTTGATCCTTTGGGACTCGATGTCTGGAGACACCTTGATCACTCACCGGCTTCTCGTGCGACTCGGCTTCTTCACGGGGCGACTACCTTTCTACTACTGACTCACTTGCTCAAGCTCTTTGGATTTGATCACGAAGCCCTCCAAAAGCTTAAGACTTGCTCAACCTTGAACCTTCCTACAATCCTTCCCGAATGTAGACCCCTTGTTTTCGAAATTTTCCTCTTCAAGCGGTTGAAGTTATCTTTCCTTCACGGTGAGTGTTGGATTGATGTTCTTCGTAATGTAGGCTTGAGGATTGAGACTATTTCGATTTTTCTAATATGCTTGTATATCTCACATGTGTGTCATCTATGTATATTTTTTTTTTTCAAACAAACTCCTCGGCCTTTTATAGTGAACTTTCAAAAATTTGCCCGTTGAAGAGATAGGCTTATTTTTGAAAGTCACTTGCGATCGTTGGCTTGTCTTGTTGCGAGTTCTTGGAATTGCCATTTCCTCTTATGAATTGTTCTTTCACCTTTTGAGTTCGACACGGTGTAGTGCTTCCCATTGGTTCATTCCTTTTGCACGCTTAAGGGATGAGCACTTCGAGAAAGGTGGTATGGAGATATTACTTGTTTAAGTAATTCTCTTGATTTACGTAACAACGGATCTTTTCTGATTATCTCGACTTGATTGCATTTCCTTGCTTTCCCGGTGACTTAGAGTCGACTTCCAATCATGGATGATTCTTCTATCACTTCAACTTGAGACTTGGCTTTTCTTGAGTTGACTTGGTGATGCTCCACTCACCGCATCTCACCGCTTCTTGATAGAGTTCCCATCCACTCTTCTTTGCCATACTCGGCTTTCTCGCGAGTCTTCCTTCAAGTCTTGATTGTCTTCTTGCATGTTAGGGCGTAGCCGACTTAACTCTTCAGGCTTGGCTCTATTTATTACAATGCATTTTACAACAAGAATTGGGGTGCCAACTTTCTATTCTAAGTTTTACATGGCATTCATCAAAATCTAAACAATAAAATTCCTAACAATTTCCCCCTTTTTGATGATGCCAAAACTTAAACCATACAAAAATGCAAATAACAAAGATACATACGATAGTGTATTGACATAGAATGTATCTTGCGCGAGAATCAATCTTTTTATTGATCATATCATTCTTGTACTTAACACAATTGTTTACAAGGTGTATCGAGCATATAATTGTCTTCACAAAAAATAAGGAATTTATAGCTTTATTACAGAAGACTTACATTGTATGTATTTACATAATAAAATACACGAAGGGTTGGACAGCAACACTTCATCTCCTTCGCTGTCTCCTTCTTTCATCTTGTTCGAGATCTTTTTCTCTTCTTCTCTTCTTCTCGCCAATCAATCAAGCCCTTCTTTTTCTTTTCATATGCCTTCTGGCGACTTCATCTTTTCTTATTCTTTCTGTCTCTCCCGCCATAGCCGAGTTTGTCTCTTGTTTTCTTCTTCTATTCTTTTTGCATACTCGGCGTTAGTTTTAGCCACTCGCAAATTTGCCACTTGGTCAAGCCCAGCCCGGTATGATCCCTCCTTTCTTTCCCCGGATCTACGTATTCAATATTCTTGGGTAGAGGCCTAGTGTCGAAGCTTCTTCCTCCACTCTCGCTTCTTGCTCTACCTGCAGGCGTATCTGTCTTTGGGGTCTTCTTCTTTCGGTGAGTGACCAGCAGAGTGATCAGGAAGTCTGCTTGCTGTCGAACTTCTTCACATAACATGAGACCCTTTTCCCAAGATACAAGTCCCAAGCTTGAGCCATAGACATATTTGCAAATTATCCCTCGATTCGAGCGTTTTAAATTCGTCAACGATCGTGGCTCTGTCCCGACATCCGAAATGGCATAAGTGTCTCTCTCTTGGAATGCCTCCGTGTTCTTTCAAGATGTTCATAACTCGCATCCATTCTTCCTTCCACTTCCTTCATCCCTGCTTCAATTGTTTTTCTCTTTTCGGCCATAGATCTGACAGAGTGTTGGAGTGGCGAGTCACGAGGAGTTTGCCGCTTATAATGTCACCAGTGACAGGACCTGTTGAGGGGTTTGTGCAATCATCAAGGTCATATCTTTTGATCCTTCCCCCTCGTGATTTTCCTTTCTTTTGTTTCAAAATTTCCTCACCGATTTTCCTTCTCAATTTGCTCCTTTCTTTTTCACTTGATTTTCTTTGCTTTAAGGTATTCCTCTTCCCCCTTTTTGGCATCATCAAAGGATAGAGGATCCCCGGGAACATCTTTGGCAAGCATGAAGTCGAGCTCGGATAGTCGAGGAGTTACTGCTTCAAGTCTGGCTGCGTTGTAAGCGACATGGAATTCGGATCGAGTAGCGTTGGACTCTGCTGAAATCGGCTTCATCTCGGCCATGAGAAGGCTGAATTTTCTAGTCATGTGTTCTTCCAAACGCTTGTAGATCATTAAATATTTCGCTCACGCAGAAACTTTATCTCGGCGATATGAGCTTCATGCATGTGCTCAATATGTTCTCTCGGCTTTTTTTGCATCGGCATTTTCGGCTCTCCACACTAGCGACTTGTTGAACAATGTCTGAAGTATCTCACTTGTTCCACACACATTGTTTCTTTGTTGTTGCCACCATTCCCGATTAAGATCATGCCTCTCAAGTCGGTAAGGGTGGCATCTCTGTTGTCGATCGCATATCCAAAGAGGCCTGATGCCTCTCCATCCGTTCAACCTCGGCAAATAGTGCCTTGAACACTTCTCGAACTTGGTGATTCTTCATTGCGGTGATGGCCATGCGGCGTCAAAATCATAATCACCGGAACAATGGTGTCGATGGAAGAACAGGAGCTGGTTTGTGATAGTGTGCTTGTTCGTTTTTCGACTCTTCGTGGAGTTACTGTATCTCCGGTGAAAAAGGGAAAGATTCTACAAAAGATTCATCGCCGCCAACCGGGATCTGTTCGATGATGAGCGGTGCGCGTGAAGTTCTTTTGGGAATTGATCTGCTTTGTAGCTTGAGGAGCTGCGTAGTGGTGCATTGTTGTTGGGTTTTGTTGTGAAGTGGTCCCGGTTCTTGAGCCTCGGTGTCTCAGCAACACCGTTGGTCGCAGATTTCTTGAGCCTCAAATTTGTCTCAGCAACCGTTGGTCTCGGTGATTTTTCCAATTGCGTGGCGGTCCTCGGCCTTATCGGTAGCGTCATCGGACGATGATGAGATTTCCATTGGTGGCTCATCATCAAAGTTAAAGGTTTGACGTAGTCTTGGGATCGAGACTTGCTCGTGCTTGGAACATCCGCAATGAGTCTTTTGGATTTGGCACGGGGGGATGACTAAGCTTCTTCTTCGCCTTCGATCCCGGAAAGAATACATCGGGATTATCCTGGGAATCATGAAGTGCGCTTATCTCCTTCTCGGATGGGTCGATTATAGCGGGAGGGATGTTCTCTACTTGACTTCTTTACCCCGGAAGTCTCAACCTCCCGTGGGCCTTTAGTACCTCCGGCGGTCTCTCTTGCGGCGAGGAGGCACTTGTCCTCCCTTTCGGCAATGGCAAAATTTGTCTTAGGGTCTTTCTGCGGTGGCATCCATTGGAGTCTCAACCCCATGGATTGCACTTTCATCGCCTAAGTATTAACTCCCGGGCTGTTCCTTCCTCGTGCCTCGATTGCATCGGCGTCATTAGCCTTCGAAAGCGGTTGGCACCTCACCGGTGAGCAGTGTCAATCATCATGCGAGCTTCGTTGATGGCAACTTCTTTGTTCTTCTTGTGTTTGTATTTTCTCTACTTCGCCTCCTTGATTCGTTGTGGAGTCATCTGCGACATCCTCCGACCTTGCGGTGGAGGAGTTTCCCCCTCGGTGGCGCACACCGGTGAGTGACTTGGAATGGGGTCACTCGTCTCCAAACTCCCGGCTGTTTCGATTGATTTTTTTAGCTTGTTGGGGCGGTGGTAACACACCTTCAATAGGGGTTGGCTCGACCGGGGTCCCCATTGTCCCGGTTTCATCGCCAAGTCCCTTATTGCCTTCTTCCGAGTGAGTGGGGAAGTGTTAGCGGCAACAACGGTGGCGATTTCTTTGAACCACTCCCATTGGATCAATTTCGGTGTGTTACGGAGGACTCTCTGTCCCTCCATCAATCTTTGCTCGTGAAGGATTCTTGATTCTTGCAATGCTTCTTTGCATTTGCAACTCTTACGAGGCGGCATTCTGCGGATCCTCATCAGCTTTGTCCAGAGAAGACATCAAGGAGAGGATGTGTGTGTTCGTGGTGTCCGAGAAGACATCAAGAAGACATCACTATCTGCTCTAGCGAGGTTTCTTGTGCTTCTGTTTGTGTGAACTACAACTCTTGAGTTGCCTCTCTGTGATCGCCTTGGCGAGACTTGGGCTGTTTCATCAACTACATCCGGAGACTCTACTTCTCCGGCGATCTCAGTGATTTGCTCTAGGCGAGTAATCGACTCAACTGGTTTCTCGATTCGGGCGCTTGATGATTCTTCTTCGTCTCCTTGTTTGCACGGAGGATTTACGTTCGAGACGTGTCCTCGAGTCTTGGCGGCGGGGGCGTCTTTGGTGTCTTTTTCGAGGAGCGGGCCGTCGTGGCTTCTCGGTTCTCCTCTTTTTGACGATCGGAGAAGGTATTTGTGAGTCCTTCTCGACCGCTAGCTGCGAGCGGGAGACACGAGCTCTTTGGGGCGGTGACTCTGCTGCGGGGGCGGGAGCATGTTTGGTTTTCTTTCTTTGCGGGGGCAGCATCTTCTTCTTAGCAGTGCGGGGGCTTTCTTCTTGGCTGGAGAGGAAACAAGCGTATCTTCGGTCACCTGATTCCCCCTCACTTTGTGTTAGCTCTCTTGGCGTAAGCTCTCTTTCGTGCGCCGAGAGAGGTTTGCTCGATCATCCTCTTGTTAACATGGAATGCCTTCCCATGTCTAGAGGGACTCCTTTCACCTCCATTAGCGCCAAATCACTAGGCCATATCCTGGGATCCTCCAAATGTGCCATCTTCTTTGAAGGATTTGTTCCCACGTTAAGCGAGTCTGCTGTAGACAAACTCGGCCCGATTTATCTTCTTTTACTGCGATGATTGCGGCCATTACAATCAGCTTTGCCTTTGTGATTGGTCAAAGCTGCCAAACTTGATGTCGATACATTTGGCAACTATGTCCAACGACTTGTGATAATCCTCCTTGGCGATCTCTTGTTTCTTTGTAAACACAATTTTATCAAAGAATGACACAATGAAATTTTTATAGAGGTTCGAAGATGGGGTAATTCTTCTACTCCTCTCTTCTCCAACTCCTGGAGGAATCCACTAAGTAATGATCGGTTTACAAAGTGGTAACAGTCCGGATACAAGTCTTGATCACACAGTGACTTGATCCTTTGGGACTCGATCAGGACGCCTTGATCACTCACCAAGCTTCTCGTGCGACTCGGCTTCTTCACGGGCGGTTGCCTTGCTACTACAGCTCACTTGCTCAAGCTCTTTGGATTTGATCACGAAGCCCTCCAAAAGCTTAAGACTTGCTCAACCTTGAACCTTCCTACAATCCTTCCGGAATGTAGACCCCTTGTTTTTAGTATTTTCCTCTTCAACTGATTGAAGTTATCTTTCCTTCACGGGTGAGTGTTGGATTGATGTTCTTCGTAATGTAGGCTTGAGGTTTGAGAATATTTGATTCTTCTAATATGCTTGTATATCTCACATATGTGTCATCTATGTATCTCTTCTTTCTCAAACAAACTCCTCGGCCTTTTATAGTGAACTTTCAAAAATTTGCCCGTTGAAGAGATAGGCTTATTTTTGAAAGTCACTTGCGTCGTTGGCTTGTCTTGTTGCGATTCTTGGAATTGCCATTTCCTCGTATGAATTGTTCTTTCACCTTTTCGAGTTCGACACGGTGTAGTGCTTCCCATTGGTTCATTCCTTTTGCACGCTTCGGGATGAGCACTCAGAAAGGTGGTATGGAGATATTACTTGTTTAGGTAATTCTCTTGATTTACGTACAACGGATCTTTTCGATTATCTCGACTTGACTGCATTTCCTTGCTTTCCTCGGGTGACTTAGAGTCGACTTCCAATCATGGATGACTCTTACTCACACTTCAACTTGAGACTTGGCTTTTCTTGAGTTGACTTGATCGATGCTCCACTCACCGCATCTCACCGCTTCTTGATAGAGTTCCCATCTACTCTTCTTTGCCATACTCACTTTGTTTAGCGTGAGTCTACCTTCAAGTCTTGATTGTCTTCTTGCATGTTAGGGCGTGGCGACTTAACTCGGCTTGCGGCTCTATTCATTACAATGCATTTTACAACAAGAATTGGGGTGCCAACTTTCTATTCTAAGTTTTACATGGCATTCATCAAAATCTAAACAATAAAATTCCTAACAATTTCCCCCTTTTTGATGATGCCAAAACTTAAACCATACAAAAATGCAAATAACAAAGATACATACTGAGATAGTGTATTGACATAGAATGTATGCGCGAAATCAATCTTTTTATTGATCATATCATTCTTGTACTTAACACAACTATTTACAAGGTGTATCGAGTATATAATTGTCTTAAAAAAATAAAGAATTTATAGCTTTATTACGAGAAGACTTACATTGTATGTATTTACATAATAAAATACACGAAGGGTTGGACAACAACACTTCATCTCCTTCATTGTCTCCTTCTTTCATCTTGTTCAAGATCTTTTTCTCTTCTTCTCTTCTTCTCAAGTAAATCAATCCTCTTTTTCTTTTCATATGCCTTCTTGGCGACTTCATCTTTTCTTATTCTTTCTGTCTCTCTGCCATAGCCGAGTTTGTCTCTTGTTTTCTTCTTCTATTCTTTTTGCATACTCGGCGTTAGTTTTAGCCACTTTCAAATTTGCCACTTGGTCAAGCCCACCAAGAGATCCCTCCTTTCTTTCCCGGATCTACGTATTCAATATTCTTGGGCGGAGGCCTGGAGTCCAAGCTTCTTCCTCCACTCTTCGCTTCTTCCTCTACCTGCGGGCGTATCTTTGTCTTGGGTCTCTTCTTTTTTTCACTGGTGAGTGACCGTGAGTGACCAGTGAGTGATCGCCGGTAGGTCTCTGTCTTGCTGTCGGCTTCTTCACATAATGTGAGACCCTTTTCCCAAGACAAGTCCCAAGCTTGAGCCATAGACATATTTGCAAAGTATCCTTGGTCGAGCGTTTTGAATTCGTCCCACGATCGTGGCTCTGTCCCGACATCCGAAATGGCATAAGTGTCTCTGTCTCTTGGAATGCCTCCGTGTTCTTTCAAGATGTTCATAACTCTGGCAGCCATTCTTCCTTCCACTTCCTTCATCCCTGCTTCAATTGTTTTTCTCTTCTCGGCCATAGATACAAACAAAGTGTTGGAGTGGCGAGTCACGGGGAGTTTGCTACTTATAATGTCACCGCGAGGACCTGTTGAGGGTTTGTGCAATCATCAAGGTCATATCTTTTGATCCTTCCCCCTCGTGATTTTCCTTTCTTTTGTTTCAAAATTTCCTCACTGATTTTCCCTTCTCAAATTTGCTCCTTTCTTTTCGACTTGATTTTTTTTTTGCTTTACGGTATTCCTCTTCCCCCTTTTTGGCATCATCAAAGGATAGAGGAACCCCAGGGAACATGTTGGCAAGCATGAAGTCGAGCTGCGGATAGTCGAGTTACTGCTTCAAGTCTGCTGCGTTGTAAGCGGACGGAATTCGGATCGAGTAGCGTTGGACTCTGTGAAATCGGCTTCATCTCGGCCATGAGAAGGCTGAATTTTCTAGTCATGTGTTCTTCCAAACGTTGTAGATCATTTGTATTTCGCTCACGCAGTAACTTTATCTCGGCGATATGAGCTTCATGCATGTGCTCAATATGTTCTCTCGACTTCCTTTTTGCATCGGCATTTTCGGCTCTCCACACTAGCGACTTGTTGAACAATGTCTGAAGTATCTCACTTGTTCCACACGCATTGTTTCTTCTTTGTTGCCACCATTCCCGATTGGGATTTGTTATGCCTCTCAAGTCGGCTGTAAGGGTGGCATCTCTGTTGTCGATCGCATATCCAAAGAGGCTGATGCCTCTCCATCCGTTCAACCTCGGCAAATAGTGCCTTGAATACTTCCGTCGACTTGGTGATTCTTCTCATTGAAGGCGATGGCCATGCAAAGATCAAAATCATAATCACTGGAACAATGGTGTCGATGGAAGAAACGAAGCTGGTTTGTTATAGCGTGCTTGTTCGTTTCGACTCTCTCTTCGTGGAGTTACGTATCTCCGGTGAAAAGGGAAAGATTCTACAAAAGATTCATCGCCGCTAACTGGGATGCGTTCGATGATGAGCGGTGCGCGTGAAGTTCTTTTGGGAATCGATCTGCTGCGGCTTGAGGAGCTTGCTCGGTGGATCTTTGGTTCAACTGGGTTTTGTTGTGAAGTAGTCGGTTCTTGAGCCTCACTGTCTCAACAACCGTTGGTCTCGGTTCTTGAGCTCAATGGTATCTTAACTGACTTCCGTTGGTCTCAAATGATTTTTCCAATTGCGTGGATCGGTCCTCGGCCTTATCGGTGGCGTCATCGGACGATGATGAGATTTCCATTGGTGGCTCATCATCAAAGTTAAAGGTTTGACGAGTAGTCTTGGGATCGGACTTACTCGTTCTTGGAACATCCGCACTGAGTCTTTTGGATTTGGCAGGGGATGACTCGGCTTCTTCTTCGCCTTCCGATCCCGGAAAGGATACATCGGGATTATCCTGGGAATCATGAAGTGCGCTTATCTCCTTCTCGGATGGGTCGATTATAGCGGGGGATGTTCTCTACTTGACTTCTTTACCCCGGAAGTCTCAACCTCCCGTGGGCCTTCATTACCTCCAGCGGTCTCTCTCTGCGGCGAGGCATTGTCCTCCCTTTCGACGTGTCACTTGTCTTAGGGTCTTCTGCGGTGGCATCCATTGGAGTTTCAACCCCATGGATTGCACTTTCATCGCCAGTGTTAACTCCCGGGGCCGTTCCATCTCGTGCCTCGATTGCATCGCGGCGTCATTAGCCTTTCGGCGGTTGGCACCTCAGCGTCATTAGCCTTACGGCGATTGGCACCTCGTTGATGGAAACTTGTTGTTCTTCTTGTGTTTGTATTTTCTCTACTTCGCCTCCTTGATTCGTTGTGGAGTCATCTGCGATCCTCCGACCTTGCTTTGCGGTGGAGGGAGTTTCCCCCTCGGTGGCGCACCACCGAGTGACTTGGAATGGGTCACTCGTCTCCGGTTCATTTTTCGATTGATTGTTCAGCCGTTGGGGCGGTGTGTAACACACCTTCAATAGGGGTTGGCTCGATTGGGGTCCCCATTGTCCCGGTTCATCGCCAGATTCCTTATTGCCTTCTTCCGAGTGAGTGGGGAAGTGGTAGCGGCAACAACATTGGCGATTTCTTTGAACCACTCCCATTGGATCAATTTCGGTGTGTTGGAGGACTCTCCTGGTCCCTCCATCAATCTTTGCTCGTGAAGGATTATTGATTCGTGCAATGCTTGCTGCATTTGCAATTCTTCTCGTGGCGGCGACATTCTCTGATCCTCATCACATTCGAGAAGACATCAAGGAGAGGATGTGTGTGTTACGTGGTGCGGAGATAGGGCGGTGCTTGCCTTCTCACGTGCCTCGGCTTCCTCGACTTGCTTTTCTCTCTCCTTTTCCTTGTAAATCTGCAGGATATCTAAGCGATTGTCTTCATCAAGTCTTTGGGGCACTTTTTTTTAGTCCAAGGAAATTTAGCAGTTCCTCTTCTTCTTCTATAAACTCGGGCCGTTGGAACTGTTCCTTGACTTACTCAACTTCCATTTCCTCCACTCACGCAGACGATTTTGGATGTCCGGTAAGGTGGAGATAGGATCATTACATCACTATCCGCTCTAGCGGAGTTCTTTTTGCTTTGTGTGTGAATTACAAATGTGTCTTGAGTTGCCTCTGTGATCGCCTTGATGAGACTTGGCTGTTTCATCAACTACATCCGGAGACTCTACTTCTCCGGTAGTCTCCGTATCTTCTCTAGCCGAGTAATCGACTCACCGGTTTCTCCAGATTCGGATCGCTTGATGATTCTTCTTCGTCTCCTTGTTTGTACCGAGGGATTTACGGTTCGAGAGACGGTGTCCTCGAGTCTTGGCGGGCCGGGGCCGTCTTTGGTGTCTTTTTCGGGAGCGGGCCGTCGTGGCTTCTCGGTTCTCCTCTTTTTGACGATCGGAGAAGTATTTGTGAGTCCTTCTCGATTTTCTTGCTGCGCGGGCGGGGACACGGCTGGGGCGGTGACTCTGCTGCGGGCGGGAGCATGTTTGGTTTTCTTTCTTTGCGGGCGTGATCTTCTTAGTAGTCAGCTTTGGGCAACTCTCTTCTTGGGTGGAGAGGAAACAGTTTGTATCTTGAGGTCACTGATTCCCCTCACCGTGTCGGCTCTCTTGGCGTAAGCTCTCTTACTGCGCCGAGAGGTTTGCTCGAACATCCTCTTGTTAACATGGAATGCCTTCCCATGTCTAAGAGGACTCCTTTCACCTCCAATAGCCGGCCAATCACTAGGCCATATCCCGAGGATCCTCCAAATGAGCCATCTTCTTTGAAGGACTTGTTCCCCACGTTTAAGCGAGTCTGCTGTAGACAAACTCAGCCCGATTTATCTTCTTTTCTTCGATGATTGCGGCCATTACAATCGGCTTTGCCTTTGTGATTGGTCAAAGCCGCCAAATTTGATGTCGATACATTTGGCAACTATGTCCAACAACTTGTGATAATCCTCCTTGTGATCTCTTGTTTTGTGTGTATATTATTTTATCGGCAAAGTCGGACTTGGCTATTTCTTTCGGGCGTCGGCCAAGTTTACATCGGCTTCTTTAATCTCGGATGCTCCTTACTGCTGGTAGTGAGCAATGTTCACCAAATCCATGGCGGTGATAGTCACCGCTTTCCGTGAACAGATGACTTGATTCCTTCATCGTGAATCTCGGCATTCACGTAGAATTGTGCGACCTCCTCCACATAGGTCATCGGATATTCTAACGTTAGAAACGGTTTTAGCCCGGCGTTTCCAACTTCTCGGCGATTTTCTTCACTAGGGTGTCGTCGGACCCTGTTTCATCATTCCGTCGAAATCCACCGTAGAGCCGGTGTGGATTTGCTTCCCTAACTTGGTAAAGTCATAAGTTGGTGCCATTTCTCAGGATTATTTCAAGGAAAAACTAAGAAAATGATTTGAAGATGGATAGGGTTTCGAGAGTATTTTGCCTTTGCTTTTGAGAGAAAGAGATGAACAGTTTTTAGAAGTGTGAGAGAGAAAGCGGACGAAAATGGTTTAAATATGGTTTATGAAAGGGCGTGCGGGAGGTTTTTGAATTGTGATCGAAATCAACGGCTTGGATTTCGCGCGCTTATTGAGCATTTCATGTCTCGTATTTAATGCGGCAGCATTTATATCCAATCATAAGCTTGGTGTGCGGCTTTATGTCCATACACATCATCATTATCTTTGACGTGTTCCTTAAAACATTCCCGCTTAGTCAAAAACGACAAATGCGTTTTTGTCACTTTGCTCATAAGTTATTCAACTTATCCCTTAGGCGATTTAACTCTACTTCTCTCACGATTCTCTTAGTGACTCGGCTAGCGGTGACTCGGTGTAAGTTTCTTTCCGTCTGGTGATTCTTGGTGATTTACGTGTTCACTCTTTTTCACCTCCTTTTCTGTTCCATTTCTTTTCTTTGATTCTTCTGTGTGTCAGCTTAGTTCAATTAACCCCAACTCGTGCTTGAGTTCTTCAAATCTTGACTCACATAATGGTTTTGTGAAGATGTCAGCTAGTTGTTTATCCGTTGAAATATATTCCAGGATGATATCTTTCTTTTCAACATGATCTCTTATGAAGTGATATCGACATCAATATGCTTTGTTCTTGAAAGTAACACCAGGATTTTGAGTAATTGCAATTGCACTTGTGTTATCACACATGATTGGAATTTCTTTTTCCTCAATTTCATAGTCTCTCATTCTTTGTCTCATCCATAGGACTTGGGCTGCAACAACCCCAGCCTATGTATTGTATTCGCCTCACCAGAGGTGGCTATTGAGTTTTGCTTCTTGCTAAACCAGGAAATTAGTCTTTTCCTAGCATTTGACATGTGCCTCGAAGTGCTCTTCTTCTGTCCACTCTGCATCCAATAGTCGAATCAATAGCCAATTAGCTTGAATCCACCTTCCTTTGGATACCATAGGCCTACTTCTTGGCTTCCTTTCAAGTATCTCAATATTCTCTTAGTCTTTGTCATATGGCTCTCTTTTGGAGCGATTGAAATCTTGCACATACACCTACATCAAAGGTGATGTACGGCACCTTCTTGTGAGATAGAGCGGTGATCCAATAAGTGCTCAGTATCTTGTTTGATCTACTGGGTTTGCCATCCGCATCCATGTCCATTTTGACTGATGTGTTCATTGGTATTTTTACGAAGACTTCTCCTCCATACCAAATTTTTCATTAAATCTCTGGTGTATTTTGTCGACTTATGAAGGTTCCATCCTTGTTTGTTTCTCTTGGAGTCAAGGAAGAATGTCGACTCTCCCATCATGCTCATTTCAAATTTACTTTGCATGAGGTTTGAAAATTTTTCACACGACTCTTTGTTAGTGGATCCAAAAATGATGTCATCCACATATATTTGAACAAGCGATATACTCTTCTTGTCTTGAATTACGAAAAGTGTTCTATCTACTTTTCCTTTTGTGAATCCATTTTCGATTAGGAATTGTGACAAGGTATCATACCATGCTCACGGGTGCCTGCTTCAATCCATACTGAGCTTTCTTGAGTTTGTATACCTTATCTCCAAGAGTCTTACGCTCAAATCCTGGAGGTTGTTCAACATACACTTCTTCTTCCAATAAACCATTTAGGAATGCACTTTTTACATCCATCGATATACAATGAAATTCTTGTGAGTGCATAGGCAAGAAACATCCTTATAGCTTCCAATCTTGCTACGAGGGCAAATGTTTCATCAAAATCTATCCCTTCTTCTTGGCAATATCCTTTGGCTACTAGTCTTGCTTTGTTTCTTACCACGAACCTTCCTCGTTCATCTTATTTACGAACACCCATTTGGTTCCAATAACATTTTGATGTATGGGTCTTTGCACTAATTCCCATACTTTATTTCTCTCAAACTGATTGACTCTTCTTGCATAGCTTGAATCCAATGTGTGTCGTCCAATGCTTGGGACACATCTTTGGGCTCTATTTGCGAGATGAAGCATGTGAACATGGCTTCTTGTTGAGTTACGGATCTTGTTTTGACACCTTCTCTTATATCTCCAATGACAAGTTAAGTGGATGGTCTCTCGGCCATCTTACATCGGAGTTGGAGTAAGTTAGGCTGGTTCGATGACTTGCGGTACGTGTTCTTTGTGGTCGACTCTCTCGTTATCACTTAGCCGCAAATTTTCCAAATGTTTTTGAGATTCACTATCTCATCTTCTTACGAATTGATGATTCCGGCTTCGGCGTCGGATAGGGATTCTTCTCGTATGGTTGGATGATTCACTTATCGGTGACTCTTGATGTCTTCTCCATTTACCTTTGGCTCATCGAATACTACATGAATGGATTCTTCTTAACCATAGTTCTTTTGTTGAGTATTACGTAGGCTTTGCTTTCAACAGTATCTGAAGATACCTTCATCGACTTAGCATCAAAAGCCTTTAGATTGTCTTTGCCATTGTTGTGGATGAAGCATTTACATCCAAATATTAAAAATATGCAACATTTGGTTTTCTTCGATCCGGATCTCATAGGAGTCTTTGTCACCGTCTATTTATCATACATCTTTTGGGTGTAGCAAGTTGTGTTGATTGCTTGACCCAAAATCTTTTTGTAACCTGCTTGACTAACATGGTCCTTCTTTTGCTTCTTTGAGGTTCTATTCCTTCTTTCTGCAACTCCATTCTGTTTGTGGAGTCCTTGCTGTGATAGTTCATGACCAATACCATTCTCAATACAATATTGAGTTATTATTCCATTGCCAAACTCGGTTCCTCTATCTCGATCTTATTTTGATAATGGTTTGACTCTTCTCGTTTTGAATCCTCTTCATCACCGTGGTAGTTTTTGTAGAGTTTCTTTCTTCTTGCACATGAATATTGTCCATGTATATCTTGAATAGTCATCTACTACCACCAAGGTGTATTTCTTTCCACTTATCTTTGGTTGGTTCCATTTGGGCCAAATAGATCCATATGAAGTAGATGCAATATTCTTGTTGAAGATGGGCATGTCTTTTCTTTGAATGACGATTTGATTTGCTTTCCCTTCCGACATGCATCACATATACTCTCCTTCTTGTATCTTGAGTCGGAAGTCCTTCTACAAGATGACTTCTTGCCCGACTTGTTAATTGTTTTGAAATTCGGGTGACTCGGCTTTTTGTGCCACGACCAACTTGATTAATTTGTGCTTTTTGCTAGTAGGCAGTCTTTGGGTGTTGCGATTGACCAATCCACTACATACATATTTTTCTGTCTACATCCTTGCAAAGACAACTTCATTTGATTCAATATCTTTGATTTGGCATATTCCCATGTTGAATCCAACGTTGTAACCCTTGTCACGAGTTGGTGATGCTTAGCGAGTTAAAGTTGAGTCCTTCAACATATGCAACGTCTGTGATTTCTAATCCATTCCTCTTGATGGTTCCAATGCCTCTTATTTCACCAGGAGCTTCATTTCCTCCAAATATGACTTTTGCTCCTTTAACTTCCTTGAATTTCGACAGATTTTTCTTGTTTCTGTCATGTGTCCGGAATGTACCACTATCCATGTACCAGGTTCCTTGGCACTAAGTTTCTCCTTGAACCCGCAATCAAGGAAATTAAGTTTTAGGTACTCATACTTGTCTGGGTCCTGAGGGGTTAGAATTGTAAGATGATCCAACCAACTTATAGCCAAATAATTTGACTCTAAGGGGTAGCCATCTATCAGTGCCATAATCATAATTAATTACGGCAAATTGCTTGGGGATTCTAGGTTCATACAAATTTGTCTCTTTTGTCTCAGTATGCTGCATATGTGTTTTAGCAATTGCCTTCCTTGGGTAATTGTGGTGACTTTGAGTGTGATGCTTAGGTGCATAGGTGTCTTTGATGAAAGCTCTTATACTTTTGGAATGGCCTTTCTTTGAGTTCTTGGCCTTTGCCATTTGGGCTTATATTCCATAAGTTTATCTTTGATAGTTCACATTATTCCAATCGGCTTGGCTTGGATATTTTCTACCATTCCCATCATATGTATTTCTTTTATGGATTTTAAGGGATTTTTGGTAGCTCTGCTTCCTTTTTCTGAGTATTTTACGTTAGGAGTTTCTTTGAGGACTCGTGAATCTCTTCTCACTTGTCCTTTCAAAGACACTCAATCAATATTTTTTCCTTTTCCTTTGTAACCAAGGCCGGTTTGCTTGTTATTGTGCTTTGGAGTGAATGCGTGTGCAACATTTAGAGTTTTGGATTTTTCGGACTCTTCATGACTTGAAGATCCTTTTTCCAAAATTACTTTTGAGGTTTGACATAGCACGGAGAGAATTAAATCCTAAGCTGTCTTGTCTCCACATTCTCTTTGACTCATGATAAGATCATCCAATGATTTAGATGCCTTAGTGAATGAGGCATAACATTCTTGAGGTCATTCTCCCTCTTTTCTATAGCGGCAATTTCTGCTACTAATTTAGCATTTTCACCCTTTAAACTTTCATTCTCATCGGCTATTTGACTTAGAGTACTCGGCTCCTTAGTCGGCTTTGAGTTTTGACTTTTGAGTAGGCTTTGTTTTCCTCATTCAATAGTGTGTGTGAGGATTTAATGTGTTCAAAATCTTTCATCATTTTGCCTAATGAATCATAAAGATCGGTGGGTGATGAAGTGTGTGTGTCACGATCACTATCACTAGTGTACGAGTTTGTTGAGTTAGATTGTACCTCATCTTCTTGATCTTGTTCTTTGGCCATCAAGCGGTCAAGGCTTCTTCTTCGAGTCACTTGAGTAGTCGGCTTCTTTGCTCTCGAATCACCGGTCTCTCTTGACTTGGTTTGTTTCGGATCTCTCGGCCATCATTGCCTTTTTCTTTTCTTGTCTTCTTTCTCTCAAGATCTTCCTTTCTTCTTCATCCCCGCACTTGTTGACTACGAGGATATGGACAATCAATGGCATAGTGACCTGGTTGTCTACATTCCAACATAGATACTCAACCTTTTGATCGACTCTTTCCATTCTTGGATTGTCACCCCTTTGATACTCAATTTTTTGATGATACTGTTCTCTTGGTTGGCCTATCATCCCTTGATTTGGAGGGAGGTGAGTGTCTTCGGAAGATTCACCCTTTCCTCTCTTGTAGTTCTTATTAAAGAACTTGTTAAATCTTTTAACCATCGGGGCTATTTCTTACGGGTCAATGACCTCTTTGACCTCGACTCTCTTCCCATCTTTAACAATTAGAGCAATTTGTTTTGGAGTGCACAAATTGTCTCTTCCTGTCTTTTCTTCTCGGCTCAAACTCGTAGGCTTTGAGGTGCGAGAATAACTCATGGTTGGATGTCTTTGATAGGTCCATGGAATGTCTCGATCTGCCATGACCTTCATTTCCCATTCAATTTGGAAGACTTTTTAGGATCTTCATACACATTTCATTCTGTGTATATTCCTTTCCAAGTGCGAACTGACTCATTTGTGATTTACGTGAACCGAGCATCTAGTTGATCCAGGTTCTCTCCGAGATCATTTTGAAGTTCTCAAATTTACAGTACGACCACGATAATTTGTTTTCTTTGATTTGCTCACGAGCCTTCACAAATCAATGTCGGCTTGTCCCATTTCTTTAGCCGTTTTGCATGATTTGACTTTGTTGAACATGGCTTTGTCAAGGTTTTGTAGAGGATGTCCTTGGCTACATTGTCGAGTTAAATCTTTTACTGTCATCATTTGTCCACTCGATTCTTGGTTTTCAACCATGACTGGTCTAGGAGCAACATCTTCTTCTCCTTCAAATTTGCAACTCTTAAATGCAATTTGTGTTCACCTTTAAGATTTGCGAGGCCCATCTTCTATCACTATCCACATCTCATCATGTAATCTTTGATAGATGAGCACTGCATACGAATTTTCCAATCATCAAATTCTTCAATAGTGAACATAGGGATGCGTGTCAAATTTTCTTCCATGATAATAACTTTTAATGATAAAGAAGAGTTTTGAAAGTTTTGAAAAGTTTGGAGATCTAGTTCGAAGAACCGGTGCGGAGGGTTCAATGAACCAACCGCTCGATACCACTTGTAGGTCCCAAGGGGTGTAAGTGTAAGATTTAGAAGGGGTTGAATAAACCTTACCAAATTTTCGATTTAGTCCTTTTAAATCTCTGAGTTGATACTACACGAGATGTGTCCTTGATGGACAATCAACTTAGTCACTCGGTAGAGTTAATCACTCAACAAACTCAACTGAGCCGTTGATGGAGTAACTCAATTTGTTAGCTCTAAATTAACTCGATTGTGGTTTTGTTTTTTGGAAAGACTTAACACCCTTAAGTTTGATTAAGTAAGAGTTTAGTGCTTGGTTTAGTACTTATAATTTATCAAGTGGATAGCAAATTTATCGTGAGATATAAGCGATTAAAATTGCAAGAATTAAAGTCTTTGAAATGTAAATGACACAATGAAATTTTTATAGAGGTTCGAAGATGGGGTAATTCTTCTACTCCTCTCTTCTCCAACTCCTGGAGGAATCCACTAAGTAATGATCGGTTTACAAAGTGGTAACATCCGGATACAAGTCTTGATCACACAAATGACTTGATCCTTTGGGACTCGATGCTGGAGACGCCTTGATCACTCACCAAGCTTCTCGTGCGACTCGGCTTCTTCACAGGGCGCTGCCTTGCTACTCTGACTCACTTGCTCAAGCTCTTTGGATTTGATCACGAAGCCCTCCAAAAGCTTAAGACTTGGCTCAACCTTGAACCTTCCTACAATCCTTCCGGAATGTAGACCCCTTGTTTTTAGTATTTTCCTCTTCAACTGATTGAAGTTATCTTTCCTTCACAGGTGAGTGTTGGATTGATGTTCTTCGTAATGTAGGCTTGAGGTTTGAGAATATTTCAGTTCTTCTAATATGCTTGTATATCTCACATATGTGTCATCTATGTATCTCTTCTTTCTCAAACAAACTCCTCAGCCTTTTATAGTGAACTTTCAAAAATTTGCCCGTTGAAGAGATAGGCTTATTTTTGAAAGTCACTTGCGATCGTTGGCTTGTCTTGTTGCGATTCTTGGAATTGCCATTTCCTCGTATGAATTGTTCTTTCACCTTTTGAGTTCGACACGGTGTAGTGCTTCCCATTGGTTCATTCCTTTTGCACGCTTAAGGGGTGAGCACTCAGAAAGGTGGTATGGAGATATTACTTGTTTAAGTAATTCTCTTGATTTACGTAAACGGATCTTTTCTGATTATCTCGACTTGATTGCATTTCCTTGCTTTCCTCGGGTGACTTAGAGTCGACTTCCAATCATGGATGACTCTTCATCACACTTCAACTTGAGACTTGGCTTTTCTTGAGTTGACTTGATGATGCTCCACTCAGTGCATCTCACCGCTTCTTGATAGAGTTCCCATCTACTCTTCTTTGCCATACTCAATTTGTTTAGCGTGAGTCTACCTTCAAGTCTTGATTGTCTTCTTGCATGTTAGGGCGTAGGCGACTTAACTTAACTTTGGCCAGCTCTATTCATTACAATGCATTTTACAACAAGAATTGGGGTGCCACCTTTCTATTCTAAGTTTTACATGGCATTCATCAAAATCTAAATAATAAAATTCCTAACATCGGTGGGTGACGAAGTGTGTGTGTCACGATCACTATCAGTGTGTCGAGTTTGATGAGTTAGATTGTACCTCATCTTCTTGGTCGGGTTGATCTTGTTCTTTGGCCATCAAGCGGATCGGGCTTCTTCTTCGAGTCACTTGAGTAGTTAGCTTCACTTTGCTCTCTCAATCGATTGTCTCTCTTGACTTGGTTTTTTTAGATCTCTGCGACCATCATTGCCTTTTTCCTTTCTTGTCTTCTTTCTCACAAGACCTTCCTTTCTTCTTCATCCCTGTATTTGTTGACTATAGGATATGGACAGGCAATGGCATAGTGACCTGGTTGTCTACATTCCGACATAGATATTCAACCTTTTGATCGCTCTTTCCATTCTTGGATTGTCGACCCTTTGATACTCAACTTTTTGATGATCTGTTCTCTTGGTTGGCCTATCATCCCTTGATTTGGAGGGAGCTGAGTGTCTTCGGAAGATTCACCCTTTCCTCTCTTGTAGTTCTTATTAAAGAACTTGTTAAATCTTTTAACCATCGGGGCTATTTCTTACGGGTCAATTACTTCTTTGACCTCGGCTCTCTTCCCATCTTTAACAATTAGAAGCGGTTGTTTTGGGTACATCTGTCTCTTCCTGGTCTTTTCTTCTCGGCTCAAACTCGTAAGCTTTGAGGTCCGAGAATAACTCATGGTTGGATGTCTTTGATAGGTCCATGGAATGTCTTAGTGCCATGACCTTCATTTCCCATTCAATTTGGAAGACTTTTTAGGATCTTCATACACATTTCATTCGTGTATATTCCTTTCCAAGTGCGATGACTCATTTGTGATTTTGTGAACCGAGAGTCTAGTTGATCCGGGTTCTCTCCACGAGATCATTTTGAAGTTCTCAAATTTACTGTCGACCAACGATAATTTGTTTTCTTTGATTTGCTCTAAGCCTTCACAAATCAATGTCGACTTGTCCCCGATTTCTTTAGCCGTTTTGCATGATTTGACTTTGTTGAACATGGCTTTGTCCAAGGTTTTGTAGAGGATGTCCTTAGCTACATTGTCCAGGTTATATCTTTTTGTCATCATTTGTCCCCTCGGTTCTTGGTTTTCAACCATGACTGGTCTAGGAGCAACATCTTCTTCTCCTTCAAATGCAACTCTTCGTGCAATTTGTGTTCACCTTTAAGATTTGCGAGAGGCCCATCTTCTATCACTATCCACATCTCATCATGTAATCTTTGATAGATGAGCACCGCATCACGAATTTTCCAATCATCAAATTCTTCAATAGTGAACATAGGGATGCGTGTCAAATTTGCTTCCATGATAATAACTTTTAATGATGAAAAGAGTTTCGAGAGTTTAAGTACTAAAGCAAACTTTGAAAAGTTTGGAGATCTAGTTCGATAACCGGTGCGGAGGGTTCAATGAACCAACCGCTCTGATACCACTTGTAGGTCCCAAGGGGTGTAAGTGTAAGGTTTAGAAGGGGTTGAATAAACCTTACCAAATTTTCGATTTAGTCCTTTTAAATCTCTGAGAGTTGATACTACACACAGTCCTTGATGGACAATCAACTTAGTCACTCAAGAGAGTTAATCACTCAACAAACTCGAATCGAGCCGTGATGGAGTAACTCACCATAGCTCTAAATTAACTCATTGTGGTTTTGTTTTCAGCGGAAGACTTAACACCCTTAAGTTTGATTAAGTAAGAGTTTAGTGCTTGGTTTAGTACTTATAATTTATCAAGTGAATAGCAAATTTATCGTGAGATATATGCGATTAAAATTGCAAGAATTAAAGTCTTTGAAATGTAAATGACACAATGAAATTTTTATAGAGGTTCGAAGATGGGGTAATTCTTCTACTCCTCTCTTCTCCAACTCTGGAGGAATCCACTAAGTAATGATCGGTTTACAAAGTGGTAACAGATCCGGATACAAGTCTTGATCACACACGGTGACTTGATCCTTTGGGACTCGATGCTGGAGACGTCTTGATCACTCGGTTGGCTTCTCGTGCGACTCGGCTTCTTCACGCAGGCAGTGCGCCTTGCTACTCAGACTCACTTGCTCAAGCTCTTTGGATTTGATCACGAAGCCCTCCAAAAGCTTAAGACTTGGCTCAACCTTGAACCTTCCTACAATCCTTCCGGAATGTAGACCCCTTGTTTTCAGTATTTTCCTCTTCAACTCGGTTGAAGTTATCTTTCCTTCACGGGTGAGTGTTGGATTGATGTTCTTCGTAATGTAGGCTTGAGGATTGAGACTATTTCGTTTTTCTAATATGCTTGTATATCTCACATGTGTGTCATCTATGTATATATTTTTTTTTTTTCAAACAAACTCCTCGGCCTTTTATAGTGAACTTTCAAAAATTTGCCCGTTGAAGAGATAAGCTTATTTTTGAAAGTCACTTGCGATCGTTGGCTTGTCTTGTTGCGATTCTTGGAATTGCCATTTCCTCGTATGAATTGTTCTTTCACCTTTTCGAGTTCGACACGGTGTAGTGCTTCCCATTGGTTCATTCCTTTTGCACGCTTCCTGGGTGAGCACTCCGAGAAAGGTGGTATGGAGATATTACTTGTTTAAGTAATTCTCTTGATTTACGGGCAACGGATCTTTTACGATTATCTCGACTTGATTGCATTTCCTTGCTTTCCCCAGGTGACTTAGAGTCGACTTCCAATCATGGATGATTCTTCATCACTTCAACTTGAGACTTGGCTTTTCTTGAGTTGACTTGGTGATGCTCCACTCACCGCATCTCATTGCTTCTTGATAGAGTTCCCATCCACTCTTCTTTGCCATACTCAATTGTCTCGCGTGAGTCTTCCTTCAAGTCTTGATTGTCTTCTTGCATGTTAGGGCGTAGCCGACTTAACTCGCTTGGCCACTCTATTTATTACAATGCATTTTACAACAAGAATTGGGGTGCCAACTTTCTATTCTAAGTTTTACATGGCATTCATCAAAATCTAAACAATAAAATTCCTAACAAAATGCGAGTTTCATAAACTAGAAATCAAAACATAGGTTCAAACGTAAGTTACATCAATCCCCTAGAAATATAGGTTTAGCTCATAATGGATGTACAAAAACTCATGAAGAAATAATTATACATCTCGAAAAATTGACAAAGAAAAGCAAAGAAAGAATTGAGAAGAAAAGAGAAGGAATTCTCTCTGTGTCCAGATGAGAAGTGCCTCCAATTGCCGTCCCGAACCCTAGCTCAGTGTCTCTTGCCTTGTGTTGTGCTCAAAATAATGTCCGACCTCCTGTCCCGTACGCCTCCGTGGTGTATTTATAAGTCGAGCCCTCGAAAACGCGTCAAAAGCCCAAGAAATAATATAAGCCCACATCTCAGCAAGTGTCGCGCGCTGCAGCGCTAGGAATGACGCGCTGCAGCATGCCTTAGAACATCTCTGCTGCCTACTCGTCTCACGCCCGGGCGCTGTGGCGCTGGCCGCGCGCGCGTAGCAGCGCGCCCAGGCTGCCCGCTCCCCTGCTCCATCGCAACCTGCTACTGTCTGGTTGATGCACACTGCAGCGCTGGACTTCGTGCTCTGCAGCGCTAGATGCTGATCATCATGCGCACACCTGCCAAGACCGTCGCGCGCTGCAGCCCTCCCGTTGGGCGCTGCAGCGCGCCCTATTACTTGAACGCTAATGGTTGCTGCACGTCGTCACCCGGGCGCTGCAGCGCCCACCAACGTCCTGCTACTTTACCAATATCACTCCTCGCGCTGCCACGTGGGGGTTTAGGCGCTATTTTCGTATGTGACCCAATATTTCCCATTTTTCAACTTCTAAAATGCGATATTCACCGTCCAAACACGTTTTTCACCATTTTTGCTCAATTTCGGGTATCAAGATCAGTCCCAATTCTCGAACGACAACAAATGACACGAACTCGACTCAAACGTAAATAAAATACTCGAAAACATTGCAAAATCCTAGTCTAGAATACTCAATACATTGGTATAAAAACCAACTTAACAAATACCCCCAAACTTAGATGTTTGCTTGTCCTCAAGCAATTACAGACTCTAAAAATCGACAAACATGAAGGAAACAAAAATGAAGACGACTGACTCAACAAACCAACTACGAAACTTCACAACCAAACTCATTCGTCAAATTTCGTTTTACTATCAATCAAGCACGTATTTTCACAAAGTGATCATGAAGGTGGAATGTTCATGCCAACTCCGTTTTCATTATCTAGATAGACTCACGCAATCAAGTGTTTTCAAATGATCCACTTATTGAATATAAAGATGAGATGCTTACCGGACTCCATAGGCTTGTCTTTCACACTAATCTCCACTAATGTAGGCTAATGTAACACAAGGATCAATAGGACTTTTAAAGTTTGTAATGTGGGCTTAGGGTAAGGTAGGAAAATATAGGATTAAGTAGCTCAAATCATCCAAACACACAATTATCACTTCGAATCATCAATTAGCAACTACCCTTCACTTTTTGACATCCCCAATGTTTATGAACCTTCAATCCCGCTGATTTTTCTCATCATTTTTTTTTTTTTTTTTCTTCTTTTTTTCTTCTTTTTTTCGGAACCCCCAAACTTATTCTTTTGCATACATGGGGTTTCATATTTTCTTTTTCTTGGGCAACTTCATTCAATTAAATACATACCCTTCTCACTATACCCTCCTCAACCTTCAACATTTTTCTATACTTTGTGTGTATGAGTGATGGGTAATTAGGATATTCACATTAGGCTCTGGGTATTAGATTGGTTGCCAAAGAAACGGATTTATAAGGCTCAAAGGGGGACACTAGGAAAATATAATACAAAGGTAGGCATTTTAGGCACTGGTTTGTTCAAAGATAGCCTACATCACTTCCTTAATGTTACTTCACCTAGGATTTCGCCTCGACTAGTGATCAGACAAGTTCTAGAATCCGGTGGGATCATAAAGGAAACACTCAACTGCATAAATCATCCCCAAATAAATCAACAGAGTTAAGCACATAGATGGAATTAATGGAAAGAAGATTAAATCACAGTTCAAACACATGCTCTTTTGACCGTTCAACTCATATTCAACAAATTCACTTAGTCATGCAGTTTCACAGTTTTACAAACGACCCGACTCGACTCTAGACTCTTTTTTTAAAAATAGATTGCACCCCCCAAACTTAAAACGACATTGTCCCCAATGGAGAGGTGGGAGAAAGGACTTTCCTGGTAGCCGAGGAGCGAAGGCTCCTTAAGTCATGTGGTACTACTACGTGTAGGAGGTGTCTCGTATAAGCTCACAATGCATCCTAGCGCACAAGCCCGTGGGTGTTGTATGCCTCCGAGGTGTGGTCTTGTTCTTCCCATTTGCCTTAGTCCGGTCCCTCTTTGGTTTCGCATTTTTGCAACCTAGCAAGGTAGACAAGAAAACAAAACTCGTGGAACCAAGGAATTCGGTTATGGGTGAGAAATCGAGAATCAAAGCCCATACATAATGCACCCAAGTAGAAAATATAATGTCATGTTAAAAAGATAATCATAGAAATGCAAGATAGCACTAAACACTTTGAAACTATCATTGGGGCATTTTATCAAACACCTCATATGCATGAATTTGGGCAAAGATAGTGAATGCAATGGATAACTCAATTCAATCCTAAAAATCAGCACCAAGCCTAAGTCTAGCATGAACAACCAATCCACAATCCACAAATCAACAACAATTATCCTAGCACTACTACAATCCAATCACACCAAAAATCACAAGATGGGGAAAACCATGGGGTGGGGTTTGGAAGTTGCAAACTTACCAAATAGTGAATGGATGAGATGAATATGGTGTGTGTGGTGTTATAATGCTCCTTTGTGAAGATGGAGTGGGATATGTGGGAGTTGCACCAATAAGAGGGGTGGGGTATGATGCAACTTACTACTCCTAAGAATGCAAAAAATTCAGAAAACACAAAAACAACTACTAAACTAAATTAAAACTAAGAAAGCAATAAAAGGGGCTTGGGTTGCCTCCCAAGAAGCGCTAAGTTTACAGACTTCAGCCAGACTATGTCAGATTATCCTCAAGTTGGGGCTCCAATAGGCATGTTGTCCACATTTCCCTTAGAAGCTTCCCAACATCCAATGTCTTCAGCTATATTCCCAACCATCTGCTTACCATCCTTTAATTCAAATTTTAGCCTGTTGGTTGGATGGATGGTGAGTACAACTTTCTCCTCCTTTACCCGCAAAGTTAGCTCCCCTATTTCTACATCGATCAAAGCCCGTGTTGTAGCTAAAAACGGTCGCCCAAATATGATAGGTATTTTCTTGTCCTCGTTCACGTCCAACACTAGAAAATCCACAGGAAAAACAAATTTATTAATTCTTACCAATATGTCTTCAATGATTCCCCATGGATAGGCGATGGATCGATCAAAGAAAGCGCAAAGTGATGTTGGGCGGCTTCACCTCCCCCGAGCCCAAACTTCGTCACATCGGCCAAAGAGATATCAGTTCGCCTTTGGACCCCGATCACAAAGTGGTTTCTCAAAGAAAACCCCTCCAATAGTACAAGGAATATTAAAACTCCTGGATCCTTCATTTTTACGAGGTAGTTTACTGCGGACTATTGCACTACACTCCTCTCAAATAGGCAGTCTCAAAATCTTCAACTTCATTTTCTTGGATTCCACTGGTTTCGCATAAATAGGTGATTCCTCGGGGCTGGGCTGAATTTTTACTTCTTTTTTCACGTAAACTGCATTGCAATGTTTTCTCGGATTAACCTCTGTATCACTCGGGAACTTTCCCTTCTGCTGCAATGAATTCACGGCTGTAGCCAACTGACCCATTTGTGTCTCGATCGACCTAATGTGTGTCTCCATTGTGCTCACCTTAGTAGTCAGACCATCAATTTGCGCCTCACTCCTATTCATTCGATTCCTGGTCTCTCCGATAAATGAGCTGAGCATCTCCTCTAGCGACTGCTTCTTTTCACCTCCGAGTGCATCGGAACTGGATGGGTTTGGATAACCCAGAGGTGGATTCAATACGTTCTTGTTGTTGCTATAAGAGAGATTCTCATGATTGCGAAGTCCCTGGTGGTAGTGAGTTGGTAATGAATTGCCTCTATTATTAAAATCCCAATTATTCACATAATTGACTTGCTCGGCCTCGTGAGTGGCAGCTGCGTGAACGTCGGTGGGTGGGAGTGCGACTTGCTGTGGTGTGTTGCCAGTATTCATGATTGCTAATTGCTTTGTCAGACTCGAGATTGGAGCTGCCAAAGCTGACATTGTATCCAGCTCAAGAACACCGGCAACTGGCTTCGGTGCTGATCTCTCAGAAGGCGATTGATAGTTGTTTGTGGCCCTTTCTTCAAGTAGAAGTAAGGCCTCAGTCGGTGTTTTAGCCATCAATGTACCTCTTGATGCCGCATCTTGTATCGTCCTCGTATGCCCATTCGGCTCATTGTAGAAATACTGAACCCTCTGCCAGTCTGCATATCCATGCTGTGGGCATCTCCGCAACAGATCTTTAAATCGCTCCCAAGCTTCGTATAACGGCTCAAAATCAATCTGTTGGGCCGGGCTATCTCGCTCTTTAGTTGGAGTGTCTTGCTGGGAGGGAAAAATTTTGCTAAGAATTTTTGAGTCAGATCATCCCAGCTCGTAATACTCCCAGGGGCGAACGTCTGTAACCACTGCCTGGCCTTATCCTGGAGTGAAAATGGGAAAAGCCTCAATCTAATGGCCTCGTCAGTCACACCATTCATCTTGATTGTGTCGCAAATTTCTAGGAATGTGGCCAGATGTGTATTCGGATCATCCACTGGACTCCCCCCAAACTGATTCTGCTGAACCATGCTTATGAGGCCCGGTTTCAATTCAAAATTATTCGCATTTATGGACTGGCGCACAATTTCGGAGTAGTTCTAATTCACGGTCGGCAAAAAGTAATCCCGGATTGCCCTTTCTGGTGCCTTAGGCTGTGGTGGCACATTCACGACCTGATTTCCGTTGTTCTCATCTTTCCCGCCTTCTGCCATTGCTCGATTCTCTACTTGCTTTGCTGCCCGGATTGCTCGAAGTGTCCTTTCAATCTCTGGATCAAAGGGAAGCAAATTAATATATTTGGAATCTCGCATAAACAGACAAGTCAAATGAGAAAAACGAAATAATAAATCTTATACTAGTCTAGATTAAGATTAAGACTACGTGGTAATAATATTAGTTTAAAATAGGATAAAACAATCCCCGACAACGGCGCCAAAAACTTGATCGCGAAATTCTTACCGCAAGCGTACGGTGTCAAATTTTAGTATAGGTTTTGAAAGTAGGGATATCGTCTCCACAGGGATTGTTATCCAATTTTATACTAAGTACTATAATTAAAATAGCTTAATTCTATCTAGAAATCAAAAATAGATGAGAATTTATTAAACTAAAAATAAAACTAAAAATAAGCAAATAACTGGTTCAGACAATTAATCAAACACTTGAGAAATGAATTCTAGAGGGTTGATTTCACCTAGTTATCCCTTATGTTTACAATCCAGTTTATTAATCACAAGCTATTAATCTATAAGCCAATATTCCTACCGTTTATCACTTCCTCTCTCGAGTGCCAAGTGATTCTAGGTTCTAATTTCTGATTTCGATATCTCTATAAAAACCATAAATTAAACCCTAATACGCTCAATGAATATTCTATCACAGGCTTCAAAAGATTCATAAATCTCTTGATTCTATGCAACCCTAGGTTGTGCTATTCTATGGCCAGGCGCGCCTTAGAACGTCCTGCTGCCTGCTCGTTTCACGCCCGGGCGCTGTAGCGCTGGCTGCCGCGCGCAGCAGCGCGCCCAGGCTGCCCGCTCCCTTGCTCCATCGCAACTTGCTGCTGTCTGGTTGATGCGCGCTGCAGCGCTGGACTTCGTGCGCTGCAGCGCTGGTTGCTGATCATCATGCGCACACCTGCCAAGACCGTCGCGCGCTGCAGCCTTCCCGTTGGGAGCTGCAGCGCGCCCTATTACCTGAACACCGATGGTTGCTGCACGTCGTCACTCGGGCGCTGCAACCCTTGCTTTTGGGCGCTGCAGCGCCCACCAACGTCCTGCTACTGTACCAATATCACCCCCCGCGCTACGGCGCAGGGGTTTAGGCGCTGCGGCGCTCGTATGTGACTCAATTGTTCCCTTTTTTCAACTTCTAAAATGCGATATTCACCGTCTAAACACGTTTTTCACCGTTTTTGCTCAATTTTGGCTATCAAGATCAGTCCCAATTCTCGAACGATGACAAATGACACAAACTCGACTCAAACGACACTAAAATACTCGAAAACACTGCAAAATCCTAGTCTAGAATACTCAATACATTGGTATAAAAACCAACTTAACACTTAGCAGCAGAGTCATCCCTTCGCTGCCTCTCCTCCCATTCGCAATTTACCATTTCATTATTTTCCTCTTGCCTCTTCTTAGCTTCAGAAACCTTGCGTGCAACTTCCATATTAGCAAGGTGATCGAATCCAACCCAATATATGATCCATTTATTCTGGGGATCAACATACAGAATGTCCTTTGGTTTTGGCCGCGGTTGACTGCTTCTCCCACTGCCACCATGACTATCCCTTGTTGACTCAGCTTCTGTTGGACCTCAAGCGTTTGATCGCATTGACGACTGTCCCCATAAACCAACATAAGTCTTTTCTAGCGCGTTTTGTCCTCACTCATGTGCACCATGGAAACCTTCCCAGGGTTTCAACTATCCTGTGTCTACTCCAGGCCAAGCACATTTAACCTCAAAGTTTCTATGTAATAGGCACCAGAAAATAAGATGCATCTGTTGGTATAGGTAGTCCACATCAAATCCTTTAAGCTCTATTTTAACTGTGCAATCTAGAGCTCACGAGTTCCAATCGCGGGTTGCGCCTCGTGCCTCTTTTAAAGCCTATTGCAGGCAGGATGCTGGACCAAAGCCCAACAATCCCCCTCCAGCGTCTGCCAGCATCTTAGCTCCAGTGCTTGGCAACCTCTGCTGCCCGCCAAACTTTCTCAGTACTAATGCCAACTTATCCAGTTCAAGCGTCGTGTCACGCCAGCCTCTCAGTTCCGGCCACCCAGCAACCTACACCTTCAGTTCCAGTCTGTTTACCTCAGTTCTAACGCCAACTTCTTCAGTTCAAGCATCGCGTCATGCCAGCCTCTCAGTTCCGTCCACCCAGCAACCTACACCTTCAGTTCCGGTCTATTTATCTTAGTTCCGGCCATCTAGCAACCTACCCTTCAGTTCTAGTCCTTTTACCTCCGCTGCGCCAGCATCTCAGTTCCACCGCTCCTAGCAACCTCCACTACAGCGTGCTTCCAAGGGAACTCGAACGCGTGACCTTCTCTGATACCAGTTGTTGGACCTCAAGCGCTTGATCGGATTGATGACTATCCCCACAAACCAACACGAGTCTTTTCTAGCGCATTTTATCCTCACTCACGCGCACCGTGGAAAACTTCCCCAGGGTCACCCATCCCATGTCTACTCCAGGCCAAGCACGCTTAACCTCAGAGTTTCTATGTAATGGGCACCAGAAAAGAAGATGCATATGTTGGTATAGGTAGTCCATATAAAATCCTTTAAGCTCTCCTTTAACTGTGCAATACAGTGCTCACGAGTTCAAATTGCGGGCTGCACCTCGCGCCTCTTTTAAAGCCCATTGTAGGCAGGATGTTGGACCAAAGCCCAACAACTTCTCTTTCTCTGGGAGTATATTGTACTGGAGCCTTCGACTTTCCAGCCGAGTGACTGCTGGAACTTGGATGCTTCTCAGCTGTCTTTCACGGCTCAATTCCCTTCTCCCAGTATAGATCATATACTTGAGGTAGAGTCATATCTTTAAAGTAGCCTTCTGCTTCAAGAGTCTGGAATTCCTCTAGAGATCAAGGCTCAACTCCAGCATCGGGCATGGCGAATTCTCTTGGGGGTTTTATTGCAGCGTGATCGTTTCTGGCTGGAGGACTACCATACTATTTTCTGATTTCTTGAACATGCGTTGATTGCTTCTCAGCTACCTTTTCGAATTCACCTTCAATGGCTGTTCTTGCATCTTTCACAGCCATCTCAGCTTTCTGCTCAACGGTCAGCCCTTTCGGTAGCTTGCTGAGGATAGAAGCAGTGACATCACCTTGCTGTGGGGTTTTAGCATACATGAGTTTCAAATGAAGGTTTTTCGAACTTCCTTCCCCCTCAGATGTGTCACCTTTCTTCGCCTTCTTATTACTCCTCTTCTTCTCATTCAATCCTTTTACAGCCTCATCGTCCCTCTTTTTGGCATCATCACCAAATGGAAGGGTTAGGCCAGGGAATAAACCGCTTAGAAGAAAATCCAGTCGGTTGATAGTAGAGTTCTGCTTGATATCTACACTGGAGTGGGCTGTTCGGAATTCTGACCGAGTAACCTTAGACTCAGCTGCCACCAACTTCATCTCCGCCATTAGAAGACTAAACTTCTGGTTCATGTTGTCCTCTAGGCGTGCAATCTCTCTCTGGTGGTGATGCTTGAGCAACTCCATGTCTGACTTGTGCACGGTTTCCATTCTGACCATGTACTCTTTTATCCTCTACTGAAACTTCGAAGTGTCCGCACTCCATACCAACATTTTAGCAAATAAAGCCTTGAAGTAACAGACCTGCTCTGAGTGCATGGCAGTCTATTGTGCTGCCCATTCCCTAATCCGAAGCACAACTCCTCTCAAATTAGCAGTGAGGGTTGCATCGCGATTGTCCAATCTAAGATCCAGGGATGTATGGTGGCGTTCCATCCTCAGCTATCTTAACATCTTCTTCCGTCTCAGTGAGTTTATCTTTTTGAGTTATCACGTCCTCAGCTGTCTCATCAGCGTCATTGGAGTTTGTGTGGCCTAGGGTGATGGCTCATCATCAAAGTTGAATCTCATGGGAGCTGTCTTATCACTGACATTGCTCTGAGATTTGAGAACATCCTCAGCCTTCTCCATCGTTGAATCTTCATGGTGTGTGGACTCGGCTTCATCCTCGGATCCCAGAAATGACGTGTCAATGTGTTCTTGGGAATCACAATGGGCACTGATCTCCTCTTCTGCAACAGCTCCTTCGACTTGAGGAATGTTCTATTGTTCTAGCTCTTTACCTAAGGAAGTCTCAACCTCCTTTAGGCCTTCATTACCCCCAGCAGTCTCAACCGTTGTGGGGCCTTCTACAATCCCTTCGATAGACTCAGTTGTCTTAGGGTCTTCTACATTGGCATCCTTTGGAGTCTCAACTCCTTGGATTGCACTTTCATGGCCGAGAGTCTCAACTCCTGAGGCCTCTCCATCCTTTGCCTTAGCTGCAGCAGTAGCTTCATTAGCCTGCATATCAGAGGAAATCTCAACTGAGACAGATTCAACTGTCCGATAGTCGTTAATTTCACTCTGCTTCTCAGTGACTTGCTCTTCTTTGCCTCCAAATTTTAATGTTTTGTCTCCTATAACATCCTCCGACCCTGTTGTGGTGGAGAGAGCTTCCCCCTCAGCTGGAGAACTAGCTGAGTGAACGACAATGGGGTTACTCCTGAGACACAAGACTATAGTTTTCTTTGAGTATTCAGCTGTTGGGGCAGGTGTCCCAACGCCTTCTTCAGGGGTAGGCTTGGCTTGGGTGCCCACATTCCCAGCTTCATTGCCATTTCCCTGAGAGCCTTCTTGAGAATGCATGGGGGACGTGGTCACTGCAATGATAGAGGCAATATCCTGTGCCACTCCCAATGGATCAGTCCTAGGAGAGACTTTGGAGGACTCTCCTGGACCTTCTTGAAGGTTTTGCTCGTGTTTGGCTCTTGATTCTCTAGTGGCCTGCTTTAACTCGGCCTTTTCGACTGCTGCAGCTGGGTCCATCTCCTCATCGCTGCTGTCAGTGGACTCCACAAGATGTCCATAGGTCCCCGTGTGCAAACATATTTTGGATTTCTCCAATGATTTAGCTCTCTCTTGGGCCTACTCCTTCTCATCCTCCTTAATGGCCCTAAGAGCATCCATGCAAAACTCTTCATCTAGGGCTTGATGGATGGTTACATCTCCATGGAAATGTAGAATCTCCTCTTCTTCATCAATAAACTCAGGGCGAGTGAACTACTGCCTAGAGTAATCAAGTTTCCAGTTCCTCCAATTCCTTAGCCTTGTCTGAATGTCTGGATAGACTGGAGAGTGCATAATAAGGTCATCATCATCTTCCTCTCCGGCCTCTTGAATGGTGGTTAATGGAGCTTGCTCCTCCTCATACTCAACTGCATTAGTCTGAGAGGTGAGATAACATTTTCTTCTTCCGTCTTGGATGTCTCAGCTCCTTCTGTCTTCACAATTGTCTCCCGCACAGCTGGGTCTTCTGTACTCTGCTGATCAGCATCAGTAGTCTTCTTGGGCTCATCAACGTTTTCCTGAGACTGCTCCTCCTAAGGATCAATTGTCTCAATTGTCTCTTCAGGCTGAGTACCGGACTCGGTTGTCTTCTCTAATTCAGATTTCTTAAACAACTGTCTTCTCTTGGTGGAAACCAGTGGAATCTTTGGTTCCACTCTTGTAGGCTCTTCAAGGGTGAAGACATGTATTTCAATAGAATCCTTCTTTGATGCAGCTGCCTTCCTCAACTTGGCAGTGCGCTTCTTCTTCACGACTGGTGAGGAAGGTATAGGTTCCTCCTCAGTCTCTGCTTTGGGGGCAGGGGCATCGGCTGCTTTGGCAGGTGCTTTGGGTTTGGCTGCATGGGCAGGTGCTTTCTTTGTCTTGGCTGCTGGGGCAGGGGCAGGTTTGGATGTCGCAGCTCTTTTCTTGGAAATCGGCTTTGGGGAGAGAGTTGGGGATGTCTCAGCTATGTCTTCGGCTGGGTCAGCTGATTCCCTCTCACTTGTATCCACCTTTCTCGCATGGGCTTTCTTCTGCGTACCAGAGAGGTTAGCTTTGAACATCCTCTTGTTTGCATGGAAAGGCTTTCCATGGTGCAATGCAATCCCCTTAACCTCCATTAAGTGGCCAATGACAAGGCCATAACCCAGCGAGCATCCAAAAGTCCCATCTTCCTTATAGGACTTGTTGATCACGTTCTGGCACACTCGGCTGAAGACGAACTCAGCCCAGTTCATCTTCTTGTCTTGCATTATCGCAACCATCACAATCAGCTTAGTCCGAGATAGATGATTGAAGCTCTCGAACTTCATATCCATGCATTTGGACACGATGTCCATCAACTTGTGGTAATCTTCCTTCAGAAAATATTTTTTAGCTGTATACACAACTTTAGCAGCATACTCCGGCTTTGCAACTTCCTTCCAAGCTGCAGCCAAGTTGACATCCTTCTCAGCGATGTCCTTCAAACTTTCAGACAGTAAGAAACAATACTCAGCAAGGTCCTTTGCAGTTATCTTGATGGCCTTGTCGTGGATGGATGAGCGAATCTCATCGTCATGCACCTCGGTGTTTACGTAAAACATGGCGACCTCCTCCAAATAGGTATGTGTGAACTGCATTAAGAGAAAGTCCTTCAGACCGGACTTTTCCTACTTTTCACTATCTTCTTCACCAGGGGGCCTCATCGACTTTGTTTGATCATGCCCTTGAAATCCACAGATGCTCCAGTGGATTTTCTCGAGTAGATTCGCGAAATCATGATTTGCATCCATTTACAAAACTTTTGAATCGAGAAAAACACGAAAACTTGGACTTAGAATGGTAGGGTATAGAATGGTTTGCGAGAGAAAAAATTGCTTGCTTGATGAAGATGAGAGTTTGTGTGAGGAGAGAAAAAATGAATTTTGGTATATAAGGGACTTGAAAGGATGGTTTTGGAATTTGAAAAATTTGATCAAGATCATCGGTCAGGATTGACTCTTCAAAAGTGCATTAATTTCCCCATATTAAATGCAGCATCATTTATATCCAATCATATGGTTTACTATGCAGCTTTTGTACTGAAAGTCATAATTATGCTGACGTCATCCTTAAAAACATTCCCGCTTGAATAAAACAATTGCGTTTTTGTCACTTAGCTCATCCATGATTCAGCTTTCTTCCAAAGTGACTTAGCTTTGCTTTGCTCTTCACATAACATCACTCAAATTTGTCAACTCAAAACTCAAAAGCTAGCGACTTTCGACTAGGTTGTTTTTCACTTTGAAATGTGAAACTTGCCCATTTTTCATTCTCTTCTTCTATCTCTGCTGATTGAGTCTTCTGAATATTCTAACTGAGCTCAATTAAACCTAACTCATTCTTGAGCTCTTCAAACCCTGATTCACATAATGGCTTTGTGAATATGTCAGCTAACTGCTTATCAATTGAGATGTATTCCAAAGTGATCTTTTTCTTTTCAACATGATCTCTTATAAAATGATATCTGCCATCAATGTGCTTTGTTCTTCAATGCAACACTGGATTCTGAGTGATTGCAATATCACTAGTATTATCACACATAATTGGAATCTCTATTTCTTCAATATCATAATCTCTCAGCTGATGTCTCATCCATAAGACTTGGGAACAACAGTTGCCCGCAGCTATGTACTCTGCTTCAGTTGTGGATGTAGCTATTGAGTTTTGTTTCTTTCTGAACCAAGAAACCAACCTATTTCCAAGCATTTGACATGTACCAGAAGTACTCTTCCTGTCAACTCTACATCCAACATAGTCTGAGTCTGAGTATCCTATCAGCTTGAATCCTCCTTCCTTTGGATCAGTGTTGTAAAAATCGGCCTAAGCGACCGACTAGGCGCTAGGCGCCCCTAGGCTGATCCAATTTTCCCAAAATCGGCATAGGTGCCCGCCTAGGCGGCCAAAATATTGGAAAAACATCGGGAAAAAATCGGTCTAGGCGGTCTAGTCGGAATAAATCGGCCAAAAATCGGCAATAATCGGCCAAAATACAAAAAAATGAAAACAAAAAGAGAAAAACTTGGTGTTTCTAGGCGCCCGACTGGTGCCTAGCGATTTCTGCAACCTTGATTTGGATACCATAAGCTGACTTCCTGGCATCCCTGCAAATACCTTAGGATTCTCTTTGCAGTAGTCATGTGACTCTCTTTTGGTGCAGATTGAAATCTAGCACATATACTTACTGTAAAGGTGATGTCTGGCCTGTTTGCTGTTAGATAGAGCAAAGATCCAATGAGGGCCCTATATCTGGTTTGATCAAGAGCTTTGAAATCTACATCCATGTCCATCTTGACTGATGTATTCATAGGAATCTTCACAGAAGACTTCTTCCATACCAAATTTCTTCATTAAATCTCTGGTATACTTGGCTTGGCTTATGAAGGTTTCATCCTTTAATTGCTTGACTTGAAGTCCTAGGAAGAAAGTCAGCTCTCCCATCATGCTCATTTTAAATTTGCCTTGCATGAGGTTTAAGAACTTGTCACACATTTTTGTTTGTGGATCCAAAAATAATATCATCCACATATATTTGAGCAAGCGATATACTCTCTCCATCTTGAATCTGAAGAGTGTTACTCAAATCTTGCCTTTGGTGAATCCATTGTCAATTAGAAACTGAGACAATGTATCATACCATGCTCTTGGTGCTTGTTTCAATCCATATAATGCTTTCTTGAGCTTGTAGACTTTATCTCCAATAGTTTTCTGCTCAAAACCTGGAGGTTGTTCAACATAGACTTCTTCCTCTAACAGTCCATTTGGAAATGCACTCTTCACATCCATTTGATATACAGTGAAGTTCTTGTGTGCAACATAAGCAAGAAATATCCTTATTGCTTCCAATCTGGCAACAGGAGCAAAGGTTTCATCAAAATCTATACATTCTTCTTGGCAATACCCTTTGGCTACCAATCTTGCTTTATTTCTTACAACAGATCCTTCCTCATTCATCTTGTTTCTGAATACCCACTTAGTACCAATAACATTTTGGTGGGTAGGCCTTTGAACTAATTCCCATACTTTGTTTCTTTCAAATTGATTCAGCTCTTCTTGCATGGCCTGAATCCAATGTGTATCTTCCAATGCTTGAGACACATATTTAGGCTCTATTTAGGAAATAAAACAAGTGAACATTGCTTCATGCTGTGCTCTGGATCTGGTTCTTATGCCATCTCTAACATCTCCAATAATTAACTCAGGTGGATGGTCTCTCAGCCATCTCACATCAAGTTGGGGTATGTCTGCTGGATTCAGCCGTCTCGCAGCTAAGTTGTCTTGAACAATTTTTTCATCTTCATTCAGCTGTAGACCTTCCAGCTGTCTTTGAGATTCAGCTATCTCATCATCATCAGGGTTAAGTGCTATCACATCAGCTTCAATATAAGGACTCTTCTGCATAGTTGACTGATTCAACTTATCAGCTAACTCATCAATGTCTTCTCCATTCACATTAGGTTCATCAAAAACCATATGGATTGACTCTTCTGTGACCATAGTCCTCTTGTTCAGCACTCTATAGGCTTTACTTTCAGCTATGTATCCCAAAAAGATACCTTCATTAGCTTTAGCATCAAAAACCTTCAAATTATCCTTGTCATTATTATGGATGAAACATTTACATCCAAATATCTTGAAATATCCAACATTTGACTTTCTCCCTGTCCAAATCTCATATGGAGTCTTGGTCAATTGCCTATTAATCATGCATCTATTTTGAGTGTAGCATGTTGTATTTATAGCTTCACCCAAAATCACTTAGGCAATCCAAATTTCAAATTAACATTGTCCTTGCGACTTCCTTGAGAGTTCTGTTCTTCTTTCACTACTCCATTCTGTTTGTGGAGTCCTTGCTACTGATAACTCATGAGCAATACCATTTTCAACACAATACTGAGTTATTATCCCATTGACAAACTTAGTTCCCCTATCAGATCTTATCTTTATAATGGTTTGACTCTTCTCATGTTGAACTCTTCTCATCAGCTGAGGTAACTTCTGCAGTGTTTCCTTCTTTTTACACATGAAAATTGACCATGTATATCTTGAATAATCATCCACCACCACTAAGGTGTATTTCTTTCCACTGATGCTAGCTGGTTCAACTGGACCAAATAAATTCATGTGCAACAGATGCAATATCCTGGTTGAAGAAGGACTTGGCTTATCCTTGAATGATGATTTGATTTGCTTTCCCATCTGGCGTCACATATACTTTCTTTCTTATACATTGAGTCTGGCAATCCTTCTACAAGATGACTTCTTGCAAGTTTGTTGATTGTCTTGAAATTTAAGTGACTCAGCTTATTATGCCACATCCAACTTGATTCAGTTGTACTCCTTGCTAGCACACATGTGCTTGGTGTAGCAGTAGGCCAATCTACTCACATACATATTCTTTTACCTTGTTCCTTGCAACACAATTTCATTTGATTCAGCATCTTTGATCTGACATACTCCTATGTTGGCTGATGCTTAACAGGTTGAAGTTGAGCCCTTCAACAAAAGCAACATCTGTGATCTCCAATCCATTTTTCTTGATGGATCATGTGCCTTTGATCTCCCCTGGAGCTTCATTTCCTCCAAATATAACTTTAGCACCTCTAATCTCCTTGAATCTTGACAGATTTTTCTTGTTCCCTGTCATATGTCTGGAACAACCACTATCCATGTACCAAGTTCCTTGGCATTCAGCTGTTCCTTGAACCTGGAATCAAGGAAATCAGTTTTTAGGTACCCATACTTGTGCAGGGTCTGGGGGTTAGTCTAGAAGATGTTCCAACCAATCTATAGCCAGATGATCTGACTTTAAGAGGTTGCCATCTATCAGTACCATAATCATAAAGCACATTAGCAAATTGCTTGGGAGGTTTTAGGATCATACAACTGTCTCTTTTGTCTGTATGCCTATGTGTCTGGTTTAGCAATTGATTTCTTGGAATAGTTATGAAATCTCTGAGTGTAGTGCTTGGGTGCATATGTGTGCTGATAATAGCTCTTTTGCCTTGGGAATGACCTTTGCTGAGGTTGAGGTCTTTGCCATTTTGGCTTGTTTCCCATAGGTCTTTGCTGATGTTTCACATTATTCCAATCAGCTTGGTTTGGATAATTTCTACAATTCCCATCATATGTATTTCTTTGATGAAATTTCTGGGGCTTTTGGTAGCTCTGTTTGCTTCATACAGAGTATTTTCTATTTGGAGTCTATTTGAGGACTGTCAATTTCTTCTCACCGTCCTTTCAAAGATACTCTCTTTGACTTCTTTCGCTTTCCTTTATAACCAAGGCTAGTATGATTGTGATTGTGCTTTGGAGTAAATGTGGGTGCAACATTTGATGTTTGGGTTTTTGGGTTCCTTCATTACTTGAAGATCCCTTTTCCAAAATCACTCTTGGAGTTTGACTATGCACAAAAGAATCAAATCATATGCCTGTTTTGTCTCCACATTCTTTTTGACTCATAATAAGTTCATCCAATGATTTGGATGCTTTTGTAAATGAGGCAATCACATTCTTGAGATTTTTTTCCCTCTTTTCTATAGCAGCTAACTCTGCTAAGATCTTTGCATTTTCAGCCTTCAGCTTAGTGTTCTCATCAGCTATGTGACTCAGAGTACTAAGCTCTTTTGTCAACTGTTAGTTTTGGCTTTTAAGCTGGCTGTTTTCCTCATTTAAAAGTGTGTGAGAGGTTTTAATGTGCTTAAAATCTTTCATCATTTTAGCTAATGAATCATAAAGATCTGTGGGTGATGAAGTGTGTGTATCACAGTCACTATCACCTGAATTTGAATGAGATGAGTTAGAGTGTACCTCATCTTGTTGATCTTGTTGATCTTGTTCTTTGGCCATGAGGCAGATCAAAGCCTCTTCCTCTGTATCACTTGAGTAGTCACCTTTACTACTATCTGAGTCTGCTGCTCACTTGGCTAGCTCAGCAGTCTCAGCAGCCAACATGGCTTTCTTCTTTTCTTGTCTTCGCTCTCTGAAGACTCTTCTTTCTTCCTCGTTCCTATACTTGTTGACTGGTGGATAGGAACAGTCAATAGCAAAATGTCCTGGTTGTCTACAATTCCAACACAGGTTCTCAGCTCTTTGATCAGCTCTGTCGGTCTTTTGATTATAAGCTCTCTGATAATCAACTCTCTGATTCTCAAGTCTCTTGGGCGGCTTGTCCTCCCTTGCTTTGGAAGGTGTTGAATGTCTTCTAGAGGTTTCACCCTTGTTCCTTTTATAGTTCTTGTTAAAGAACCTGTTGAATCTCTTTACCATGAGGGCAATCTCCTCCTGGTCAATGGTCTCCTTAGGCTCAGCTCTTTTCCCATCACTAGCCAATAGTGCAGCTGTCTTTGGTACAGCCGTTTCCTCTTGCTCATTCCTTCTCAGCTCAAACTCATAAGCTTTGAGGTCTGAGAATAGCTCATGATTGGATGTTTTTAAGAGGTCCATTGAGTGTCTTAGGGCCATGACCTTCATTTCTCATTCAACTGGGAGGGCTCTTAAAATCTTCATACATATCTCCTTCTGAGTGTATTCTTTCCCAAGAGCTGAAAGCTCATTTGTTATCTCTGTAAATCAGGAATCCAGCTGATCCAGAGTTTCACCTGCAAGCATTTTAAAATTTTCAAATTTTTGAACAACAACAGTTAATTTGTTCTCTTTAATCTGTTCTGATCCTTCACAAAGCAGGGTTAACTTTTCCCAGATTTCTTTGGTTGATTTACATCACCTTGTCCAATGTCTTGTAGAGTATATCTTTGGTCACATTGTCCAGATTATATCTCTTTCGATCTTCATTGGTCCATTCAGTGCATGGTTTTTCCACCATGGCTGGTCTATCTTCAGCAGCTTCTCCTTCAGCTGCAGGTGCTGCTCTTGCAGCAGCGTTGACTTTGTATATTTGCAATGTCCCATCCTCTATCACGAGCCACATTTTATCATGTAAAGCGGATAGATGAACCTGCATACGAATTTTCCAGTCATCAAACTCTTCCACAGTAAACATTCAAATACAATTTAGATTTGCTTCCATGATAATAACTTTGCTTAAAAGATGAAAGACTTTGAAAAACACAAGTATTAAAACCTTTGGAAAATATTGAGATCTAGTTCAGTAACCAGTGCAGAAGGCTCAATGAACTAACCACTCTGATACCACTTGTAGGTCCCAAGGGGTGTGGTGTAAGGTTTAGGGGGAGGGGGTTGAATAAACCTTACATGATTTTCGATTTTAGTCATTTAAGATTGTTCGACAGAGTTGACTCAAATCAGCTGTGTCCTTGAGGGACAACTAAGTTGGCTATATTCAAATTTAAGTTACTCACTCAGCACTCGATAGAGTCATGATAGTATAACTCATATGCTTAAGCCAAATACTTAGTTGATTTGGTTTTTAACAGCGAAAGACTTAACACCATTTGATTGATTTAAAACTTGTTTTTAACACTTATTTTAGCACTTTGTTAATTATCAGTTGGATAGCAGATTTAACTAATCAGCAAATATAAAGTAAATGCAAGAATGTAAGTGCTGAAAATAAATTGGTTCGAAGATGGAGTAATTCTTCTAATCCACTCTTCTCCAACTCCGGGAGGAATCCACTAAGTAACAGATCAAGTTACAAAGCAGTGAATAGTCTAGAGACAGCCTTGATCACACAGCTGGCTTCTCCTGTGACTCAGCTTCTTCACGAGGCAGTTGCCTTGCTACTTCATCTCACTCTCAAGTTCTTGGATTTGTTCGCGTAGCCCTCCAACAAACTTGAACTTGGTTCGACCTTGAACCTTTCTACACTCCTTCAACTTGGAAAGTCGACCCCTTTTTGATTTTTAAATGTTTTCTCTTCAACTGGTTGAAGTTGTCTCTCCTTCACAGCTTGTGTTGGAATGAGTTTCTTTGAGTTTTAGGCTTGAGTAATATCATCAAAAGCTTGAGAATATTGCAGGTTAATTGTTTGCTCAATGAATGCTTGTTCGTGCTAGGTTCGGGTATGCAAGGCAACCTTTTCTCAAATGTTTCCTCAGCAGAGATAGGCTAGTTTCAAATGTCACTTTGTGTTCGTTGGCTTGTCTTTTCTTGGTCTGCACCACTTGTGATGTTGACCCTTCCTCGTATTAAATGGCATTGCAGCCTTGCATGTTCTGACACAAGTTGCAGTGCTTCCCATTGGCTTATTCCTTTTGCATATTTCTGGGCCAAACACTTTAAGACCTGGAAGCTTGGACATATTACTATATCGAGTAATATTCTTGACTTCATTACAATGGATCAATGTCAGTCGTCTTGACTTGACTGTTGGCTTTACCCCAGGTGACTTGAGTCTGCTCCAATCATAAGATTGACTCAATTATCACTTCAACTGTTAGACTTGACTCTTTGAGTTGACTTGACTGACACTTCAAACAGCTGTTCCACAGCTGATTCTCCTTCAGTCAAGTCCTTGACTTCCTTCTAGGCCATACTCAGTGACACACAGCAAAGTCTTCTTTCCAGCCTGCAGTTGACTTCTTGTATTCTTGACTTAGCTGACTTCACTCAGCTCTTTCAATCCTATCTATTACAATACATAATTACAAGGAAAATGGGATGCCAACTTCCTAGTCTAAGTTTTACATAGTATCATCAAAATCTAACAAATAAATTTCCTAACACCTACCACCCACAAACCCAAATAAACCGGAACACACCTATCCCTGGTGTAAATCTTCACCACCCAGAAACCAATCTTCCTCATCGCTATCACCACCCACCAAAAATAGTTCGATAATCTATTGCTGCTCGCCGGGGTTCGCGAACCACAGAGAGAGAATATATCAGAGAGATGGAGACGTGAGGGATCAAAAAGAAAAAAAGAAAATAAAGAGAAGGAAAAGAAAAGGGGGATGAGAGAAGCAAGATGGCGAAGAGAGTTAGAGAGAAAGAGAAAGAGACGTGAGACAGATAGAGTTAGATAGGGGAGAAGATTTATGCAACTTTGGGATTTATTTTCCAAATTTGTCTTAGGTATTTTAGGGGTGATTTTTTAATTTGATGTTGTTCAATTTGAGAGAGGGAGACGTGGAGATTGGATCTGTGAGGTTTATTTTGAGATTTGTTCTTGTTTAGGAGAATTAGGATTTAAGTTCATTGGAGATTTTTAACCCTGTTTGACCATATGACCAAACCAATTACACAAGCCTTTTACCAATCCAAATTCGATATACTCCAGTTCAATTCCAGTTCTTTCAATTTCTTTTCAGTTATCCTAGATCCAAATTAAGCCGTGTATTAATTAGAATTTTTTTTATAATTTGTAGGACACAAAGAACATGAGGCATAGGATTCAAACAATTGCTTTTCATATTTATTGAACTGCATTTTGAGGTGGGAGATTTTATTTGTCTTTTTTAAATTGTATATTAAATTTTTAGTGAAAAATGATGCATGTCCCAGAAACAAAATGACCATCGGGTTACCAGAATCAGAATGACTTTGGGCTACCAGAAATAAAAACAAAAATAGAATAGCCTTCAGGCTACGTACCTTATGGTAAAAGAGAACAAAATATTACATATGTGAGATTGATGCATTGATAATTTATATGCGTATTTATTTAAGACAAATTTGTATTCACACTGAGCGAGTTGAAAGTTTATCCCACGTTTATTAACACTTTTTAGGTTGAGGAACTTGGCGAAAATGAGGCGGAGGATATGGACGTTAGAAGTTATTTTTATTGTTTATTTCTTAGTTTTAGAGTAAATTTTTTTGTTTAAGGAGTTGAACTAGTTTATTTTAAATTTTTGATATCTCGTACTTTGAGATTTTGAATATTAGCCATTATTTATGCAATTACGAGAATTTTTATTTAATATTTTATTTTATTAAGATAATTTTCATGGATCATGATCCTATATTATATATTTATCTTAAAGTCAGAATATTGGGGGTTTACAAGTGGTATCGGAGTAGGTCTACGATTCTGTAGACTTGTTTGTATAGTACAAATTTTATTTTATTTTTTTAAAAAAGGATAGTCATTTTTTTTTCTTGTATGAAATATGTCACCACTATCCACCTCCGCCATGCTGAGTTGACTCAGACAAGGTATGATTTGTATTTTTCTTGGATATGCTATTTCATGATTTCATGCTTATGTCATTTTAGAAATAGAATCAGATTTATGCTTACTTGTAATGCTAGATTCATGCTTATTTGTCACTATGTATATATGGCATGTTAGATTCACGAGAACCATGTTATATATTATAAAGCATAATGAATTATAAGATTTATTGGTAAGAATGTGTATATAATTGTTGAGCACGATATGTACTTAGAACGACAGTTACTTTGAAACTATATAATCTTATGCTAAGCCTTACATAAAAGTTACATAGATTATTAGCCATATGATAGCGTGGGGGGACATTTATATAGAGTAATATTATACTTGAATATGAGAAAATGTTTCGAGGACGTGGACCCCGAACCCAAGTTGCTGCTAGAAACAATGAGGGTAACCCAATTAACGAGAAAACCAAACTGATGCTGGAGTACAAGCTAAGGAGAACATGAACAATAACCACATGCCAGAAACAACCAAGCCAAGGTGGTGGAGTAATTTTGTTGTTATTCTCCACCAACATTCAACGAACGACAGGAACATGGTTATATCGAGGACTGGTTTCGAACTTTGGAATGAACCTTTAAGCTCATACGGTGCACCGATGCACAACGTGTTATTTGCGTGGAATATCAACTAGTGGAGGATGCTGACCATTGGTGGGAAGGATACTAACGTATGAGGCCCGAACAAGAACGCGATGCAATAACATGGAGAGAATTAAAAGAGATAATAACAGAGTAGTACTATCCACGGTTCTACCGTCATCAGATGGACCGTGAATTCTTAGATCTCACACATGGAGGAATGACAGTGGTAGAGTACGAAAGAAAATTTATTCAGTTGAGCTGATTTGCAGCTCGTTTGATAAATAGTGAATTGAACAAAGCTCAAATGTTCTTGGGAGGGTTACGAATAGGAATACGCCATATTCTCACAAGCCATGAATATTTAACATATGCAGAGATTGTTAGGCGTGCTCAAGGGATAGCCGCCAGTGAAGACATGGAACGCAAGCAAGCAAAATTTATGAGTAAAAGGAAATGGCAAGGATCGAACCAGGACGATGATGGGAATAAGAAACCAAACTAGCAGGGAAAAGAAAAAGGGAACATGGGGTCAAGTGCGTAGACTAGTAAACCATTATGCTCAAATTATGGGAATAACTATAATAGAGAATGTTTGCTTGCGAGGACAAATATTATCGCTACAAGGTGTCGAGGCATGTATCTTATACTTGAACTACTCCGATGCCGAATCCAAGAAAGAAAAGAGTACCGACTAGCAGAAAAGCACGAGTGTATGTTATGACTCAGAATGATTATAATTAAGGTGAGTAACTGAATTTCGAGGACGAAATAGAGGGGGTAGGATGTAATACCCATATTTTTATGAGATATTAGTATTAATGATATCATTAAAATTATTATTATTAGTATTTTAGTATGAGCACTATTTATTGTGAATGTTTTTCCATAATTATTTATCATTCACAATTCTACGAGTTTCAGAATTCTAGGCCTCTAGAGTGTCCTTGTAGCATTAAAACTCTTTTTTCGGATTAAGATTAGATTTTTGATTAGATTAGAATTCTTGAGTCATTAGATTACTACACGGTATAAATAAGCATCTTGTGTTAGAAAAATTCTCACATCAAAATTATCATCATATTCAAAATATCTTGAGGTAAAATCGCGTACTCATGTTTACGTTCTTTTCTATCATTATTTTCTAAACCATCAACCTAGCTTTGTCTTTGCCAGAAAACCCACCACCTAGAAACCCAAATAACCCAGAACACACCTGTCTATGGTGTCAATCTTCGCCACCCAGAAACCCATCTTCATCATCTTCTTCACCACCCACCAAAACCAGTCAGACAGTCCATCGATGCTCGTCGGGATTCACAAACCAGAAAGACACAATAGAGTAGAGAGATAGAGACATGAGGGATGGAAAACAAAAAGAAAAAAAGAGAAGGAAAAGAAGAGGGATATGCGAGAAACGAGATGGAGAAGAGAGTTAGCGAGAAACAAAGAGACATGAGACTGAGAGAGTTCAATAGGGGAGAAGATTTTTGCAACTTTGGGATTTATTTCCAAATTGGTCTTAGGGATTTTAGGGGTGATTTTGTAATTTGAGGTTGTTCAATTTGAGAGAGAGGGAGACGTGGAGAGTGGGTCGGTGAGGTTTATTTTGAGATTTGGGCTTTTTTGGGGGAATTGTGATTTAAGTTCATTGGGGATTTTTAACCTTGTTTTACCAGTTGACCAAACCAATTATACAAGCCTTTTACCAGATTTTTACCAATTCAAATTCAATATACTCCGATTCAGTTTAAGTTCTTTCAATTCCTATTCAGTTATAAGATCAAAAGTTGTGTATTAATTAGGATTTATTTATAATTTGTAGGACACGGGAGACACGAGGCCTAGGATTCAAATAGTGGCTTTTCATATTTATTGAACTACACTTTTAGGTAGGAATTTCTATTTGTCTTTTATAAATTGTATGTCAAATTATTAGTGAAGCATGATGCATGTCCCAAAAACATAATGACCTTCAGGGTACCAGAATCAGAATGGCCTATGGGCTACCAAAACCTTAAATAGAATAGCCTTTGGGTTACGTAGCTTGTCGTACAATAGAATAGAATATTACATCTGTGTGATTAATGCATTAATAATTTATATGTGTATTTTTTTAGATGAATTCTTATTCCCACAGAGCGAGTTGAAAGCTCATTCCACGTTCATTAACACTTTTCATGTTGAGGATCTTGGCGAAAGCATGAGGCGGTGGATGTGGATGTCATAAGTTATTGTTATTGTTTCTTTCATAGATTTAGAGTTAAATATTTTGTTTAGGGAGTCGGACTAGTTTATTTTAAATTTTTTATGTCGTCGTACTTTGAGATTTTGAATATTAGCCATTATTTATACAATTATGGGAATTTTTATTTAATATATTACTTTATTAAGATAATTTTCATGGATCATGGTCTTATTATATATTTATCTTATAGTCAGAAAATTGAGGGGTTACAAGTGGTATCAGAGAAGGTCAACGATTATGTAGACTTGCTTGTATAGTGCAAATTTTATTATTATTGTTTTAAAAAAAAGGATAGTCAAAGTTTTTTGTATGAAATATGTCTGCCACTATCCACATCCAACATACCGAGCCGACTCCGACAAGTATTCTTTGTATTTTATCCTAGATATTATATTTCATGATTTCATGCTTACATATCATGTTAGAAATAGAAATAGACTTATGCTTACTTGTCAATTCAGTGGCAGACGCATGAATTTACAGTTGGGGCAGAACTATAGTTGGGGAGAATACAACACATTTATAAATAATTTTTTTTTTTGGGGTGTAGGGGCGAATACTAAATTTTTCTTATAAATAATTTTAATATTTAAATTTATACATAGTAAAAAAAAAATTTAAGATTTGTTTTTTTTTCTGGTGGGGGAGGGGGGGCAGCAGCCCCCACTTGCCCCCTTGTGTCCGCCCCTACTTGTCATGCTAGATTCATGCTTAATTATTAATATGCTTATATGGCATGTTAGATTTCATGAGAACCATGTTATATGTTATAAATCATAATGATTTATAAGATTTATATGTAAGAATGTGTATATAATTGTTGATTGCACGATATGTACTTAAAAAGACGGTTACTTTGAAACTATATGCCTGTATGTTAATCCTTACAGAAGAGTTACAAAGATTATTAGCCATATGATAGCGTGGGCGTGACATTTATAGAGAGTAACATTGTACTTGACTATAAGAAAATGTTTCGAGGATGTATATTGGAGATCTCCGCATACACCCAATCTTGAAGAGCATGGTGGAATCTATAGATATCAATATGTTCAAATATATGCTTTGTCTTTATCCATTTTCTTTCCGAATAAGCCTCAACTCTCCCATCCATGCAACTACAGTCTCCCTCACCAAACAATCAAAGGCAAACGCGACCCTACCGATATACATTAACAACACTCAAATCGTCAACCAAGTGTACATACTAACTGTCAATTTTATTAGATGTACGGTCTCTCATCAATAGCACACCATAGAGGAAACCCAATAGGTCCAACTTTAAAGTGATATCCATATCTCCTTTCTCCTTCTTCGACCGCGTGTCCAAAGCATTTTCCACATGCAAGAAACACAGTGGGTCAATCCCTTTGAAGCATTTATTATAGATTTTTGAATTAGATGGAATAATAGACTTAAGACCAAAAGAAAGTCTCGTAATCAATAAGAAATTGTCTATTCCAAACTCGGCCTCCCTATTATTGATGTGAAATATTATTTTCTCCATTGACCTTGATGTGTCTTGACTAAAAAGCAAGTGGAAATAGAGTTGGCCCTAAAACTTGATTCACACTATAAATGACTAAAATCATATTGCTTGAATCTTCTTATTGCGTTCACTAAGATACCTTTAATTTTATCCAACTTATCACTCAAACTGCAACGGGCACTTAACTTGACTTGGACTTCATACTTCTCGTCAAGAATAAATGTCATTTTATCAACTTGAACAAAAAAATAGAGGCATATCAATAAGTGGGCAAACATGTGGACAAATCAAAAACTACATATGAAGTGGGCACATATGTATTCACGAATTTTAACAAACAAACAAACAAATTTAATCCGAGAAAATACAACTCCATACAAATCCAAACAAAACACATAATATATAATTTCTAATTATTTGCCAGAACCCTAATGCTTAAAATATCATTGCCCACACAATCCACCCTGTTCAAGTGGAACCAAATCAACAATATTTATCAACAATAAAAAATGGAACCATGTAAGTAAGTGGACAAACTAGTGGGCAAACATGCGGGCTTATCTCAAACTAACATATGAAGTGGGCATATAAATGTGCACACATGTAGTCATGTATTTTAACAATTGAGGTGGCTTGATGGGGCAGAGAGTTGAGATCTAGCAAAACGCACATGAAGATTTAACTACCCACCTCTTAACCTACTTTGTTCAGCCCCGAACCAAACAAATAATTTTAATCCACTCCATATAAAATCCAAACACTATTACATCAAAAAACCCACACAAAATTCAAAATATAGAGTTAAAAAATAATTTAATAACCAATATCATCAAACCAAATTCTGGGAACATGACAAATCCTAATATTTTTACAAAATATAACAATTCACACTACAAACACATATTTTATGGAGGAAAAGATGAATTTCCACATGCCCTTTTAGTAGAAGAAAGAGAAAACAAGTTGCGGCGGCAGGACGAATGGCGACAACGAGTTGAGGGGTGGGTTTTCTCATTGGAAAAAAGAGGTTGGAAGAGGTTTTTGAATTCCAAAATTTTCAAATGGCTTTTTGATCTCATTCCCATCTTTTTGAATCATTTTTTTAAGTGAAAGGATATTTTCGTCTTTTAATGTAAGGTGATGGGCATACATCCTCATTTAATAACACATGGGCAAACTTCTTTAGTACCCCCATGTGAGAGGGTATTTTATCAAATTTCTCTTTATTATATATTTAATGCATATTTAGAACATTTATCATGCTTTTATTTATTCCTGTTGTTAGGAATTTTATTGTTTAGATTTTGATGAATGCCATGTAAAACTTAGAATAGAAAGTTGGCACCCCAATTCTTGTTGTAAAATGCATTGTAATGAATAGAGTGGCCAAGGCGAGTTAAATCGCCTACGCCCTAACATGCAAGAAGACAATCAAGACTTGAAGGAAGACTCATTGCGAAACAAATTGAGTATGGCAAAGAAGAGTAGATGGGAACTCTCTTGAAGAAGCGGTGAGATGCAACCGAGTGGAGCATCGGTCAAGTCAACTCAAGAAAAGCCAAGTCTCAAGTTGAAGTGACGAAGAGTCATCCAATGATTGGAAGCTGACTCTAAGTCACCTGAGGAAAGCAAGGAAATGCAGTCAAGTCGAGATAACTATAAAAGATCCGTTGCACAGAAATCAAGAGAATTACTTAAACAAGTAATATCTCCATACCACCTTTCTCGGAGTGCTCAGTCCCAGAAGCGTGCAAAAGGAATGAACCAATGGGAAGCACTACACCGTGTCGAACTCGAAAAGGTGAAAGAACAATTCATACGAGGAAATGGCAATTCCAAGAAGCGCAACAAGACAAGCCAACGACTGCAAGTGACTTTCAAAAATAAGCCTATCTCTTCAACGGGCAAATTTTTGAAAGTTCACTATAAAAGGCTGAGGAGTTTGTTTGAGAAAGAGGAGATACATAGATGACACATATGTGAGATATACAAGCATATTAGAAAAACTGAAATATTCTCAATCCTCAAGCCTACATTACGAAGAACATCAATCCAACACTCACTGTGAAGGAAAGATAACTTCAATCGGTTGAAGAGGAAAATATCGAAAACAAAGGGGTCTACATTCCGGGAAGGATTGTAGGAAGGTTCAAGGTTGAGCCAAGTCTTAAGCTTTTGGAGGGCTTGTGATCAAATCCAAAGAGCTTGAGCAAGTGAGTGTAGTAGCAAGGCGCTGCCCTGTGAAGAAGAAGAGTCGTCGAGAAGCCAGGTGAGTGATCAAGGCGTCTCGGTGATCGAGTCCCAAAGGATCAAGTCACCGTGTGATCAAGACTTGTATCGGGTATTACCACTTTGTAAACCGATCATTACTTAGTGGATTCCTCCGGGAGTTGGAGAAGAGAGGAGTAGAAGAATTACCCCATCTTGAACCTCTATAAAAATTTCATTGTGTCATTTACATTTCAAAGACTTTAATTCTTGCAATTTTAACTCGCTTATATCTGTTTGATAAATTTGCTATCCACTTGATAAATTATAAGTACTAAACCAAGCACTAAACTCTTACTTAATCAAACTTAAGGGTGTTAAGTCTTCCAACAAAACAAAACCCCGATCGAGTTAATTTAGAGCTAACAATGAGTTACTCCATCAACGGCTCGATTGAGTTTGTTGAGTGATTAACTCTCTTGAGTGACTAAGTTGGATTTGTCCATCAAGGACACAAATGTGTAGTATCAACTCTGTAGATTTAAAAGGACTAAATCGAAAATTTGGTAAGGTTTATTCAACCCCCCTTCTAAACCTTACACTTACACCCCTTGGGACCTACAAGTGGTATCGGGCGGTTGGTTCATTGAACCCTCCGCACTCGTTATCTTGAACTAGATCTCCAAACTTTTCAAAGTCTGCTTTAGTACTTAAACTCTTCTTTATCATTAAAAGTTATTATCATGGAAGCAAATTTGACACGCATCCCTATGTTCACTATTGAAGAATTTGATGATTGGAAAATTCGTATGCGAGGCTCATCTATCGGCATTACATGATGAGATGTGGATAGTGATAGAAGATGGGCCTCTGCAAATCTTAAAGGTGAACACGGTTATGCGAAGAGTTGCGGTGAAGGAGAAGAAGATGTTGCTCTAGACCGTCATGGTTGAAAAACCAAGAACTCGAGTGGACAAATGATGACAGAAAAGATATAACCTGACAATGTAGCCAAGGACATCCTCTACAAAACCTTGGACAAAGCCATGTTCAACAAAGTCAAATCATGCAAAACGGCTAAAGAAATGCAGGACAAGTGACATTGATTTGTGAAGGCTCGGAGCAAATCAAAGAAAACAAATTATCGGTGGTCAGTCTGAAATTTGAGAACTTCAAAATGATCTCGGGAGAGAACCTGGATCAACTAGGCCTTCGTTCACGAAATCACAAATGAGTCATGCACTTGGGAAAGGAATATACACGAAGAAATGTGTATGAAGATCCTAAAAAGTCTTCCAAATTGAATGGGAAATGAAGGTCATGGCAATTTGAGACATTCCATGGACCTATCAAAGACATCCAACCATGAGTTATTCTCGGACCTCAAAGCCTACGAGTTTGAGTGAGAAGAAAAGACCGAGGAAAAGACAAAAGACAATTTTTACCCCAAAACAATTTGCTCTAATTGTTAAAGATGGGAAGAGAGTGAGGTCAAAGAGGTCATTGACCCGGAAGAAATAGCCGATGGTTAAAAGATTTAACAAGTTCTTTAATAAGAACTACAAGAGAGGAAAGGGTGAATCTTCCAGAAGACACTCGGCTCCCTCCAAATCAAGGGATGATAGGCCAACCAAGAGAACAGATCATCAAAAATTGAGTATCAAAGGGTGACAATCCAAGAATGGAAAGAGGCGATCAAAAGGTTGAGTATCTATGTTGGGCTGTAGACAACCAGTCACTATGCCATTGATTTGTCCATATCCTGTAGTCAACAAGTGCGGGGATGAAGAAGAAAGGAAGATCTTGAGAGAAAGAAGACAAGAAAAGAAAAAAAAAAGCAATGATGGGCTGCTTTGAGATCTGAAAAACCAAGTCAAGAGAGACAAATGATTGAGAGCGGTGGGCGACTACTCAAGTGACTCACGAAGAAGAAGCCTTGATCCGCTTGATGGCCAAAGAACAAGATCAAGAAGATGAGGTACAATCTAACTCAACAAACTCGGACACTAGTGATAGTGATCATGACACACACACTTCATCACCCACCGATCTTTATGATTCATTAGGAAAAATGATGAAAGATTTTGAACACATTAAATCCTCACACACACTATTGAATGAGGAAAACAACTACTCAAAAGTCAAAACTCAAAGTGACTAAGGAGCCGAGTACTCTAAGTCAAATAGGCGATGAGAATGAAAGTTTAAAAATTTGAAAATGCTAAATTAGTAGCGAGAAATTGCTTTGCTATAGAAAAGAGGAGAATGACCTCAAGAATGTTATTGCCTCATTCACTAAGGCATCTAAATCATTGGATGATCTTATCATGAGTCAAAGAGAATGTGGAGACAAGACAGGGCTTAGGATTTAATTCCTCTGTGCTATGTCAAACCTCAAAAGTAATTTTGGAAAAAGGATCTTCAAGTCATGAAGAGTCCGAAAAATCCAAAACTCTAAATGTTGCACACACATTCACTCCAAAGCACAATAACAAGCAAACTAGCCTTGGTTACAAAGGAAAAGGAAAAATAACGATTGAGTGTCTTTGAAAGGGCGGTGAGAAGAGATTCACCGAGTCCTCGAAACTCCTAACAAAAAAACACTCTGTAAAAAGGAAGCGAGCTACCAAAAATCCCGAGAAAATCCATAAAAGAAATACATATGATGGGAATGGTAGAAAATATCCAAGCCAAGCTGATTGGAATAATGTGAACTATCGGCATAAACTTATGGAATATAAGCCCAAATGGCAAAGGCCAAGAACTCGGCAAAGGCCATTCCAAAAGTATAAGAGCTTTCATCAAAGACACCTATGCACCTAAGCATCACACTCAAAGTCACCACAATTACCCAAGGAAGGCAATTGCTAAAACACATATGCAGCATACAGACAAAAGAGACAATTTGTATGAACCTAGAATCCCCAAGCAATTTGCGAAATTAATTATGATTATGGCACGATAGATGGCAACCCCTTAGAGTCAAATCATTTGGCTATAAGTTGGTTGGATCATCTTACAATTCTAACCCCTCGGGACCCGGACAAGTATGGGTACCTAAAACTTAATTTCCTTGATTGCGGGTTCAAGAGCAGTGAGTGCCAAGGAACCTGGTACATGGATAGTGGTTGTTCCGGACACATGACGAGAAACAAGAAAAATCTGTCAAAATTCAAGGAAGTTAAAGGAGCAAAAGTCATATTTGGAGGAAATGAAGCTCCTGGTGAAATAAGAGGCATTGGAACCATCAAGAGGAATGGATTAGAAATCACAGGCGTTGCATATGTTGAAGGACTCAACTTTAACTTTGCTAAGCATCGATCAACTCGTGACAAGGGTTACAACGTTGGATTCAACATGGGAATATGCCAAATCAAAGATATTGAATCAAATGAAGTTGTCTTTGCAAGGATGTAGACGAAAAAATATGTATGTAGTGGATTGGTCAACTGCAACACCCGATGCACTGCCTCTAGCAAAAAGCACAATTTGAATCAAGTTAGGCTTTGTGGCACAAAAAGGTAGTCACCTGAATTTCAAAACAATTAACAAGTGGCAAGAAGTCATCTTGTAGAAGGACTTCCGGACTCGATATACAAGAAGGAGAGTATATGTGATGCATGTCGGAAGGAAAGCAAATCAAATCGTCATTCAAAGAAAAGACATGCCCATCCTCAACAAGAATATTACATCCGCTTCATATGGATCTATTTGGCCCGATGGAACCAAACAAAGCATAAGTGGAAAGAAATACACCTTGGTGGTAATAGATGACTATTCAAGATATACATGGACAATATTCATGTGCAAGAAGAAAAAAAACTCTACAAAAACTACCACAAATGATGAAGAAGAGGATTCAAAACGAGAAGAGTCAAACCATTATCAAAATAAGATCGGATAGAGGAACTGAGTTTGTCAATGGAATAATAACTCGATGTTGTATTGAGAATGGTATTGGTCATGAACTATCGGCAGACAAGGACTCCACAAAGAATGGAGTTGCGAAAGAAGAATAGAACCCTCAAAAAAGCGGCAAGGACCATGTTAGTTGAAGCGGGGTTACCAAAAAGATTTTGGGCAAGCAATCAACACGACTTGCTACACCCAAAACGGATGTATGATAAATAGACAAATGACAAAGACTCCCTATGAGATCCGGATGGAAGAAAACCAAATGTTGCATATTTCAGAATATTTGGATGTAAATGCTTCATCCACAACAATGGCAAAGACAATCTAAAGGCTTTTGATGCTAAAGGCGATGAAGGTATCTTCTTAGGATACTCGGTGAAAGCAAAGCCTCTGAGAATACTCAACAAAAGAACTATGGTTACGAAGAATCCATTCATGTAGTATTCGATGAGCCAAAGGTAAATGGAGAAGACATTGAAGAGTCACCGATAAGTGAATCATCCAACCATACTGAAAGAATCCATATGCTAACGCTGAAGTGGAATCATCAATTGAGAAGAAGATGAGATAGCTGAATCTCAAAAACAATTTGGAAAATTTGCGGCTAAGTGATAACGAGAGGCGACCCGCGAACAACACGTACAAGTCAGTCGAATCCACTAACTTACTCCAACTTTGATGTAAGATGGTGAGAGACCATCCACGAGAACTTGTCATTGGAGATATAAGAGAAGGTGTCAAAACAAGATCCAGAACTCAACAAGAAGCCATGTTCACATGCTTCATCTCGCAAATAGAGCCCAAAGATGTGTCCCAAGCATTGGACGACACACATTGGATTCAAGCTATGCAAGAAGAGTCAATCAATCGGTTTGAGAAAATAAAGTATGGGAATTAGTGCAAAGACCCATACATCAAAATGTTATTGGAACCAAATGGGTGTTCGAAATAAGATGAACGAGGAAGGTTACGTGGTAAGAAACAAAGCAAGACTAGTAGCCAAAGGATATTGCCAAGAAGAAGGGATAGATTTTGATGAAACATTTGCCCCTGTAGCAAGATTGGAAGCTATAAGGATGTTTCTTGCCTATGCGACTCACAAGAATTTCATTGTATATCGATGGATGTAAAAAGTGCATTCCTAAATGGTTTATTGGAAGAAGAAGTGTATGTTGAACAACCTCCAGGATTTGAACAGAAGACTCTTGGAGATAAGGTATACAAACTCAAGAAAGCTCTTGTATGGATTGAAGCGGGCACCCGAGCATGGTATGATACCTTGTCACAATTCCTAACGAAAATGGATTCACAAAAGGAAAAGTAGATAGAACACTTTTCGAAATTCAAGACAAGAAGAAGAGTATTCTACTAGTTCAAATATATGTTGATGACATCATCTTTGGATCCACAAACAAAGAGTGTGTGAAAAGTTTTCAAACCTCATGCAAAGTAAATTTGAAATGAGCATGATGGGAGAGGCGACATTCTTCCTTGGACTCCAAGTGAAACAAATTGAAGGATGGAACCTTCATAAGTCGGACAAAATACACCGAGAGATTTAATGAAAAAATTTGGTATGGAAGAGAAGTCTTCTCAGAAAATACCAATGAACACATCGATCAAAATGGACATGGATGCGGATGGCAAGCACAGTAGATCAAACAAGATCTGAGCACTTATTGGATCAACGCTCTATCTCACAAAGCGGGCGGACATCACCTTTGTTTGTAGGTGTATGTGCAAGATTTCAATCTGCTCCAAAAGAAAAGCCATATGACAAAGACTAAGAGAGTATTGAGATACTTGAAAGGAAGCCAAGAAGTAGGCCTATGGTATCCAAAGGAAGGTGGATTCAAGCTAATTGGCTATTCGATTAACTATCTTTGGATGCGAGTTGATAGGAAAAGCACTTCAGGCACATGTCAAATGCTTTAGGAAACAGTGATTTCTGGTTTAGCAAGAAGCAAAACTCAATAGCCACCTCTACAAAATGAGCGAGAATACATAGGCTGCGGGCAAACAAGTTTGTGCCCAAGTCCTATGGATGAGACAAAGAAAGAGAGACTATGAAATTGAGGAAAAAGAAATTCCAATCATGTGTGATAACACAAGTGCAATTGCAATTACTCAAAATCCTGTGTTGCATTCAAGAACAAAGCATATTAATGTCGAGATATCACTTCATAAGAGATCATGTTGAAAAGAAAGATATCATCCTGGAATATATTTCAACCGATAAACAACTAGCGACATCTTCACAAAACCATTATGTGAGTCAAGATTTGAAGAACTCAAACATGAGTTGGGGTTAATTGAGTGGTGACACTCGAGGCAATTAAAGAAGAGAAATGGAACAAAAAAAAAAAAAAGGAGTGAAAATGGAAAATGCAATCACTTTCGAAAATCACCGTGTGTCGGAAAGACAAGATTACAAAGTCGGTGATAGGTTTGAGTCACTAAGAGAACTGTGAGAAGTAGAGTTAAATCGGCTAAGGGATAAGCTTTGAATAACTTATGAGCAAAGTGACAAAAACGCTTTGTCGTTTTGACTAAGCGGGAATGTTTTAAGAAATACGTCAAAGATAATGATGATGTGTACGGACATAAAGCCGCACACCAAGCTTATGATTGGATATAAATCTTTGCCGCATTAAATACGACATGAAATGCTAAATAGGCGTGCAAAATCCAAGGATTTCGATCACATTTCAAAAAAAAAAAAAAACCACCCGCACGTCCTTTCATAAACCATATTTAAACCATTTTCGTCCGTTTTCTCTCTCACACTTCTAAAAACTGTTCATTTCTTTCTCTCAAAAGCAAAGGCAAAATTCTCTCGAAACCCTATCTATCTTGATCAATTTACGAGTTTTTCTTGATATAATCCCGATAAATGGCACCAACTTATGACTTTACCAAGTTAGGAAAGCAAATCCACACCGGCTCTACGGTGGATTTCGACGGAATGATGAAACAGGGGTCCGACGACACCCTAGTGAAGAAAATCGCTGAAAAGTTAGAAACGTCCGGTCTAAAACAGTTTCTGACGATAGAATACCCGATGACATATGTGGAGGAGGTTGCACAATTCTACGTGAATGCCGAGATTCACGATGAAGGAATCAAGTCATCTGTTCACGGAAAGCGGTGACTATCTCTCGCGAAGGATTTGGTGACCACTTGCTCACTACCCGGCAGAAGGAGCATCGAGAGATTAACGAAGGCGATGTAAACCTGGCCGATGCTTGGAAAGAAATAGCCAAGCGACTTTGCTTGATAAAATTGTGTTTGACAAAACAAGAGACTGGCCAAGGAGGACTATCACAAGCTATTGGACATAGTTGCCAAATGTATCGACATCAAGTTTGGCGACTTTGACCAACTGTCAAAAGGCAAAGCTGATTGTAATGGCCGCAATCATCGCAGAAAAGAAGATAAACTGGCCGAGTTTGTCTACAAAGCAGACTCTGCCCGAACGCGTGGGAACAAATCCTTCAAAGAAGATGGCACATTTGGAGGATCCCTAGGATATGGCCTAGTGATTGGCCGGCTAATGGAGGTGACAGAGTCCCTCTTAGACATGGGAAGGCATTCCATGTTAACAAGAGGATGTTGAGCAAACCTCTCAGCGCGCACAAAGAGAGCTTACGCCAAGAGAGGCGACACCGGTGAGGGGGAATCACCGACCCCAAGATACTGTTGTTTCCTCTCCAGCCAAGAAGAAAGTTGCCCTGCACTTGCTAAGAAGATCGTTGCCCTGCAAAAAGAAAACCAAACATGCTCCTGCCCCTGCGCAGTCACTGCACCGCCCAGGCCGTGTCTCCCCCCCCGCAGCGGTCGAGAAGGACTCACAAATACCTTCTCCGATCGTCAAAAAGAGGAGAACCGAGAAGCCACGACGGCCCGCTCCCCAGAAAAAGACACGGCCTGACCCGGCCGTTCAAGACTCGAGAGGACACCGTCTCTCGAACCGAAATCCCTCCGTACAAACAAGGAGACGAAGAAGAATCATCAAGCGATCCGAATCGGAGAAACCAAATGAGTCGATTACTCGGCTACTAGAGAAGATACTGGGAGACTACTTTGGAGAAGTAGAGTCTCCGATGTAGTTGATGAAACACCAAGTCTGCTGTGAAGGCGTCAGCAGAGGCAACCCGAAGACACAACAGAATTCACACACAACCAAGCACAAAAGAACTGCTAGAGCGGATAGTGATGTAATGATCCTATCTCCACCTTACCCGGACATCCAAAATCGTCTGCGTGAGTGGAGGAAATGGAAGTTGAGTAAGTCGAGGAACAGTTCCAACGGCCGAGTTTATAGAAGAAGAAGAGGAACTGCTAAATTTCCTTGGACTAAAAATCGTGCCCCGACACTTGATGAAGACAATCGCTTAGATATCCTGCAGATTTACAAGGAAAAGGAGAGAGAAAAGCAAGGCGAGGAAGGCCGAGGCACGTGAGAAGGCAAGCATCCGCCCTATCTCCCACCACGAACACACACATCCTCTCCTTGATGTCTTCTCGGGCAAATGATGAGGATCGAGAGAATCTTTGCTACCCCACGAAGAGTTGCAAATGCAGCAAGCATTGCACGAATCAAGAATCCTTCACGAGCAAAGATTGATGGAGGGACCAGGAGAGTCCTCGAACACACCGAAATTGATCCAATGGGAGTGGTTGACAAATCGCCAATGTTGTTCTTGCTACCACTTCCCCAGCTCACTCGGAAGAAGCAATAAGGAATCGGCGATGAAACCGGGACAATGGGGACCCCGTCGAGCCAACCCCTATTGAAGGTGTGTTACCACCGCCCCAACGGCCGAACAATCAATCGAAACACAATGGGAGCTTGGAGACGAGTGACCCCATTCCAAGTCACTCACCTGGTGCGCCCGGTGAGGGGGAAACTCCCCACTGCGGCAAGGTCGGAGGATCTTTGCGATGACTCCACAACGAATCAAGGAGGCGAAGTAGAGAAAATACAAACACAAGAAGAACAACAAGTTGCCATCAACGAAGCTCGGACGATTGAGATTGTCTCACCGAGGTGCCAACCCTCGAGAAGGTTAATGACGCTGCGATGCGGTCGAGGAGATGGAACGACCACAGGAGTTAACACTGCAGGCGATGAAAGTGCAATCCATGGGGTTGAGACTCCAATGGATGCCACCGCGAAAGACCCTAAGGCAGTGACATCTGTCGAAAGGGAGGACCAAGCCTCGGCTGCAGAGAGACTGCCGGAGGTAATGAAGGCCACGGGAGGTTGAGACTTCCGGGGTAAAGAAGTTGAAGTAGAGAACATCCTTCCTGCTATAATCGACCCATCCGAGAAGGAGATAAGCGCATTTCATGATTCCCAGGATAATCCCGATGTATCCTTTCTCGGGATCGGGCGAAGAAGAAGAAGTTGAGTCATCCCCTAGCATGCCAAATCCAAAACACTCACCGCGGGATGTTCCAAGCACGAGTAAGTCGATCCCAAGACTACTTGTCAAACCTTTAACTTTGATGATGAGCCACCAATGGAAATCTCATCATCGTCCGATGACGCCAATGTTGATAAGGCCGAGGACCGATCTACCACGATTGGAAAAATCACCGAGACCAACGGTTGTTAAGACACCGAGGCTCGGCAAGAACGAGACCAACGAAGGCTGTTGAGGCAGTGAGGCTCGGCAAAAGAACTGGACTACTTCACAACAAAACCCAGTGAACCAAAGATCCATTGAGCGAGGCTCCTCAAGTCTGCAGCAGGATCGATTCCCAAAAAGAACTTCACGCGCACCGATCATCATCGAACAGATCCCGGTTGGCGGCGATGAATCTTTTGTAGAATCTTTCCCTTTTTCACTTTGGAGATACCGAACTCCACGAAGAGTCGAAAAACGAACAAGCACGCTATCACAAACCAGCTCTGTTCTTCCATCGAGACACCATTGTTCCAGTGATTATGATTTTGATCTTTGCATGGCCATCGGCTTCAACGAAAGAATCAAAAAGTACGAAGTGTTCAAGGCACTATTTGCTTGAGGTTGAACGGATGGAGAGCATCGAGCCTCTTTGGATATCTTATTGGACAATAGAGATGCCACCACCTTACGGCCCGACTTGAGAGGCATAACAATCCGAATCGGGAATGGTGGCAACAAAGAAAAACAATGCGTGTGGAACAAGTGAGATACTTCAGGACATTGTTCAACAAGTCGCTAGTGTGGAGAGTGAAAATGCGATGCAAAAACAAAGGCGAGAGAACATATTGAGCACATGCATGAAGCTCATCTGCCGAGATAAAGCTCTTTGCGTGAGCGAAATACAAATGATCTACAGCGTTTGGAAGAACACATGACTAGAAAATTCAGCCTTCTCATGGCCGAGATGAAGCGATTTCAAAGAGTCCAACGCTACTCGATCCGAATTCCGTCTTACAACGCGCCGGACTTGAAGCGAGAACTCGACTATCCGCAGGCTCGACTTCATGCTTGCCAACATGTTCCACTGGGGTTCCTCTATCCTTTGATGATGCCAAAAGGGGAAGAGGAATACCTTAAAGCGAAGAAAATCAAGAAGAAAAAAGAAAGGAAGCGGTGA